>JAJKFI010000018.1:4364121-4384669 GCA_029204185.1 Lerista edwardsae | reverse complement strand
AAGACCCTCATGCTGGGAAAGATTGAAGGCAAAAGGAGAAGGGGGCGACAGAGGATGAGATGGTTAGATAGTGTCACCGAAGCAATGAATATGAAATTGGGCGAACTCAGGAAGCTAGTGGAGGACAGGGAGGCCTGGCGTGCTGTGGTCCATGGGGTCGCGAAGAGTCGGACACGACTTAGCGACTGAACAACAACAACAACAACAACAACAGGAAGTCAAGCCTGATTGCTCCTTGGAAGCTGAAGCTCAAATCAAAGTATTTGATTTGATGACCACCTCATGAGAAGAGAGGACTCTTTAGAAAAGAGCCTCATGCTGGGAAAGATGGAAGGCAAAAGGAGAAGGGGGTGCCAGAGGATGAGATGGTTAGACAGTGTCACAGAAACGATGAACATGAAATTGGGCGAACTCCGGAAGCTAGTGGAGGACAGGGAGGCCTGGCGTGCTGTGGTCCTTGGGGTTGCGAAGAGTCGGACACGACTTAGCGACTGAACAACAACAACAACAACCATCCCTGAATCAAAACTGTCAATGAAAGCAAAATGCCAATATGATCTTGGACTTTTTGAGGGTATTCATCAAATAAGAGAAGCTGCTATGATTCAAACTTGAAAGAGCTCACATCTTCCATTAACTTGGTAGAAAATGATGATTTATGCTGCACTACGGCATGATGTAGCCTATGCTTATAGACTTTTCACACTTGGTTTTCAACAACACATTGACTTGTTTGTATATAGCACCATGGCTTGCAATTCCATAAACACATAGATGAGGAAAGGCTGCCTTGCCTGTCACTATCATTAAAGTGTGAATAGCATCAGTTGGAAAAGACTAAAGTGTTTGTAGGCTTGAAAATGTGTCTGTGTGAGTGTTGACAAATTGCTTTGCATTTCATATAGCAGTCAGGGTCAAACATTGGAAGACTGTGGGGCAAGAAGTGCTCGGTGACGGTCTAATAGGAAATTCATTTTGTGAAGGTATTTGATACAACCCTGCAAAATTCAATTCATAATAAATGTGATTAAAAAACACACACTCCAAAACAATTCCTTATAAAGAGGGAAGCCTTGGATTTAACCCATATATAATTCTCAAAACATGGGGCAGAAACCCTGTTGGCAGGCAAGACACCATAGGGACCTCAAAAGTGCTGGAACTCTGAGCATTTTGCTGCAGCTAAAATGTTGAGCAGTAGCTGTGGTGGAGGCACTTTTCTTCCTCTGTGATCCCATAAGAACTCTGCCAGTAGCAGGTAGAGGAAGCAGTTTCTTAGTTCACTGACCTAGTCATTGCCAAAAGTAGCTGGGTAGAGCCTCCAGAACCAGTGAATGATTGGACATTTTACTGTATTTGAGGGAGTGGGTGCAAGGGAGTGGCAACAGGGTGCAAGCAACTTGTTGTTTCATGCCTCCCTGGGGCACCTGGTGGGCCGCTGTGAGATACAGGAAGCTGGACTAGATGGGCCCTTGGCCTGATCCAGCAGGGCTCTTCTTAAGTTCTTATGAACCAAGGAAAAGGCTGTGGAGAAGGGAGACTGTCCATGCAAATATAAGCTTTAATACATGTTTGTTTTGATCTGCTGCTATTTCCATGTGGTTCAGCTTTTTGTGAAAATCTGAAATGTGCTAAATTTGCTGGATTGCTGAAAGCATATTCTACAATATGAAAGAGGCCTGCTCCCTGCAAATGTAGTCAGTCTCTTTTTTTCTGTTTCGTGTTTCTTTGACTCATTTGTGTTTTGTAATTAATAGGAAGAGAATTGTATGGGACTTCTGCCCTTTAGAAAAAATTTTTGAACAGCGGTGGGTCAACTATCCAGTAGTTGGTATATTTTAAGATTCTCTCCCAAAGCTACCCTGCATTTATACTGGAGGGTTGGGTTGAGTCATGCCTACAAAAGGGCACCAGTTGCCTAGCGCAGAGCTATCCATGGAGAAATGCTTGCTTCTCAGAATAAAATAAGTAAAGGTCAACAGCTTGAGAGCCCTTGCTGGAGAAAGAGTGCACATAGTTTTCATTGCTGTGTAGCACTCACAATGGTATAGGGTTCATACCAGGGCTGCTAGCCACTCTTTATCAGTATTTCATTTATTTTTATTGAAGTGCTTTGAATCTGGGGAACAGGTTATAGCTCTTTGGAAAAGGCTTTTTTTTAAGTGCCTATTACAGAGCTGGTCGAATCTGGTCTCTCTCTCTCTCTCTCTCTCTCTCTCTCTCTCTCTCTCTCTCTCTGTGTGTGTGTGTGTGTGTGTGTGTGTGTAAACAGTTTCAATATTGAAAGTAGGTAGTTCCTTTTTATCAATAGTACTTATTTATTTATTTGAAAAATTTATTCCCCGCCTTTCCCATGCCAAAGGAAATGCCCAAGGTGGCTTACAGAGAACATAAAGTACAATGTAACAAACAATAAAAAAACAAAAGCATTAAAAGCATTAAACATTTAACATGCACACACAGAATGTTCAAAAACAGGACAAAACCCAACTCTTCTCGTCAGGCCATTGGGGCGGGGAAACAATTGTCCAAGGGAGCAGTCAAGCTATAGCACTATTCCAGGGGGACAGAGGGCAGATAGCCAACCATCACCCAGACAAAATAGGTATGATTTCAGCCCTTCCAAAAAGCCATGAGGGTGTGTGTAGTTCTTAATTCTTCTGGAAGGGAATTCCACAGAGAAGGTTTGTCCCTGAACTGCCATGCCTTTAACTTGGGACAGAGGGGGCACTTGAAGGAGACCCCCTTTAGGTGAATGGCAGGCTGGAATGTATGGGAGAAGGTGGTACTTTAGGTGGGCTGGGCCTAAGTCATGAAGGGCCTTAAAGGTCAGTACCATCATCTTAAATTGAGATTAGAAATGAATGGGCAGCCAGTGTAGTTGCTGGAGGAGTGTCCTGCTGAGTCAAACTGTCTAGCCCCTGTAACTACCCGGGCCAATCCATTTTGCACAAATTCACTTGATATGTTGGACAAAGATTTCCAAATGTTTTAAATGCTTCTTAAATTACTCCAGTGGAATAGTAATTCCTGGTGTCAGTCAGTGTGAGATAACTACCTCCATACCAGTATGCATTTGGTCAAAATTACAAGAACATCAACTGCCTAGGAACTGGATGTTCCACTGTTATAGGGTTTTGTCATGACCATGTGTGTGATTTGCTGGAATGAACTGGGTGCAGTGGTGGTACTGTTACCACTTGTTATTCATGGTTTATCTTTGGGCCAAAGCGTACATTGCTTTCAATGTGTGGGCTGGCCGTTTGTTTTTCCTATTTTTTCTTTACAAATTGCAATGCATGGGTTTGTGCGCATGTGTGCACACGTGTGTGTACAAAATGGGGTAAAAACATGACACAGGCAGGGTAAAGGAGTTTAACATTTTGCCCTTGCTACAGTTCTGATCTATCATATTCTTCCACTTGCTATTTTGATTACCAACAAACCAACCAATCAGAACCCTTCAACTGAAAGCCAATATAAGCATTGTTTGGCTAATAGTGCACAGGCACACGATAAGGATTATAACCAATGCAAGGACACAGGGTTAAAACCTCCCAACTCCCTGCCACATGTCACCCTGTTTCAAGCACTCTCCCAGCATTCATTGTAAAAATAACAAAGAAGGAAAACAATGGGCCAGTCCACACATTTCAAGTTGTGTGTTTTGACCCCCATAGATGGCACCTTTTCACAAAGGTGAAAAAGGGGCAGCTGTCTGAGTAATGATTATGTTTATCTGAATAGCTTTGAGGATTCCCAAGAAACAGGGAGTTTGTCCACATGTAATTTGGAAAAAAAGAGAAATATTTTTAGTTCTTACTGCCAGTTTTTAGTCTAAAGCTGCAGTTTGCTGCAGCCCTATGTGGGATCATGTTCCACTGAACTCAGTGGAATTTTTTTTTTTTAGTAAGCATCATAGGATAGTCCTACAAAGGTTATGTATCTTGAAAAGTGGATGGGATTACTAGTATATACATAATTTTTTCAGATGTAACTGTTCAAATATAGTATTTGAGAAAAATTATTCATTTTCAGATAGTTTGCATATGTTCTGTTGTAATGCATTAGTTTAACGGAGTAAACCAGTCTTGTGATTTTTTCTATGAATTATTTATTCTATTGAGCAATTTAGTGTAGCATGTGGGTGTCAACAAAATTACATGCTACAAAATGTTTTAAAACTTGGAAAAATACCAATTCTTTCAGGCAGAGAAAAAGGAGGGGGGGAAATGCATTTAGCCCATCAACAATTTACACCAAGTGGTGAAGTAAACCTTTCTTGGAAGGGTCTTGGATCAAGTGTCTCTAGCCTAGATGAGAACTGTCAAAATGAAAGAGGAGAAATATTAAATTAGGTAATTTATTTGCAGATTACATTTCTGCAGTAACTACAGAAGCAAAGACTATATCAGAGCCAGTTGACTGACTAGATAAAATAAAATATGTTTAAAAATGACAAGAACAATGATGTGTTGCCTTTTCCTCCTGAGAATCTGAAATGCAACCAAAATTCAGATTTGGAATTTGAGTACTAAAGATCATTATTTCATGTTCATTACTAGGAAACTTTTAAAAAAAATTTCAACTCCCTCCTGTGCTGAGAGAGTACAATTTCTGTATGCTGGTATGTTGAGATCACTGTTCAAAACCCAGACCTCCATAATTCTAATCAAACATACTAACAATTACTTTACTTTTTTTTAACCAAAAACAGACTCTCAACTATTATCTCTCCCTTTAAAGGTATTAAAAAATCCAGTGGTGTTGAGCCTGGCCAGATTTACTCCTGAGGAATTTTCTCCCTCCCTCCTTTGTCTCCCAGGTGTTAAAAATGGTGGCAGCCTGTCTTTTTCATTTTTGTCATTCTGAGGTACCATGAATGTTGATGAGGCTATATGAATCAATAACCCACAAAGCACTCTCCCTCCTCTCCTCTAGTGGAACAGTAACCTCACACCTAGGAGAATTCTGCACTCATATGTACTCAGATCTGCCTAAACCTATGGAGAGCATGTTGATATTTGCCAGGCTGGAAATACTTGCTTGAGGAAAGTTCCTGGCACTTCTTTAAAACATACACCTGTAATATGGGGAAAATAATAATGTGCGTGGACTCAGTGTAATGGCCAATACTGTAATGGCACAACTGTATATAGCTGAACCTCGGTATCCGCTGGGGATTTTTTTTCACGGACTCTCTACAGATACTGAACCTGCGGATACTGAGATCCATGGGAGAGCCCTTCAAGGTTGTTGACGTGCCTTCTGATCACATCTGGAGGTGTTCTGACGTCCACAGAGGCCTCCACAAGCCTCAGAAGGCCCCCCCCTGGAGGCTTCAGAAAGCTACTTCCAGTTTGACAAACAAATCTGAAATAGCTTTCCCCTGTTATCCATGGCATCCTCCGTAAGTCATATCTGCAGCTGCTGGATCTATGGATACGGGGGTGGACTGTAATTGTACCCCCTATAGTGAAAAGAAAATGGGATTGAGCGAGACATTGTGTACTAAAGTGCTCAAAAGTCAAAAAGGGTATTCAGACTGGGGGCGCAATCCTAAACTGAGTTAGGCCGGCATAAGCTGAACCAGCAAAGCTTGGCCGACACAAGGGACACCGTAAAGTATGTTTGGACCACTCTTGGAGTCAGAGAGGCCAGCACACAGATGGGCACCATCCCCCCTGACTCTGAGAGTGGTCCAAACATGCTTTATGGTGGCCCTTGTGCTGGCCAGACTTCGATGGTTTAGCTTATGCTGGCCTAACTCCAGTTTAGGATTGCGCTCTGGGCCTAACTGAATTATTTCACACATACTTAATTTAGAGAGAGGGAATTTTGCAGCTAACTTTCACACAACAATGGAACCAACAATGGAGGAGAGGAGGAGGAGGAGAGAAGAAAGAGGAGAGAAGAGAGGAACTCCTTGGAAGGAGAAGAAGCAGAGTGGAGGTGGAAAATGTGGGGGGAGAAAGGATGTAAGGAGGCAGAAAAAGCTTACCCTCTCTACACAGCATTTACAGAAAGGAAATCATTAAGCATGCTGTCAAGGAGAGTGAAATATGGATGTACATGTGGGACTTCAGGTTCTGGATATATTGTATAGTCAGATCAGATTCATTGCTTGGTGTAGTAGTAGAATGAAACAACCTGGGTGAGATCTTGGCTAGATAACTGTTTCGATTTTAGATTTAGTATGGCAGCTGCTGCTGAGGTTCATATGTCCCAGGGCAAACCAATCTCCTAATTTGTTTTCTTCATTTAAGTAAAGATAGATTGGTGTCTCATTGGCACAATTCCTTAGATGATTGTGATCACTGAAAATCTATTATGTAATGAAAGAGAAAAAAGGAACCAGCATTGTAACGAAGAATATAATTGTGTTATCAAACGGGAGGTGGTCCACATTTTAATTTTAGTGGGACTAAAATAATAAAAATTCAAGACTGATTATTACTCAAAGCACTTGCATTAATGCCAGTGAACCACAGCAAACATGTATAGACAACTCTTGGCTTTGGACTAATGGCCAGCCATTTCGGAAGATTTTGGAGAGTATTTATACTGATAAGTATCAGGACCTCAGGAACATGAAAAATCCCAGTAATGATGGGGCAAATGACTAGGACGGGATTCCTCCACCCCCATTTTTTATATCCAGCACTAGAGTTCACAGCAGTGGCTGATGTGTAATGAGCTGGACTGGAGTGGGACTAAAAGGTATGTGAAACAGTAATATTTTGATTCAAATGTATGGAAGTAAACACAGGATCTAAAAATTCACTTTAGGGTACTTTAGGCTGACTGATGGCCTCATGTAATTGGGTTTAGTTAATAAAGATACCATTCAAAACAGTGACCAGGAGTTACTCTTTCAGAATCAGATTTCTGTTGTGGTATTTATAGATGTATTTACAGTATATCCTGCCTTCCCCACTCTGGGGGCACCCAAAGTGTTAAAAATAGACAATCATAATGAAATCATAATGAAATATAAAATGAAACCTTATACAGTAAACCATAAAGCCATCAAAAGCATCAATATAGCGAGCAACAGAAACTGACAGAACAGCAATAAAATAGTGAACAGTGGTTATAGGCGGTACAACGATAAAAGCAGTGCTGTCATTCAAATGATTTAGGAACAGGAACTCACTTTTGATTGGCACTTGTCGGGAACCCGAAACCAGCCACGGAGCCCGTTAGGATCTGGAACGCCCGTTCTGGTCCGTTCCCCCTGAATGACATCACTGGATAAAAGGCAATAGAAACAGCAATAAAGGGGCTTATAAAAGATGACATTAATAAAAGGAGGCCATAAACATTGATAAAAACAACAAAATAATCATAATAAGCCCGCTCAATTGCAACCCAAAGGCCAGCTGAAAATCCCTGCCAGAACGCTGCAACCGAGATGGCCGTTCCTGAATTGCAAGTGAGGGAGTTCCACAACTGTGGCGCCAGCACAGAGAAGGCCCTACTCCTTGCTGCTACCCCCTGACTTCCCTTTTCCTGTTGTCTGCCACCAGTTTTAACTATTGATTTTAGAAAGTCTAAACCACTTCCTTGTTCTCAAAAAGTAATCTGGGTCTACCAATTCATACTTGGTAGTACCATCTTGACTATTTTCTCGAATATATATAATGAGAATATATTTATATATATAATGAGAATATTTTCAAATATATATTTTCTCATTTTAATTTGTCAGTCTTTCTTATTCTGCTGTAATTTGCCAATTTCTGTAATTTCTTGTGATAAATAGTTAATAAATTACTATCATATTGAAATTTGATATACTTCAAAAACTGAGATAGTTTAGTCCTTTTCAGACATTATGTGTGTAGAATAAACATGTGTGTGTGGGGGGGAGGCAATATTGTGGCAATGAGTGTCCCTTGGCACATATACTTTGTGTGTATTGTTTGGGTGTTCTACTGAACATATGCTGTTAAGAGATAGAAAGGGTTCTATTTTGATCAGTATGATAAAACAGACTTGCTGTGTGTGAAAGCTGTTCGGATGCTTTGTGATGTTCCACAATACACCAGGCAGTGCTCCAGTCACTGAGCCAGAGTCGTAAGTTGCCAACCCCCCCTTTTTTAAAAAAAAAACAATTTAATTCAAAATTTCCTAATCACAAAACCAGAATAACAACAAACAATAAACACACATTACAATTTTGACTTCCCACAGCCTCCAACCTTTAACCTCTAAACCTTGATGATTTCCCTCAATCATCAAATAACCATATTAAATTTGTTTTACCTTCTCTTCTTCCTAGATAAATTTTACTGCCAATCCTGATACTTCTCTACCATTTCATCCTTTAAACCTTTTGTAAGTCTGTCCATTTCCATGATATATAACATCTTTTGAATCCAATCTTCTTTTCCAGGCATCTTCTCTTGTCTCGTATCTTGCATAGACCATCCTTGCTGCTATTACCATATACCATATCAGAATTCTATCATTAACATTCATTGTTTCTAGCTTTAAACCTATCAGAAATAATTCTGGATTTTTATCTATGTTATAACCTAATACTTTCAACATTTCTTTATGTATCTCTGTCCAAAAAGATCTTGCTTTCCTGCATGACCACCACATATGAAAGAAAGAGCCTTCTTGCTCCTTACACTTCCAGCATTTGTTGGATAACATATTTTTCATATTTGACAACTTCTTTGGAGTTAAATACCATCTATAGATCATCTTATAACAATTTTCATTTATATTATTACACACTGATATCCTTAAAGATTCCTTCCATAGATATTCCCACATAGACATCGATATTTCCCTATTTATATTAATTGCCCATTTAACCATTTGCACTTTTACCACCTCATCTAAAGTATACTCCTGAATTATACTCCTGAATTAGTAAGTTGCCAACCCCTTGACTGGGCTTGTGAGTCATAGCAAGTGCCTCTTGCAGACTGAGCCACTTGCCATATTGACTTGAGGGCGCAATCCTACCCAGCACCGGAATAGCAAGGCCAGCCGGCCAGCGCCATACCCTCCCCTATGCACTCCTTGGATCTGAGCCCGCTAAAGAGAAGACCGCGCGGCCTGAATCAGGTCTTCGCGGACAGGCTTAGGATGTGGCCGTATGGTCACCTTCCAAGCCCGCTCACGTCCCACCCCCCGCCTCCCTCCCATCAGTCCCCGCACCGCCCCGTCATGGCACCTCCCTTGTGCCGGCTGGCTTCAGCCGATGCTAGGGAGGACGGGCCAATGCACTTCACTGGTGCAATAGGACCGGCACTGCCAGCAGCGCTGGCCCTGTTGCCTTAGCAACTCTATTGTGCCGACCAGTGGTGTCATCTAAATGACTTAAGAACAGGTACTCACTTTTGATTGGCACATGTTGGGACACACCCACCGGAAGTGACGTCATAAGTCGGAAGTAATGTCGTGGCAGGAAGTGACATGAGTGTGCGTCAGCAATTAAGAAGGCCAATTCCATGATTGGGGTCATTAAAAAAGGGGTTGAGAATAAAACAGCCAATATTATCATGCCATTGTACAAATCAATGGTAAGGCCACACCTGGAATATTGTGTCCAGTTCTGGTCGCCGCATCTCAAAAAGGACATAGTGGAGTTGGAAAAGGTGCAGAAGAGAGCGACAAAAATGATTACGGGGCTGGGGCACCTCCCTTATGAAGAAAGACTGCAGCGTTTGGGGCTCTTCAGTCTAGAAAAAAGGCGCCTGAGGGGGGACATGATTGAGACATACAAAATTATGCATGGAAGGGATAAAGTCGATAGAGGGATGTTCTTTTCCCTCTCTCAAAACACCAGAACCAGGGGGCATCCACTAAAACTGAGGGTTGGGAGAGTTAAAACAGATAAAAGGAAGTACTTTTTTACCCACCGGGTAGTTAATCTGTGGAACTCCTTGCCACAGGAGGTGGTGATGGCATCTGATCTTGATGCCTTTAAGAGGGGATTGGACAGATTTCTGGAGGAAAGGTCCATCGTGGGCTATAGGCAATGATGGATTGTGCAACCTCCTTACAAAGGTGGTGGGCTACTGGTACCGGGTGCAAGGGAGTGGCAACAGGATGCAACAGGATCTTGTTGTTTCATGCCTCCCTGGGGCACCTGGTGGGCCGCTGTGAGATACAGGAAGCTGGACTAGATGGGCCTTTGGCCTGATCCAGCAGGGCTCTTCTTATGTTCTTATGAAAAAAGCCCTTTTTGAGGCCTCAGACGATTTTAAACTGACCCAACAGTTGCAACAGTATTCCACAGCACCCCCAGAACATGCTAAGGAGGCCTGGCATCATGTTAAAGTGACCCAACAGTTCCAAAACCCCAGAGCAGCTCATTTTTCAGTGGCAAGGCAAGGCAAGGCTCCACTTGCTGCCTGCCTGCCTGGCTGGCTCTGAGAACGTGCAGGCAACTCAAATGTGCAGGAAATTCAAATGTTTCAGGGGGCGGAGTCAACGAGTGGGCGGGCAAATGGGCGGGGCCAGCCGTAATCCTAGGAACTGGTACTCGCGTACACCCGCGTACCCCCTGCATGACATCACTGGTGCCGACGCTGCGCGAACTTTAGGATTGCGCTGCGACTCCCAAGTCATTACAAGAAATGAGTCTTGTGCAGCCAATATAAAACCTTAAGCTTTCCTCTTCCCTTCCGCCAGACCCTCCCTCTGGAACCATCTAGAGCGCAATCATAACCTGGAGTTAGGCTGGCACAGTTAGACTGGCAACGTTTGGCCGGCACAAAGGCCACTATAAAGCACGTTTGGACCACTCTCGGAAGGAGGAGGATGCAGGTCTGCGTGATGGCCTCTCTGACTTCAAGAGTGGTCCAAACCTACTTTACGGTGTCCTTTGTGCCGGTCAAATTTTGCTCTCCCAACTGTGCTGGCGTAACTCCAGGTTAGGACTGCACCTAGTCAGATTCAACATGAATTGTGAAAAAACCCATCTTTGCAATAAATACAGTATAAATTGCTGTCAGTTGTGCATGGTCATTTTTGAAGAATAGAAGCCGTATGGTGTATTGTGTGATTTACACATTTTATTGATATTCAGAGTAGCCGTAAACTTCATAATAAAACATGATTTCATTCTTTCACCATTCACAATCATGGAGAAGTAGCAAGATCTCATTAACATTTGGTTACTGTATAATAAGTAAGTCATTTTAGAGTCTCTATATTTATTGTAGTTTTCAAGAGGGCCGTGTCAAAAGTTTTCTTGTGGGTTCCTTTTGAGCAAGATGCTTACCACTCCCCTGACACACCAGATATTATAAGATTTTAAAAAACGAAAATTTATTAAAGAGCCATATAGATACTAGAAAGAAGAAATCAGCATTCTCTCACCACCAACATAGTGGTGAAAATAAAATTAAATACTCTTGAGGAGACAGAATGCACATGTAACAAAATAACCTATCTCCATTCTTTACAGCCCTAGCATACGTCAGTTGTTAATCTTGCCTCACTTGTTCTGCTCCAAGATGCAGGCCTTCCAACTGGATCACGCTGTGGTAAGCTGGCCTCTGGTTGAGCTCCCAACCCATTTTTATCTAGATCTTAGTCTCTCTCTCTTTTCAACATCCAAACTTTGTCTTTCCTCTACACTGCAGATGGGACTATAATTCTCCCAGGTGACAATCATTTACCTTCATTCTCTTCACGGACTCCTCCCTTAAAGGCCCAACTCCCAAATCACTCAAACCTTTTACTTTACTCTTTCCTATCTATGACAGGCAGTACCTCTGCCATTTTTTCTTTTTATTTGTTGTTGTTCAGTCGCTAAGTCGTGTCCGACTCTTCGCAGCCCCATGGACCACAGCACACCAGGCCTCCCTGTCCTCCACTAGCTTCCGGAGTTCGCCCAATTTCATGTTCAGCGCTTCAGTGACACTGTCTAACCATCTCATCCTCTGCCGCCCCCTTCTCCTTTTGCCTTCAATCTTTCCCAGCATGAGGCTCTTTTCTAAAGAGTCCTCTCTTCTCATGAGGTGGCCACGTATTGGAGCTTCAGCTTCAGGATTTGTCCTTCCAGGGAGCAATCAGGCTTGACTACCTGTAGGATGGACTGATTGGACCTCCTTGCAGTCCAGGGGACTCTCAAGAGTCTTCTCCAGCACCATAATTCAAAAGCATCAATTCTTCGGCGCTCCGCCTTTCTTATGGTCCAGCTCTCACAGCCATACATTGCTACTGGGAAAACCATCACTTTGACTATGCGAACCTTTGTTGGCAGGGTGATGTCTCGGCTTTTTATGAAGTTGTCTAGGTTCACCATAGCTTTCCTCCCAAGAAGTAAATGTCTTTTAACAGTCACCATCTGTGGTGATCTTGGAGCCCAGGAAGATAAAGTCTGTCACTGCTTCCATTTCTTCCCCTTCTATTTGCCAGGAAGTGATGGGTGTGGTGGCCATGATCTTAGTTTTTTTAATGTTGAGCTTCAAGCCAATTTTGGCACTTTCCTCTTTCACCCTCATCAGCAGGTTCTTTAAGTCTTCCTCACTTTCTGCCATTGGTGTCATCTGCTATCTGAGGTTGTTGATACTTCTCCCAGCAATCTTGATTCCAACTTGTGAATCATCCAGCCCTGCCTTCCTCATGATGTACTATGAATATAAGTTAAATAAGCAGGGTGACAGTATACAGCCTTGTTGTACTCCTTTCCCAATTTTAAACCAATCAGTTGTTCCATATCCAGTTCTAACTGTTCCTTCCTGACCCATAAAAATAACAATTTGAAGGTTTTACTGACCTTTAATGACTCAATGCCAGACACATTCTTTGAGTTTTTCTGGCAAAACCAGTTGCGATGTAATGAGCTATTGATGACTGGAAGGATTAACAATAAATAAATGAAAGCAGTTTCAGTGTGGAGCTCTTGTATAAAAGGCAGGTTTTCCTCTTGCCTTGAATTTGCTTGTAGGTTTTGACCTCATGATAATTTTGAACATGCATTCATAATTATTCAGTTGGTGTTACAGCAAGTTAGACCTGCTGTACCCTATTTGTACAACTAAGCTAATTAAAAGGAATGCAAGAAAAGAATTGTTTTCAGTTATATGCAGAAATGGCGAAGGCTGTGATAGGCTTGTTTGGATTGTTGTATGTTTCAAAGACGTCTCCGTGACCTTTTCAATCCCTGGATGTAGAATGAGAATACTCATGCAAAAATGTGATTAGTTGAAATCCTCTGCACGCTTTCATAAGAGTAAGCCCCATGTTGTGAATTTGTGTAAATAGTAGCAGAGTTGGGGGCCTGGAGACCCATTCTAGCGCTTGGCTTAGCGCTCCGGTGCGAAGGACTGAAGCAATCGCCACATTTCCATAACAAAGTCTCTTTATTGTAGCGAAAGTAAGAAAGGTACAAAGGTTCAATCTGCCGGCTAGGAAGCCGGTGAAGTTTGGGCCGCTCGCAGGCGGCCGTTTTCAGTGCAGCTTTACATCTTAAGCACACACAGTGAAAAACTCCTTCTAACAACAGAACAAAGGGATGCAGCCAGAGTGTATCTGGTAGGTGGATACCTGAAGACCCCTTGTGCCCCATTTTACCCAATGGGGTGACTCTTAGAACACTATGAGCTCATGGGAATGTGCAGTGTTTCCAGCCAGGGCTTCCCGTGTGAAACTGTCTGCTTATTCTACACTATCAAGAAAGGGAGTACAACTACTATCCCTAACAAGCTGGGAAGCTGACCTGCTCAAGGACTCACAGGTGTTTATCTGATCCTTAGACGGAGAGACGGAATGCCAGTTTCTACCAGCTCTAGACTGTGAGATGTGAAACTGCAACACCCCACTGAACATAGTGATGCTGACTTCTAAGAAGACGTGTAGGTTTGTGCTGTAACGGTATTTGCTGCAACTTTATTTCAACAAATGAATATTTAAGACCGTAATTTTGAAAACTACTTACAGGCATCTCCTGCTCCTTGTACTGAAATTAAAGGGATTTGTGTGCGTCCCTTGTGTTATCTTAAGTGCCAAGACCTAACATGCAAAAAGAATGTCTTTAAAAAGCCCCTGTTTCTTTTTAAACAAAAGCTTCCTGAATGGCGTAGAAACATTTCTTTATCACTTCACACTTCTATTCACTTAAAAAAGTGATTGTGGCAAGATGTGGGTCATGGCCACAAGCGTGGTTGACTTTTAGACATTTATTTATCTGTTGCCTGTTTTATGTGCTGCCTTTCTGCCTCTAAAAGCACGTCACAACCAGTTAAAAAACCAAAACTCATCGTAAGTAAAACAATAAAAATGCCATCAACTAGAAACACAACAGAGAATGATTAAAATGCACAGATGATGGTTGGTACTATGTAATAATTAGACAAATCATATCAGGAGGTGGAAGCTCAATCAAAGTTTGCAAAGCAACATAAGGAAGGATAGTTGGGTGATTTCCTTGATTATGTTTGTCTACAGCTATTAGCCATGGTAGCTGAATATTACATTTACAAGTAGCAGGCCTTTGATCACCAGATGTTTGTGTGTGTGTGGGGGGGGGGGAGTAAGCAATAAAGAAGAGCTGTCACTGACATGTCCTACCAGTGAGCATTTCAGAAGCATCTGGATAGCCTCTTGTGGAGACAGGGTGTTCAGCCTGATCTTTGTTTTTTAAAATTATTTTTATAATGTACACTAGTTAAATATAGCAGTTTGATAGAGAGAGATGGCGTGTTATGGAGGTGCATGAGCTCAGTTAATGAAAAAAGGAAGCACTGGGGTGTGCATGTGGTCTGCTGGCCATGCTGGAAACAGAATGCAGGACTTGTTGGACCTTTGGTACGATCCAGAAAAGCTCAGTTGCCCAGAAGTATCTGGGAAATAGGAAGTGGTTTGGGGAAACTTTTGACACTGGCAGCACAATCCTGCACTGCCCGTTGCTCTGATGCTACGTCATAGCGTTGGCGTGACGGCCCTAGCGTTGATGCAGGAGCACCGATTGGCACTCCCGCGTTGGCGCTAGAGCAGCAGGACCGGCACTGCCTGCTGCACCCACACTGAGCCTTTCTTGCGCCGACTGAAGCGGGTGAGTGGGTGGGTGGTGGGGGCGGGTCTTGGGAGGTCGTCATATGGCCACATCCTAAGCCTGTCAGTGAGGCCGCACAGCCCCAATTAGGGTCGCGCGGTCTCATCGAATCTGTGCCCACTCCTTAGCGGGCGCAGATTTGAGGCGCACATAGGGAAGGCTGGAGCCTCCCCTATGGTAAGGGACCGCACACTTCTTTGCCATAGGGGGTGCTTCCGCCTCTCCTAAGCAGCACTAAATATGATGCTGGCCTGTCGGCCTTGCCAGTCTGGCACTGCTTAGGATTGCGCCCTGAGTCTGATCTCACGACTCCACTAAAAACTGCTTTGTTGTTTTTGAAAGATCCACACAAAGGAGGAAGATGATGGATACATAAATGCGTTGTCAGTTTGACTGCAAGGAAAGACAAACAAGGAAAGTAAGTTTGTAGGGTTGATGATGGTGAGGCTGCACCAAGGACCTCAATTACCAGTCTGGATGTGGTGCCATGCATTAGAGTAGTCAATGGGTAACCGTGCCAAGGTGGAGCAAATCTCCTTTTTTCTAAAGTAGGGTTTGAAAGGCAGACGGAGGGCTCTGAAGCAGTCATAGAAGCTAGGTAGTAGCCTAGCTGGCTCCAAGTAAGGAAGACAGGCAAGGTGCCAGAGCTGCTTTCCCAGGGGAAAAGAGGCCCACTGCAAGGCCCACAAGGATGAGTATCCAGTCCATGCTGGCACTGCCGCTTTGGTTGTGCTTGGGGAGAGAAGCAGGGGAAAAGGTTGGAAAGAAGACGGGCGGGTGGGCTTCTGGTCCTGGAAGCCAGATGGCGTGGTGAACCTTAGATTGCAGCTGGAGGGAGATGGCTTGATAAAGCCCCAGCTAGTCAGTGAAGAACAAAACTGGCAGCGAGGTTGCAACAAGAGGATGCAGGTGTTCTGTTATTTATTTATTTCATTTATTTCATTTATACCCTGCCTTTCTGCCCCATGGGCACACAAGGCGGCTTACAACAATTAAAATACAATATACTTTTTTCCTTTCAAACTGGTTTATGGGATCTTTTTATGGAGATAACTCATCAAGGAATGTAAGAAGAGCTGCAAAGGCCTAGATGGCCTTTTGGATCAGGCCAAGGGCCCATCTAGCCCAGCTTCCTATATCTCACAGTGGCCCACCAGGCCACACAGGGAGAACACAGGACAACAGGATATCTATTGCCGGTTCTTGTTTCCTGGTTCCTGTTGCCTCTCCATTGGACCTGGCTTTCTGAGATGGCCTACCTCTAAAATGAAGAGGTTGCACACTTCCTGTAAACTGTGATGGGCTTTTCTTCTAGAAATCTGATCCCTTTTTAAAGGCAGCAAGGCCAGGTGCCATCACACTTCCTGTGGCAAGGAGTTCCACAGATGAATTATACTCTGGCTAAAAATTGTTTTCTTTTGTCTATTCTAACTCTCCCAACACTTAATTTGAGTGGATACTCCTGGTGACAGGTAAAAGAACTTCCCTCTATTCACTCTTTCCCTCCCCTGCATAATTTTCTACATCTCAATCATGTCTCCCAGGAAGAGACTTTTTTGTGGCTTGATGGTCCTTGATTATGTATCCTTAGGCCTAAATGGGTCTTTTTGAAGTTCTCACACCTTGCTGAGATTGCAGTAGTTAGCTTAGGAGGCCAGTTGATTCATCAGCATGGCTCCTGGATTGAGTTTCACCAGGAGGCTGATGAGGACAGCTAAGGTTGGGGACCCTTCTTTTTGTTTGCTAACAAATAGTTTGCCCCAAATCAGGAAGCTCCTCTGGTGACTTTTGTTTCCAGGGACAAATATGCTGTGCAAGCAAGGCCGTGAGATTTTCCAAGCCAGCCTGGTAGAATGGGAGATGCAATTTCGCTGACCATAAAAAGTGTGCCCTTTCTCTTGTTGCTATTCCTGCTTCTGAATCACACTATTATTAACCTGGATCATGGCTGGTACCCAGTGCCACACACCCATGTATACATGCATGTCCCTCCCCCGCAAATAAAAAGGCTTGTCAGGCATTTCTAATGGTTATCCGAGATATGGGATTTGGAGAATTGCTAATAAGTGGGTGTGGTCTCTTGTGATCTTGCCTAGATAGTTGCATATCTTAACTGGTTTCATAGACAGAAGGAATGAGCATGGAGGAGGGAGAGGTTATTCATAATGAGAAAGAGGTTATTCGTAATGTAACCTATTTAAAGTGGAAGAGCTGTTGTCAATAGGAAAGATTCCCAGGAAAGACATTCAGGTGGAACAAAGTGCACCATGAGATGGCAATAGCTAAGCAGGTATCACACATATCGGAGGTGAGTGAGACATAAGAAATGAAAGACAGGTAATTGGAGAAGCAAAGGAATTTGAATTATTAAGACTAAAATCTAATGCTCATTTTCCCCAGCCTGAGTAAAGCAAACAGTTTGTTCCCCGTTTTGTCACTTTCACTGAAGTCACCTCACTCCTTGCTGACTTGGAGATTAATTTGTGCCTTGTTTGGTAAGTGGTGCTTATGCTGGGAGGGCATAGTTTGGTAAACTGCTCACATTGCTTCTGTCTGTGCATGGTGACAGAGAAGTGACAACATAAAAACACTTTTCCCTTTGTGACGCAGCCCTGGAGAAAAGTAACATTTGCAGTAGCTCTCCTTCCTCTTTTGTGATGCTTGCCCTCAGTGTAGGTAGCTGAAAAGATGCTTCGAGATATCTTTTGATATCTAGGAAAAAACAAACTTAGAGGAAACTCCTATCGTGGGTATATTAGATTAATGAGGCAAGGCTCCTTTGTAATGCTTAGCAACTTAGGTTTTGAGCTGTTTGAATGTTGTCACTGCAGTCAAACTACAAGAATGAACACATCTACCTCCCAAGTGAGCAGCTTGTATAAAAATATAGCGTGTTATGGTGACTGGATTTGACCTGAAAAACAAAGCGCATATGGATTTGTTCATTTTGAAGTGCAGATTGTTGAGACTGAAAGTCTATCTCTTAGTCACAGCCTTTTTTTTCTCTGTGCGACCATATGGCTGCCAAACCTGGTACTAGAACAGGGGGAGAAAGTAAATAAAATGGTAGGAGACAAAAGAATTGAGAGACGCCTGCAATTTTTCACTCTGTTTTACACGTTCTTTTTCTTTTAATGTATCTTGGCTGAGATTTAAGAAATAATCTAATTGTGTTAAAGTGACAAAGAACGAATTATTTAAGGCAGAGATTCCCAAACTGAGGTGTGGCAACGCCCTAGCCAGAGAAACTCTGTTGCCACCCCCCCCCATTTAAGGGCATTGTACCGCAGCTGGAGAAAAAGGGTTTTGTTTCACTTACCTGGGGTTTGCTATGGCTCTCCAGTCAGATCTCTCCATGGCTCCAAACTGCTGGTTTTGAGCAGCAAACTGCTGCTCCAAACTGTACTCCCACTTCTGGTTTTCTAACGAAAATAGTTATTTTGGCAATCGCATACCGTCCCTCCCCTCTCCCACAAGCACTTACAAGGGCCCAAACTCTCTCCCTGAGAGTTTGGGAACTGCTGCTGTAAGGTTTCACTTAAACTATCATTTCATATTAGGGTGATAAAATGTTGTCTGTTCCTCAGGTTATCAGGGAAATTTTTTCTCGTTATCGCTTTATAGAGCTAGCTGCATGAAACCAGTCTTCAAATTTAAATTCAGAAGACATTTCAGCATGAAGCAAACAGGAAAACTCTTAATACGTAAATTTATTTATCTCTTGCGCTTTCAGTTGTGCTCTTGACAGTGAATATGTGAATGATGGTGGACCCCATTCTAGGAATTTCTGGGGGAGGAATTTACTACAACCTTTTTGTACAGTAGAATGCATGGAACATGGATGCATACGAGTTTTAATGACAGAAGGCATGGGAGACTTTTGTAAAGTGGCTCTCTTTGTCCTTGTTCGTTGCATATTTTTTCAGTATACACATTCAAATGATGCAGGACTAATCAAGACATCAAGAATTTAAAGGTTAAAACCAGCACCTTGAATTGTGTTGAAAAAAAAGATGCGGCAGCCACTGTAGTTGCAGGAACAGCAGTCAGAATGAATCAACCACCTTGCTTTTGAGATCACGCAGGCTGCCATATTCTGCACCAGTTAGAGCCTCCAGATAGTCTTCTGGCGAAGCTCTATGTAGAGCATATTACAGTAGTCAAATATTGATATAACCAAGCCATGGATCACTGCAGTTAGGTCTGATTTGACCCAAGTATGGTCACAACTGATGTGCTAGCTTAAACTGGGCAAAGCCCCTCCTGGCCACTACTACCACCTGGCAATCCAGGAGTAGCAACAAATCCAGGAGAAGTCCCACGCTGCAAATTTGCTTTTGCAGAAGGAGTGCAACTCCATTTGAAGCAGATTGACAACCTAGAACCTGTGTCATTTTTTTTCTGAACCAAGACAGACCTTTGTCTGGTTTTCATCAGGTTGTTAACTCACATCCAGGCCCTCACTGCATATGTACTATGCTCTTGTTTCTTGCTGCTCTTGACCAATTTTGTTCTGATGATTCCATAACCTTTCTGACACCAGTTTGTGTTTCCTTGTTAGTGCAGATGAATTGCACATGCAGATGATGGGTTGCCCTCACTATGTACATAATTCATGTTTATCACATATTTTCAATTTCTTAGTTTAGAATTTTGGGCTTCTTTGTACGTCTAGTAATAATAAAATATGTTAATTAACCTGACAAGTTTGTTACTGCAATGTATTAATTGCAGGAGCTGTGATAGACTCTAGCACTGATTGAACTTCTGGATTTGCAGTAAAAAAAATTTAGCTATTCAGTGTCGAATTTGCCACCTGTCTGAGCTGGAACTTGGGAATTGAATTTTCTGTCTGTATTTTTTCCTCCAGTAGACCTCATTTTAAAGGTGAATAAGAGGTGGGTTTAATGATGCAGATTCTATTACCCTCGTCAAGTGTCCTAGTTTAGCTTTCATTTACAGTTGCCAGCAGTGCTTTTCAACCTTGGAAGTGAGAGGTGAACTTCTAAATAACATTTGCAGGAGTGGGAAATTTTCTCACCAACATGCATCTGTTAAAGGTTGTTTCTGTGCTATCTGTTCTTCTCCCCCAAGACCAAATGTGTCATATCCAGAGCATATGCTGTCCTTCACTGCCAGGGAGTGACACTGCCAAAGTCACTCCTGAATCTGCTGCAACTGACTTGCCAGACTACGTTGACAGCTATATGAGACATAGTTTGGACCCAGGTAAAGGCCCAACACAGTGGCATAGCTAAGGGGGTGCCTGGGGTAGCAATTATGCCAGGCAACAAGCTTTAGGGGAACAACAAGCTGAGCCTGACACTAGTGGCCAAAATTGTGAACACCTTGGTAAGTACAAATAATACCATAATGTAGGGTAATTTAATGCAGAATGCAATGAAACAAACTACACTGGAATATCTGTATTCAATCAAACATTATGGCCAAATTAACAAAAAAAAACGTTTGTTTGTTTGTTTGTTTGTTTGTTTGTTTGTTTGTTTGTTTGTTTGTTTG
>JAJKFI010000018.1:4348545-4361211 GCA_029204185.1 Lerista edwardsae | reverse complement strand
AACACCTGGGCACACATGTGAGGGGGGGCAGGGATGGGACATATAAATGGGCCATCTGTATGCCTGGTGAGTAGCTGGGGGTCGGGGATGGCACATATAAACACCCGGGCGAAGCCGGGTACATAAAAGCTAGTCTATATATATAAAGAAGAGCGTATGTATGTATGTATGTATGTATGTTTGTTCCACATAGGCTCCGCTACGCCTGGACCGATTCGCGCCAAACTCGGCACGCGGGTGCCTTGGCCCCTCGAAACCATCGCTGCGCTGTTTTGGAACGGATCGCGCCCCCACGGGCGCGGGTACAAGCGAATTTGTGGTTCTCTATGGACAGCTATGGGCTGAACCGAACATTCCGAGGCTCTGGTGATGTCATGATGAGATGCAAAGTACATGCAAATGACATGCGGAATCTTCAGGCAGCAACTGAACTCTTGACAGTTGAAGACAAACAGCAGCAAACAGGTTTCACGCAGGCAAACCGATACAATGTGTTCTGTGGACATGTGGGCGGTCCCTGCTTGGCAGTGGACAGTTGGCACAAGGTGCTGTGGCTGTTGAAAGTTTACTTTCTCTCTGAAAGTTTACTTTCACTGTGTAATGTAAGGCAATTGGGCAGGTGCAACCAAAGGCTACAAAGATGAAACAACAGCGTACACAGGAAACACCTGAGGGGAGGAAAAAAAAAAACTTGCAACGCTACGTCACAGAGCTGCTACATCTAGAGCAACAGAAACAGTACAGCAGCGTGACAAGACTCCACGATAAGAGAGACAGGGCTGCTACATCTAGAGCAACACAAACAGTACAGCAGCGTCACAAACAACTACAGGATATGAAACAGAGGGCTACTACACCTACAGCAACAGAAACAGTACAGCAGCAGGGATGGGACATATCAACACCCGGGCACACATGTGAGTGGGGGTGGGGTCAGGGATGGGACATATCAACACCCGGGCACACATGTGTGTGGGGGTGGGGTCAGGGATCGGACATATCAACACCCGGGCACACATGTGAGTGGGGGTGGGGTCAGGGATGGGACATATCAACACCGGGGCACACATGTGAGTGGGGGTGGGGTCAGGGATGGGACATATAAAGACCCGGGCACACATGTGAGTGGGGGTGGGGTCAGGGATGGGACATATAAAGACCCGGGCACACATGTGAGTGGGGGTGGGGTCAGGGATGGGAAATATCAACACCTGGGCACCCATGTGAGTGGGGGAGGGGTCAGGGATGGGAAATATCAACACCCGGGCACACATGTGAGTGGGGGTGGGGTCAGGGATGGGACATATCAACACCCGGGCACACATGTGAGTGGGGGTGGGGTCAGGGATGGGACATATCAACACCTGGGCACACATGTGAGGGGGGGCAGGGATGGGACATATAAATGGGCCATCTGTATGCCTGGTGAGTAGCTGGGGGTCGGGGATGGCACATATAAACACCCGGGCGAAGCCGGGTACATAAAAGCTAGTTAGTAAATAAACACATGGGTAGGGGACATGTAGGGGGGCATGGTGGTGCTATGGGTTAAACCGTTGTTGCTGAACTTGCTGACCAGAAGGTTGGCAGTTCAAGACCATGCAACGGAGTGAGCTCCCATTGCTTGTCCCAGCTCCTGCCAACCTAGCAGTTAGAAAGCACATAAAAATGCGAGTAGATAAATAGGTACCACTTCGGTGGGAAGGTAACGGCGTTCTGTACGCTACAGCGTATAGCCATGCCGGCCACATGACCACAGAAGCTTGTTCTCGAACAAACGCCGACCCTACAGGCCTAGAAACAGAGATGAGCACCGCCCCCTACATTTGGTCATGACTAGATCATTCGGTCGTGGGGAAACCTTTACCTTCAATGTTTAAAAAAATTAAATGCAGCTATTGGAAGCCAAAAGGCAATAGTGCCTTTGAGAACAAACTGAGAAAATTAAATGAAGGTAATTTCAGATGTCACATTTTCTAAGTGGCTCATATAATGAACATGTGAATTTTGGCTTTCAGTTTGCAAGTCATACACATAGTTCTACCCATTCAGTTACCAAGCAATGAATCAGATATGGAGCAGATCTATCCTAGAAAGGTTTACAGCTTCTGTCACTGCTCTACTGCTGAAGGAAAGAAGATCATCTGGCTCAAAAAAGGGTCTGGATGGGAAGCCATGAGGAAATTCAATGTAAGCTACTCAGTGTAAGTTCTTGGAGAAAGAGGTCAGAGCGGAAGTGAAATCATACTAAGACGACAACTGCTACTACTTGTTTACCCTTGTAAATGTACACTCTGGACTTCACCTGAATTTTATTTTATGACTCTACTAGTAGGCAGTGACACAGAAAGTTATGAAATGAGTGCTGTCATCTGCTTCAACATGTCCTTCTGGTCAGAATGTCTTCTTTTTTTCCCTTCAATGTTCCCAGAAACAGCACATGCCATGCTGTGTTTATTATTGAGGACCCACAGGGAAAGCCTTAAACATCCTTTCTTGTTTGCTGTTTTGTAGACCTCTATGGCTTGAGGAAGGATGGCTCAGTGGTAGCGCATATACTTTGCATGCAGAATTCCAAAATGCCATCCCTAATATCCCTGGCATTTCCAGGTAGGGCAAAGAAAAGTTCCTGCTATGAGTCCATATTGATACTATTGACCTAGATGGACCTACAGTCTGGTTCAATGTAAGGCAGCTTTCAGTGATGCTGGATCTTTATTCTTGTATACAGTGGGCCCTCGGTATCTGTAGGAATCCTTTCCCAACCCCCCCCCTTGGATACCACATTCCATAGGTAATTAAATCTATAGGGGGCACCAGTGACTGGAAGTGTCTCTCCTAAGTATTTGGGAGGCCTTCTGGAGTGTGGGGAGCCCACATATGACCTCAGAACACCTCCCAGGTATAACTGGAAGGCACTTCTAGCTGCACCTGGGTGGTCCTTGAAGCCCTCCAGACATGGGCTTGGCACTTGCATTGAGTGAAATCTTTGCCACAGGAGGTGGTGATGGCATCTGGTCTAGATGCCTTTAAGAGGGGATTGGACAGATTTCTGGAAGAAAAGTCCATCGTGGGCTATAGGCCATGATGGATTGTGCAACCTCCTTACATTCGTAGTAGGCTACTTCAGAGTATCGGGTGCAAGGGAGTGGCAACAGGATGCAAGCATCTTGTTGTCTCATGCCTCCCTGGGGCACTTGGTGGGCCTCTGTGAGATACAGGAAGCTGGACTAGATGGGACTTTGGCCTGATCCAGCAGGGCTCTTCTTATGTTCTTATCGTGTTGTCCTGTGTTCTCCCTGTGTGGCCTGGTGGGCCACTGTGAGATATAGGAAGTTGGGCTAGATAGGCCTTTGGCCTGATCCAAAGGGCCATCTAGGCCTTTGGGCTCTTCTTACATTCCTTGATGAGTTGTCTCCATAAAAAGATCCCATAAACCAGTTTGGGAGGAAAAAGGTATAAAACAATGGGTAACAGAACACCTGCATCCTCTTGTTGCAACCTCGCTGCCAGTTTTGTTCTTCACTGACTAGCTGGTGCTTTGTCAAGCCATCTCCCTCCAGCTGCAATCTAAAGTTCACCATGCCAAGCTGGCTTCCAGGACCAGAAGCCCACCCTCCCGTCTTCTTTCCATGGGCTATAGGCCATGATGGGTTGTGCAACCTCCTTACATTAGTAGTAGGCTACTTCAGAGTACCGGGTGCAAGGGAGTGGCAACAGGATGCAAGCATCTTGTTGTCTCATGCCTCCCTGGGGCACCTGGTGAGGCCGCTGTGAGATGCAGGAAGCTGGACTAGATGGGCCTTGGCCTGATCCAGCAGGGCTCTTCTTATGTTCTTAAAATATAATCTGTTTT
This sequence comes from Lerista edwardsae, assembly GCA_029204185.1. NCBI lineage: Eukaryota > Metazoa > Chordata > Lepidosauria > Squamata > Scincidae > Lerista > Lerista edwardsae. The sequence continues at coordinate 4,357,355 of JAJKFI010000018.1, read as the reverse complement.
ATATTGTAATGTTTTATTTGTATCCTCTGTGCCAATTTTAACAACTCTGTTTGGAATTTGGAGGCTTGCAGCTACTACAGCTAGTAATTGTCGATATTATTAAGAATACACAGACACACACACAAAGCTTTTTTTAGTAAACTTCATTCACAACGTGATTTATGTAGCAAAATAGTCCTTTATTCTTTTTTCTATCCCTTTCTTAAAATAATCTAAGCTAAGATGTTTTTTGAACAAATCACTCTTTGTGTGAAGAAGTATTTCTTTTGCTTATTTCTCCTGATTTTCCTTTCTGATTTCTTTCATAGATAATCCTGAATTGAGTCTGAGAACACAACAAAAGTTTTTTGCATTTTTCCACTACCCATTCTATGTAATTATATAAACTTCAGATTTCCCCTTTAGAAATCCAGGAACCCTCACGAATTCAAAAAAATGTTTAAATCAAATCCATTTTAAAAAACAAAGACCTTCCTTTAATTAGCAGTCACCATTTTTTTTAAAAAAGCTTCTCTTACCAAAGCAAGGCTGTTGCAGACATTCTTCAGGGGGTGCAGAACAGATTAGTATAAATTTGATCTGATAAGATCTCTTCACCCTGGAGCGAGGTGAAAAAAATGCAAAACAGAAGGGCAGGGAAGGTCTTATTCAGAGCTAATTGATAGTAATCAACTCTAAGCAACCTGAAAATGCTTGCTGCTGAGTTGCCATAGTAAGAGAAGCTTATTTTAAAAAAAAAATTGCTAATTGTAGCCATTTTCCTTCTCCAAACAGCAGAGGTGTGAAAGTGCTTATGGGAATTGTAATGAGGGCTGCTGCTATGGAAGTGCTGTACTATTTTCCTCCCAAAGACTACAACTCCCATAAGCACCTCCATCTCTCTTCCTTCTTGTTTGGAGAATAGTTCCATTTCTGTGCTGTCTCAGACGAAAGTGAAATGGTTCCATTTTTTTTGGTTGGCTGTCTGTTGCCGCCTTAGAACAATTACTGGTAGTGTCATTTTTAAATTGTTCATACAAATTTCATAACACTCCCCCCCCAGTTTTACCCTTGACGTATCCATGGCAAATTAATTTCCATCCATAGCAAATTCTGTAATTTTTGGCTTAAAATTTGTCCTCGGCTTATCCATGAGATCGGCTTGTACATGAATATACATGGTAGCTGAAATTAGGGCAAGAAGAAACCAAGCTTCGTACCCCCCTATCTTAAACTTCCACCATGAACCATTCTGAGCTCAGATTTCAGATTCTGATTAACATAATAAGTTGAATATGCTCAAAGTCAAAGGAATCAATCAACCATTGTTGATTCTATTTATCTTATTGAGAACAATCTGAAAAACTTGTAAGGGTATTGCCATGTGTTTTTTTTTCTTGATAGAACCAGGGAGACTTGAACTTTGCTTTGTGATTATTGTCATTATGATTTTCAATTATTTTTGCTCATTGGGTAGAAAAAAATAATACAATATTTGTTGTTTGTTGTGGGGTGACTGCTTCATGTTCCCAGAGTCTGGTATGATCCTATTATAGAAAGGAGGCTATGTGTGATGACTTACAAAAGGAATTGATATAGCATGTGGTAGCTTCTTGGCATTTTAAATTTCAAGTCAGGGTACAGGGAGAGTGAATCAGGGGAAGAGATGAGATGAGAAGGATTGTAAACCATAACAGATGCATGAATAATATTATATTGTAATGTTGGAAATGGGAAAGGATAGCTGCTCAGTGGCTGAGCAAATCTGTTACTTGCAGTAGGTTCCAGGTTCAAAAGCTCGGTAGGGTTGGGGAAATCACTTCCTGAATCTCTTGAAAGTTGCTGCTAGTCGCTGTCGACAATACTGGGCTAGGTGGACACAATTTAAGGTTGCTTCATATATTCCATATATATGACAAAAGTGACAAGATTTGAACTAGGGACTTGCTACTTCACATCTTGGTGAAATGTATAAAGACAGCTATAAACCAGCAAGTTTATATCTTACTACTTTTGTGAACTCAGTATGAAGTAATCTACTACAGTGGTCTCGGAACAGGGGTAAATTACCCCAAATGGGGTAAAAATGGAATTCCTGGGGGTAATGGATGGTCACGCTGCCGAGACACAGCCGGGCATGCATATGAACCTATACGCATGCCCGGCTGTGTCTTGGCAGCGCAACCGTCCATTACCCCCGTTCTGGTTCCGTTGCTGGCTGGCTGGCTCCGTTTTGTTTTGTTTTTGTTTTGCTCTGCCCACTTTCACTGGCCAGCAAAACGCGCCCCAGACTGCTCTGTGCCTGCTCTGCTTTTCACACCATGGCAGTTTAGAGCACGTGGACGCAGCGAGGAGAGCGGCAGAGCGGCGGCACGTTGGACCTGAGCAGCAGCGGAGCAGAGCGGCAGTGAAGAGGCAAGCCAGGGACGGCCGGGCATCGGAGGTGAGGGAAGGGACGCGTCTTTCCCCCACCCCTGCCTCCATTGCCCTGCCGGGGCATGCATCTTCCTGCCCCCTCCGTTGACAAAATCAAATCTAACTAAGCAGGTTAGATATTTACAATAAGAGTAAGATTAAAAAATATTTAAAGAACTTTCCTAACTCTCCCAAAACCCTTTACAACTTCATATTTACATAGCATTAATTAAGCTCATTAATTAATCAAATAAAAAGCAATGAGTTCCAATATGTATTTTTTTTTCTTTTGTTCTGGTGGTGGTGGTGGTGGGGTAACGTCGGCATATCTAAATATATTTTGGGGTAAAAGGTAAAAAAGTTCCCTGACCCCTGATCTACTACCACTCAGCTTCAGTTCTTTATGTGCAATACAAGAATAATAACACTGATCTACTTTACAGGGCTAGTCCAAGGACAGGCGATAATGCTGTCCAGCATTTTAGATGCTCTAAAATATTATATACATGCAAAACATTAGGTATTATTTCTGTGTACTACTGCGTTTGTTCTCCAGCATAACCACATAATGCGGAAAGCAGCTGTTAACAATTCCTTCATTAAAAAAAATTAGCGGTCTCCAAAATGATTCAACCTATATTTTTCATTTACTATAATATTCACTGCAAAAGTGGGGAAAAAATAGTCTCAAAGCTTCTTGAATGCTTGATTCTTTAAAAAAAAAAAAAAGCTGCAGTGTCTAGTAGATAGTTATTCCTGTTCACACAAATGCACGTGCGCACACACAAAGTCCCCTGATGGTATTATGAAACTTAAATGGCAGGCTAGGTTTTGTAATACAGCTTCAAAGGATCGAGCTGAGCCTTCCCAGCTTCAGCAAAAGCACATTTCATACCTGTTTGAAACTGCTGAACATTCTGGTTGATAATGGAAATGTTGACAGATGGATGACTATAGCACCATGAATAGCCATCACATAATATTCATAGAGAAAAAGTGGTGATCGCTTTATTTGCAAATTTGCTGGATCTAGTGCTGAAATCCTATTCTTTCTATTTTATCACTCTGTGAGCTTTTCAAATGCTCCATCCTTTTCTTTTCTTAAAAAGAACCATACCTTGAGAAACTGTATTATTTTGTATGTTGGGACAAATGTTATTCATTTCTAACCATTTCTAAAATATGAGCGAAGGCCTCCACATCTACTGTGTTAATTAATATACTTATGTAAAAGGATTTATTTGGTGGTGGTTGGGGGTCTCTCCACCGTCCTTTGCATTTGGCCACAAGTCATGTATGTTGGCGGCCTTGTTGTGCACGCTGCTTCCTCTGAGTTAGGGTTGGGTTGTTTATTTTATCACTGTTTTTCTTTACTTGAAAGCTTAAGGGCCCAATCCTGTGGGTCATAACACTGGTGGTACATGCATACTGGCATCTCTGGGCATTGTAAATGTCCCATAAAGCCTGTTTACGGCATAGGGAGAGAAAGTACTTCCCGCACTGGGGCGGTGCCAGTCGGCACTGAACCCCAGCACTCTCAGTACGGATGGATGGCACTCCAGCAGTGCCAGCAGACAGTAAGTCCTGTCAGGGCAGGAGAAGTGGGGAGGGTGTGGAACTGGGTGGGGGAGGAGTGGGCCCAGCCAGGGTCGGGGCTGGTGTTGACTTCCACCACCACATCCTCAACCCCAATGTCAGGCTAGGCAGTCTGACCTAGGGTTGCTGTAGTCTCTGCCGGCAAAATAGCCAGCAGAAACTTGAAGAGTCCCATTGAGGGGCCCACAGCTGTCCTCGGGGGAAGGGAACGAATGTCGCCTCGTGCTGGCTGCCGCAGATCCTGTAGGATGCAGCAGTGGCCATTTTGCTATCACTGCTCCTACAGGACCTGGGCCCCTTTGGATTGGGCTGCCCGTCAGTAGCACTGTATGCCTGCTATTTGGCTACAAAACCAGGTAATACTACTCACTTATTGTTAGCTTTGTGGCCAGTCTGCTATCTGAAAGTCATTTCTGGATTGGAACAGAATATGAGCAACAAGGATGATTGTTTCCTTTGAAAATGAACTTTAGCTGTGTTTCCTGTTTACATGGACTTAAATATTAACAAGACAACAAAACAACATGAGGAAGGCTTCAAGAGTATTCAATGCATAAAGTTTGAGGGGTGAGAGGTAGCTCTGAGTGGAGAAAAAAAAGATGATGATGCATTGAAGAAAACTTCATAATGTGTTACAAGATGACAATAATCAGGTAAAAGAGTCTCCTAAAGTCTTCTAAATATTCAAGATGCAATAAGAGGATTAGGACAGGCGTATTGAACATTAGATCAGTGTTTCTCAAACTGTGGGTCAGGGTAAGCTGGGAGCAGTCATCTTGGAAGCTGCAGACCTTATTCTTGCTATATTCCTGTTGTGAGTGTTAACAGTTTGAATTTTTAAGTGATAGTTTTTAAAAAAAATTGTTTTCAGTTCAGTGTTTTTCCATTATACGTTGTCCTAATCTTGCTTTCTGTCAAGGATGTCCCATGGTTGTACAGTGAAACATTGCAAGGTCCAAGAATGCCAGTTTGCATTCTAAGAGTGTTATTTTATTATGTCACAATGATGGTACTTTCTGCTTGATGACATCACTTCCAGGTTAATGACATCACTTCACAACATGAATGTCATTCTAAAAAGTGGGTCTTAATCTAAAAAGTTTGCGAACCACCACATTAGATATTTTGTCAACAATCAAATTTTAAACATTGCTTTGATTATTAGCGTGGGAAAAGACAGTATATAAATTTTCTGAATAAACTAGTTCCCATGCTACTGGCTTTGTTTTAAATGGGGGGGGGGTGCTCTATCCAGAAAATTTATGCAAAATGTGAAATTTTTTTCATACATAGTCCTGTTATTAGCAATTCTTCTTGGTTCCTATCCTTGGTAAAGGATTATGCTTTGGTAAGGTTATAGTAAAGCATATACATTAACGTTGTTCTTACTGTTACTTTGTATCATTTATTTTATGATGTCCAATAACGGTTTTTCCACTGCTAAGCAGCAGCAAGATTGAGGGTCAATTCAAACATTACATTTTAAGTATATGTAAAGGTAAAGGTTTCCCCATGACCGAATGGTCTAGTTGTGACCGACTGTAGGGGGCGGTGCTCATCTCCGTTTCTGTAGAGCTGGCGTTTGTCCGAGGACAAGCTTCCGTGATCATGTGGCCAGCATGACTATACGCCATAATGCACAGAACGCCGTTACCTTCCCACTGAAGTGGTACCTATTTATCTACTTGCATTTTTATGTGCTTTCGAACTGCTAGGTTGGCAGGAGCTGGGACAAGCAACAGGAGCTCACTCCTGGTCAGAAAGCCCAGCAACAGCGGTTGAAAAATGTAAAATGTGAATGCAACAGATGTGTTTACAAACATGTGTGCCATACAAGGTGCCCTTTATGCCGTAAGTGCCCGTGACTGGCAGCAGCTCACTGCAAAATCCAGTGTGTCTGTACATAATGTTTGAAATGATCTTGATTTCTAAATCAAATAATTTGAAGCTTTTTTTTAATGCACAATTCATTTTCTTTTTTCTTTCTTTTTTTGGAAAATGAACGCGGAATGCCAGCCTATGCCATTGGGGCATAGGGGATTTCTAGGCTGTTTCATTTCAAACTGTCCCTTTAGGGCTACACAATATTTTTTAGGAAGCATCTTGTGAGACCAGCTGTTTCCCAAAATATTCTGCAGATTGGTGAGTACCTTGAAGAGACATCAAAAAATTCAGAATGCTTCAGTGCCTGCCTCTCAGTAATGTGAGACCGCATGGTTCCCCCTGGGGCTGCAATTATGAATGCTGCCTGGCAAACTTCTGTGCAGAGCATCATTGGAATTGTGGGGGGTCACAGGAGAGCAAGCAGTAGTGTCATTCTGTAACGAGCTGCCGGAACGCTAGGCGGGACTTACCTCCTGATTGACAGGCAGTCTGTGACGCGTCGCCGCCTGCCCGCCCGCCGTGGGGGCTCCCTCCGGTTGGCGTGCCCCTCCGCGGCTTGCCTAGGCACCCAGCGTGCCCCCCAGGCAAGCAGGCACCCCCTCCGAAGCCAGGGGTGCCCGCGCGGCGGGCGGGCAGGTGGCGACGCATCACAAATGGGCAGCCAATCAGGCGTTAAGTCCCGCCTAGCGTTCCGGTAGCTCATTGCTGGATAACACCGCTGAGAGCAAGGCAAAAAGCAGAGATGAGAAGAAAGAGTTATAACTCAAATTTTAGCTAGAGTTCAGGCCTTTTTGGCCTGACTCTCAAGAGAGTCATGTCTTGCATGTCAGTGGCTCCACCCCTTACTCACGAGTCAGGCCACTGACTTGGAAATGCTGAATCATTTCAGCAACTTGATTAGCTGTGCACCCCCCAATGACGCCACAAGAGACAGATGCGTATGGATGAACGGGCCACTTTATTGCAACAAATCACAAAGAAGAGGAGCCGGAGATCGGCAGCAATTAATCATGGCAGGATAAATGGGCAAGGCCTTAACTGAAGGTGGAGGTCCAGCCGCTGGCCAGCCCCCTGGCGGGCGAAACATCCTGGCTCTGGGCCAGCCCCTTGGGCGTGACCCTTCATTGCCCAACCCCCGCGGGGGCGGAGGCAGCAGGCCGGCAGGCCCCGCCCCGGCCGGGAAGCATCTGGGGCGGGGCCAAGGCTTGAGGCTAAGAGATTCCCTGCCAGCCCCACGCGCCGGTCAGCAACTGTGGGCCTGCCGATGGGTCACTCAGTGCCTTAGCTGACCTCCGGATGCACACCAAAAGCCTCCTTCCAGCCTTTGTGCCCGTGCTAACCTGCCACTGGGGGGGGGTCAGCCTAGAGCTTGACACCCACCCCTCCCACAAGGGAACAAAGGGCAATGAAGGCTCCGCTGCAGGTCTCCGAGGAAAATATCCGCTCCGTCCTCCAGCAAGTGGACCCCGTCATCCTCAGAGAAGGAGACGAATGCACAATTGCAGGTGCTGAATGACCAGGCCGCCAGCCTGCCGCACAAAGCTGCCCACTTACCAATTTACTTTTCTCTGTGCGCGCTCGTTATGCGGCATGGAAGCCGCCCCTCTCCGGATCCTGCGCTGTAACAGCTCGGACCAAACCAGTACTAATCCCGGGATCAGTCCCACAAAACCCTAATGTCATTACAGGCTTGCCTCCTTAAAGACAGCCTGGTTCCCAGGGTCAGGTCATTTTGCCCAGTGGATTACTATTACCTGGAGTGGGGCGGATTTGCCTTTAAAAATTCTGAGACCATGGGGAGCAACTGTCCCCGCTTCATGCCTCGCCTGGCGGCCCAGTGAACCCTGGCACTGGTGACTAGCCCCAGCTGAGTCCCAATCAGCACTTGTGTTGGTTCCTGAAGCAACCTGAATGAAAAACCAGAGCGTGAATGCAGGGGACCCAGCCTGGACAGCCAAGCAATTGTTAAGGCCATGGGGGGAATCAGGCCACAGGCCTGGGCAAGCAGACAGTGTAGTGAGCACCGCAACCAATTGGGGCAGAATGCCCCTAGCCACACAACGTGGCGATTCACATAAATAAAGGCACCAGGCCTACATGCCACACCCTGTGGCCATCAAAATAAAGGGGGGAGGACCTCCCCGTGCTGCTGCACAAAGCAGTAAGCAGGTAAGGGCACATGCCCGATGCCACAAATGTGGCGTACTCTTCACCGCACAATGCAGTAGTGAGCAGGTGAGGACGCCATGCCCGATGTCACACGCGTGGTGCACCCCATAGGACAGAGCTAGGGACCAGTGGCAATTAACTGAGGCAGGCAAAGGGGTGAGGCCTTAACTGAAGGTGGGGGGGGGCACGCGCTGCCCGACCCCCCTTTGGTAGGCAAAACATTCTGACTCCAGGCCAGCCCCATGGGCATAGCCCTTCTTGGTCCAACCCCCGCAGGGGCGGAAGCAGCTACCCACGCGCCCGCCCCGGCCAGAAAGCATCTGGGATGGGCTAAGGCTTAAGGTCAGGAGCTTCCCTGCCCACAACTGTGGGCCTGCTGATGGGTAACTCTGTGCCTTAGCTGACTTCCGAATGCACACTAAAGCCTCCTTCAAGCCTTTATGCCCATGCCACAGGCAAGGGCCCCTGCCCGATGTCACACGCATGACGCACTCTTGCCACACCACGCAGCAGTAAACAGGTAAGGGCCTATGCCCCATGTGTGGCGCACTCCTTGCTGCAGTAAGCAGGCCCATGCCCGATGCCACACTCTTTGCTGCATCGCGCAGCAGTAAGTAGTTAAGGGCCCATGCCCAATGCCACATGCGTGGCGCACTCTTGCCGCATCGTGCAGCGTTAAGCAGTTAAGGGCCCCATGCCCGATGCCACACGCGTGGCGCACTCTTGCTGCACCGCGCAGCAGTAAGCAGTTAAGGGCCCCATGCCCG
>JAJKFI010000018.1:4322339-4348535 GCA_029204185.1 Lerista edwardsae | reverse complement strand
CCCGATGCCACACGCGTGGCGCACTCTTGCCGCACCGCGCAGCAGTATGCAGGTAAGAGCTCATGCCCTATGTGTGGCGCACTCGTTGCTCACCACGCAGCAGTAAGCAGGCAAGGGCCCTATGTCTGAAGCCACCCATGTGACATCTCCCTTGAAGCACCAGGCAGCCATGGCTGTATAAGGGCGCAGAAGGCGACTAAACCAAATGCTTCTGCCCTGAAATGCAGCTTGTAAGCACTGCCAGATTCTGCTGGGCTTGCTCCATGCCAAAGGAGTGTAACCCGAACCCCACCAGGGGAAGGCCAAGTGGCCTCAATTGCTTGGCAAAAAATGGGGGCATGGCTGAACAAGGTGAGCAGGGTCTCATAGCAAATTGGAACAATGCCCCGAACCGGGGCAGGTGGACCAGGCACAGGGCCTTCTGCCCTCCACCCCACTGATCAGTATGGACTGACTCGGTGTCAGGGCCCTGCCACCCTCAACCTCAGGAGAGGTGAATTTTCTCACCTTCAAAAAGTACCCACGCCGGGTGCTGGGTGCCAGGGCATGAAACAAAGGACCTCAGGAGGGGCCTGGGATTAAGGGCAAGAAACACATTCATGGCCAACTCATGGAAGCACTTCTCTGAACCAGGACAGTGCATTGACCATGCCACCTCCTGGGACGTGCAGGGCTATGGATAAAGCGTTAATGCACATAAGGCCTGATGACACCCCCGACCCTGGCTATTTGGCTTGGCAAACTGTTGATGACTATTATTATTGCCTGAAGCAAATGGTGGAGTTTGTAAACTCCTGGCCCTGCTAGTGAACAGCGATCACTATGGGGAAGTGTTCCAGAGAGGTGTGGCTGGGTGCAAGGCTGGTTTTGATCCACTCCTCTGGCCATGGTGTGGCACACCACCACCCCCTAAATATAGCTGCCGAAACCCCGCCGTCGCTGGCTGCATCCCAGAGCATCAGCAACTTGGCCTCTTAGGTGCATTAATGAGCAGTGGAACAAATTGAGTAGTCGCCCTGAACCAACGAGATGACCTGCAATCTAGGAATATTAGCTCATTTCCTGCATTCATTTCTTTCTTACTTCATTCATGTCATGCGCAGTCCTCCAGTTAAATTGTGTTCTATGTGAGAAGCTGCTGTATGCCACTCCTTATGTGCAGTTTTACATATCCAGCTTCGGTAATCTGCAGGAACTGAAGCCAGCTGGCCATGTCTCCTTGCGAGCCAGCTATAACCTAAAGCCTATGGGCAACCCCCTGCAAGTGACTGCAGTTCAAGAAGCGATGGATTCTTGTCTGATGGGAGCTGACTAGACTTGATATCATATCTAGCTCGCTAGCGAGGAATGCCGGTCAAGTGCAAGGGGCCCCTGTCTAGTCACGTGGCTGGCATGACTATCCGCCACAGCACAAGGGACACCGCTACCCTCCCACTGAAGTGGTACCTAATTTATCTACTTGCATTTTTTGGTGCTTGCGAACTGCTAGGTTGGCAGGAGCTGGGGCAAGCAATGGGAGCTCACTCAATAGCTTGGTCTCGAACTGCCAACCTACTGGTCAACAGCTTGGCTGTTCAACGCACAGCGCCACCATGTCCTGATATGCTATTAGAGTGGAGGGTATTTATGGTACTGACTAAGAGAGCAGACAACCTGAAGACCAGCTGCTTGTTGAGGGCTAGCCTGCATCGAGTGCCCTTGAAGAGCTACAAAGCTACTCCGTGCTCTAAAACCAAGGGTCGCTCCATAAAATAAAAGGATATAGTTAGGGATAACCCAAAGGGCTGTAAGGTAGTTCTGCCCACACATGGATGACAGAACACCAGGGAACAGAATCTGTATGCTATACACAGTTTCTGTCGTAGGGACGCACCCTAATGAGGGCACCATAAGGATGCAATCTTGGCCATTTTGACCACCCCCAAGCCACAGAGCGCTGTCTCTCTACCCCATACTGAGCAGCAGGGGGAGGCAGGATGTTAAATCCTATTTATTTTACTGTGAAGAGCCAAGCGACCAGAGGATAGTGGCGAGCCCCCGAAAAGAACAGCCCCACTGGATTAGGCCAAAAGGCCCCATCTAGTCCTGCTTCCTGTATCCAAAAGAAGCATATCAGACAAGCAGATACTTACATTTCAATACCATTCCACTGTGTCAGGCATTCTAAGGTAGGCTGCTTCTGCCACAAGGAGGTTGCACTGCCCCTCAAGGCATGTAGCCTGGGCTGGACTTTTCCTCCAGAAATCTGTCCAATATCCTTTCAAAGGCACCTAAGCCAGACACTGTTGCCCCTTCCTGAGGCAAGGTGTTACACAGCTTAATTACCAGTTAGCTAAAAGCACAGGCATGTTACATGTTAGCTAAAAACAAAAACAAAAAAGTACAGGCACGCCCAGAATGTGTTCCGGACTTCACCGTGGATACCCAAAACCATTGATACCAGGTTACGCCCCTTGAAAGACAGGGGAACCTCAGAGGCTTTGCAACAAGGTGAGAAAAAAAAAAAGTTTATGTTCTCCCATCCTTTCAATAGGAGTCCCAGTACTCATGGTATCTGTGGATGACTAAAACCGTGGATAATGAATTAGTGGACACCAGGGCAAACATTGTCCTGTTTCTATTGCCCTGTCTCAAACGTAGTCTAACATTGTCCCCACATAATAATGGTCAGGGCCAGATCCTGAAAGCCAGAGCAGTGGTTGTGTGGATAGCTGGGCTGTGGGATAATTGACCCCATCGGGAAACCAGGCAAAAAGAAACTGGATCAGCTCAGACAGGGATGGCCTACTCTACTTGCAGTAGCCAACTGTTGAATGCCCAATGTTGACATGCGGGGGCACATTGCCCAGCTTTCCGCTACTTCCCAGGCCTCATGTGGAAGAAATGCACCAAAGAAAACAGAGAGGTGAAGGTGGAGTTCACTAAGCCCTGGAAAAGAAACCAGAAGGTCATTAATGCTCATATCCTTTCATGCAACTCAAGAGGCAGGGAAAAACATCCCCCGTCATGCAATGCGAAAGAAAATGCCATTGGGACGACATGAATGAGGTCCTTCTAACCCGGGAAAACAAGGGTGAACAAGCCAAATTAACCTGACAAGGAACTAAGGAGTTTAAGTTCATAAAACTGAATAATCAACTATTTAAGGCAAGGAAACCTATTAAGGCAGGGAAAGCATTGTTAAGTTGGAAGGAAATACAAGGCCATCTAGTCCAACCCCCTGCCTGCAGCAGGAATCCCTCCTATAGTATCTCCAGCAGTGCCTGTTGAGCCTCTGCTCGAAGATCTCCAGTGAGGGAGAATCCATTGCCACATAAAGCTGGGAAGGAAATAATCTGCTTCATACTTGGAATGAGAAAGAAATTAGAAAACTGGTTCATCAATTCAGTTCCAGGCGTTGTAGTCAAATATTAACAAGAAATTTAGAAAACTGGTTCATCAGTTCCAGGCGTTGTAGCAAATATTAACTGCTATCAAATCAATTTGTAATTTCATTTAGCAAGTTATTTAGAGGTCAATAGAACTACCTTGAATTAAGTTATATAGCAGATCATCCCAGAAGGCAAAGAAGTCAGCCCCCCCCCCCAAAAAAAAAAAACATTACCACAGAAAGGCAATAAGCAAAGAAGGGCAATTCCTAAAAATAAATAAATATTTTTTTTTAAAGGGGGGGAAGAGGAAATTAAATAAGCAATAAATCAATATGCGAAAGAGAGATGGAATGCCAATCCTGTGGATTAGAACTCACAACCTCTCAAAGAAGGGATACAAACCTTCTGGGGATGGGGGTGGCTACAAAACACAGCCCAAGGCAGCAGTAAAAAGGCAAACCAAACACACCCCAACATTCCTCACTTGAATCAATCAGGCAGCTGAATTAGTTAACACAATCACCGCCCAAATTCCTTATCAATCTAGGGCAGAGCAAAAACAATTGGAAAGGAAGATCTTAAAGAGAATGCCTAAGAAAAGTGCTTAAAGAGATAAGAGGGCTTCTTAGGCAGCGTGAATATCTGTACCTTCTTCCCCAAGGGAGAACCCCCCCTCCCTTCTCGTTTGTGCTTTGCTATAGTGGGGGGGGGGCTCTGAATGGAGAAAGGGGGAGGAACAAGCCTCAGCAGCTGCAAAAGAAAAGCTTGCTAGCATGGTTCCTGCTGCGATGAGGGCAACCTCAGACACGCTCCTAATGGACATGCAGCCAAAAAATCCTCCCCCACGTGTACTGCCCAGCCCCCACATGAGCACTCCATGAGGCAGGATTGCCCAGCAAGCAGGAGATCTCATGCCGCGTGCGCCTGAGTTTCCCCAGCAATCAAAACAGCGTGGGAGCTGTGAAATGGCGGCGACCACGTGGCCACAGCAGCGTAAGGAACCCGGGGAGCTACAAACAGCAAGCTCTTACCCAGGCACCTCTAAGGCAGGAGGTTCAGCTACCATTAGCACTTACCACGGAAGGGAAACAAACACAGCTGCAAATGCAGCCACCAGATGCCTTAAAGCAACACAGGGATTTGCAACTGAGCAGCAAGCCCCATGGAACTCTGCTACCTCCTGCCGTAGCCATGGGCTAGGATCCCCTTCAGAGAACAGCTTCACCAATACCCCATACATTACCAAAGGCACAGGAAGGATGATCCATGTCATGGAGCTAAAGTAAAGAGGCAAGCAGCAGAAGGAGATCCGTTTTCCTTTGGGATCCAAGACAGAATGGCTCTCTAAAAGCCACCTCGCCACCAGGAGAGCTCCTGACGATGCCCCCATGGCCAGATGCCCAATGAGGGCAGCAGCTGCCTCCTGTGGCTGGGAGGGGGACAAGCCAATCAGCGAGCATCCAGCTATGGGGCTGGAGCTCGGCATTCAGTGAGAATGATTGCGTTTATTTCTCTGTACTCCAACAGTTGAATTTTGCTCCCGAGCTCTACTCAGGCTGGCCCCCGAAAGACATGTCTTTTATTTATTTAGGGGATTTCTGGGGATTCCCCATGCATTTAAATTAGTTTTGCATTGCATCATAGTTCCTGCCCGATGCGTCCACCCCCTTTTTTGATTTTGTAAAAAAAAAAAAAATTGCTGACCACATCAGGAATTTGAACCAACAACCTCAAGATCTCCAACTCATGCTACTGGAGCTTCCTGTTTGAGCTATTCTAGCTCTTATGAATACCTGACCAAACAGAGAGACTATGGCTAGGGTTCCCAGATACAAACAGGGACAGAGTGCCTAAATCTTTAAGCATTATATACTATAGAAGAGGCAGGTGCAGCTTTTGAAACTCTTCCATGATGAGCTGCACCTGCCCAAATTCCCTCTTAACAGTTTAGGCACTCGTCCCTGTTTGTATCTGGGAACCCTAGCTATAAAGCTAGTGAATTCAACAGAAGCAATTTTATTTGAAGAGAGGCAGGAAATTAAGCTACTACTAAACATAAGAACATAAGAACATAAGAAGAGCCCTGCTGGATCAGGCCAAAGGCCCATCTAGTCCAGCTTCCTGTATCTCACAGCGGCCCACCAGGTGCTCCAGGGAGGCATGTAACAACAAGATGCTTACATCCTGTTGCCACTCCCTTGCACCCGGTACCAGTAGCCCACCACCTTTGTAAGGAGGTTGCACAATCCATCATTGCCTATAGCCCATGATGGACCTTTCCTCCAGAAATCTGTCCAATCCCCTCTTAAAGGCATCAAGACCAGATGCCATCACCACCTCCTGTGGCAAGTAGTTCCACAGATTAACTACCCGGTGGGTAAAAAAGTACTTCCTTTTATCTGTTTTAACTCTCCCAACCCTCAGCTTTAGTGGATGCCCCCTGGTTCTGGTGTTTTGAGAGAGGGAAAAGAACATCCCTCTATCGACTTTATCCCTTCCATGCATAATTTTGTATGTCTCAATCATGTCCCCCCTCAGGCGCCTTTTTTCTAAACTGAAGAGCCCCAAACGCTGCAGTCTTTCTTCATAAGGGAGGTGCCCCAGCCCCGTAATCATTTTTGTCGCTCTCTTCTGCACCTTTTCCAACTCCACTATGTCCTTTTTGAGATGCGGCGACCAGAACTGGACACAATATTCCAGGTGTGGCCTTACCATTGATTTGTACAATGGCATGATAATATTGGCTGTTTTATTCTCAACCCCTTTTTTAATGACCCCAAGCATGGAATTGGCCCTCTTAACTGCTGATGCACACTGGGTCGATACCTTCATTGAATTGTCCACCAGCACCCCAAGATCTCTCTCCTGAGCTGTCACAGACAGCTCAGAACCCATTAGCCTATAGGTAAAGTTTTGGTTTTTTGCCCCAACGTGCATCACTTTACATTTGTCTATGTTGAAACGCATCTGCCATTTGGCTGCCCATTCCCCCAACTGGGAGAGATCCTTCTGGAGCTCTTCACAATCGTCTCTGGTTTTTACCACCCGGAAAAGTTTTGTGTCATCCACAAACTTGGCCACCTCACTGCTTATCCCTGTCTCCAGGTCATTTATGAATAAGTTGAAAAGCACGGGCCCCAAGACAGATCCCTGGGGCACTCCGCTTTTCACCTCTCTCCATTCTGAAAATTGCCCATTGACCCCCACTCTCTGTTTCCTGGCCCACATACTCACACCAGGCTTGATGTCATTGCATAATGGATTGGTTCTTTCTATTTAGGAAAGGCCCCCCACCCCACCCCTATTTTGGAATATAAGGCAATCTCACAGGCAGATCTCACAGGGCAGGTTTTCAAGCAATAATGAAATGTTCCAATATGATGGGGTGGGGTGGGGTTAAAAGGGAATGGTGCCTGTGAGGGGGTGCTTGCCCTGGAGACTGATTGCCCTATAACTTGATTGAAAGGGGTTAAAGAATCTGAACTGCACCACAGTTTTTGCAGAGATCTACAGGGTGCTTGTGCAGTACTGTGTGCCATTCCTCCCTTCTGTGCCCAGAAGGAGGAAGAGAGAGGAAGCAGAGAAATATTGTATGCAATTGTACAATACTGTTTGTGCTGCCTGCCTGCCTGCCTGATAGACATGGTAGCAGGAGAGGTGGAAGATTCATTGTTAGGCTGAAAAAAGGACAGTAAGTAAGGCGATTTTTGCCATGGTCCCTTTGCATTCTCCTCCCTGCCTGGTGCTCCTCTGGGCTTCTCCTGCCCTGATTGGTGGATAGGGCTAGCCATGCTTTTCAGATACACAAAGAAGTTTCTGTAAGAAATTAAAAAAAACACACAGATTTGATTGTTTTTCCTCTTTAGCAAAGCAACCCCTATACTTTGGAATAGATTTTAAGAATTAGTTCCTTTGTATCAGAAGTTAGAAAGCCAGCATGGCATAGTGGTTAGCATACAGAACTTAAATCATATCACCTACCTAGTACACTTTAAAATTACAAAAACTGAGAACTTGGAATGAGAACAGAATAAAAACACATAACATTGCCTTTTGCCTTTCAAATAACGAAATCTGCAACGAAAAACCCACCATTTTCAAACACCTGTAACTATAGCCCAGTGTTAGAGCATATGTTCTAGAAGACCTCAGGTTCTCAAGCCACTGGTGTTTCCATTAAAATGTTTTCAGAGAATCCGGATTGAGAAGGATCTCTGATGTGAAAGCGCTGAAGCCAGCCAAAATAGCCATAACTGAGAAAGATCAACTAAAGTGCTTCACAAGTGTTCATATGATTGCAGTAGTTTGGCTTTTGGTATATTTTTACAAAACTGACCAGTTATAGTTAAGAATTTTTTTCCCACCATGGTTTCAGGCAATGTTATCAGTGTTATTGTATAATGACTGTCAGGTTGGATTCTGCTTATCAAGAACTCAAGCAAGTTAAAAGTCCCTGTTCTTCCTTCCGGTCTGAGGTTTCTGCAGTCCTCTAAGGGGGGGGGGGAGAGAGAGAGAGAGAGAGAATTAGATCTTATCCTATCCAGGACACTGCTGACCAAAACCCTTGCTTGAAAACAGAGTTGCTTTGCACTTTTTCCTTTATAGGCTATGTCAATTATCCATGTCCTTTTGTGTCACTAAGATATATTGAATATGTGTTGATTAATACCAACTTGCCTGTACTCACATTCCCTTTCCAGTTTTGTGTAATTTATTCTCATCTCATGCTTCCTTGTTTTCTACATTATTAACTTTGAAAATGTGTTACGTGTGCGCACCCAAATGAATCATTAGGAGAGATGCTTTTTTCCAGGGTGCAGTTAGTAAGACCTGCTGCTCGCTCTGACTGAAAGCATTAAGCAGAAGGTATGTAATAATGTATAGCAGCATTCTCTCTTTCTCACAGAGTGCTCTGTGTTGACAGCCCTATTGGACTGAATTTGTTTTTGAAAGTATCATACTGGGTTATGGAGCTGCCTGGGGTAGTTGTAAGTGCTATGATCCTTTTCTGGGTCATTGCTCTATTTAAAATTTGCTGGCGCTGTTTGCGTAAGCATCTAAAGCACAGTTTTGGGATTTTATCACTCATCTACTTGAAGGGGGTTTGCTTTCTTGCTTTCCCTCTCTCCACCCCAGTCTTTTCACCCTGAAGCTATGTCATTAATGTTGCCTACATATCTGCTAGTGGTGATGGATTTTGAGTGTTATTTTGGCTACCGAAAAGCAGCAGGGTATGTAGTCTAAAAGTATAGTCATTAGGAAAAAGCTATGAGGGCTGTTGACAGGTTAAACACTGATTTTGATTAATGAGGAATAAAGATGAACATCATTTGCCATGGTTTCAGCACTTCACCACCACCACCACCATCTAATTAATAGCCTTGCTATAACTTAACACATGTTATCTGCAGTTTACTGAACAGCTTACCTAAATATCTCGTTTTAAATGTGAAAACTCAATTACATGGGGTTTCAGCCTTCTTTAATTCCTACTTTTTGCTTATCAGGTGAAATTGTTTGGATAGGTGCCATCAGTTCTCAAAACCTACAGAAAACTAACCAGTCTGAGAAATACTTGTCTCGTTCAGATGTAATGGGGAAGCGTGATTTCTTGCTATGAAGAACAAGCAGGGGTGAGTTCATGCACTCAGCATCCCCTCTCCTCCCTCTTTGTATACAACTAAAATCTTTCAGTTTGGATTTATGAGAAACCACAGTTCCTGTTAAATACAAATCTAGTGAATTTAAGATCTTGGTTTGAACAAGCCACCGTTTCCCAGGTTTGTAATAGGAAACCGTGCCTTATTACATACTAAAAGTGGAGGATTTCAGTTTTGGAGAGAGGAGTGCTTGAGTCTGAGACTTGCACCTGCTCATTTTCCTAGGGGGAAAATAAGGCTTTGGGCATCTGAATTGGGTGAATATCTTTTTCCTTCAAGCTATACATTGGGAGAGCCCACCAAGAATCCTGTATTTTTAACCTTCACCGATAGCTAATGAGGCACTAAGGGTTCTGGCAGCCAGAATTTCTCTCCTGGCACCACCATGCCTCACTGGTTTTACCTCTCTTTCCCCTCCCCCCCAGACCAATACAGAGAGCTGGAAACAGTAGGGGGCTGCAGTCAGATAAGGAACTTCCTTCACAGAACTACTGCACCAGCCCTGACATGCCAGAGACTGATGGTTTTATAGTCTGTCTGATGGTGCCACCCCTTCATAGATCCTCCCTGGGCTCTGATCCAGGGCATGCATGGGGCTTCTCCATGTAGGCCAAGTGGGTGGGAGCCCTCAGACATGTTCAGAGGGAGTCCAGGGCACCTTTCACCGTCCTCTCTGACCATAGCTCCTGTATAGGGGCTCACTGGCGTGCTGGTGTCTGCATCACTGAGCAGCCGCAACACTACTGACTGTCATCACGCTCTTCTAGAGAGTGTGTCTCCCCTCTGGGATCCCTCTACCCCTTCTGGCCTGCTGGGCTGCATAAAGCCCATCTCAGTCTCCTCTACCTTCCCCCCCCCCCAGTGCGTCTGCCATTCCCTCTTCCTTAGCGCCTCCGGCTCCTCTCACATCATCCTTGGCTCTAGAGATCAGCGGCCACCACTAAACCCCACCCTGAAGCCAGTGCAGAAGGGGAGATGTTGGCTTCCAAGGTCAGGCTGGATGTTGTCCCAGAAGCCCCTGTGGTGCACTTGCTGCCTCCAGCTCTACGGGGCCTGCCACATCGCTTTGAGGCACGGCCTCCATCTTCTCACAGCCGTCCGTGTCGGCCCAGGAGATGGGCCCAGAGGGTCCTGCAAGCCCGATGCTGTGAGTGCCAGCAAATAAAGGGATTGGCACCTTGCTGGCTGCCACTAGTAAGTTGGGTGCCTGGCTGGATCCCGGACAATGTGATAGGGTTAAAAAAATTTTTTTTAATGTTTTAATTGTAATTTCTTATATACCATTCTGAGTTGCTTTGGCTGAAAAGCGGCTAAGTACATTCAGTAGTCACAAGTGCACAATGGATATTGGCTTAAGCCTGGCCCATAATTACTTACAGTGAAGTGCCATTGAAAGTAGTGGGGCTTAGCCATGTGTTACTGCTGCCCGCCTGGAATGAAGCCAGTTAGGTAGATATCATTGGGGAGGGTACCTGGGACTTGAGAACCAATAAGTAGACTTCCTTTTGCTTAGCAAAATCCTTTAATATCACATTGAATCATGCTTTGTTTAAACCAGTGAAACTGCTCATAAGTGGTTTCAGGATTACAGCCATAATCTTAATTGAAACCGTATTTTAATGACGTTATTAGGAGAATGGAGGTGGTAGTTAGGCTATGTGATACTGCCAAAATATCCCTTAGCTTTGGGGTGGAATAATTGCATTTGGCAACATTCTCATTAATCATAGCTAAAGTTAATGATAGCTCCCTGTGGTGGCTCATGAAGAGGTGATGGCCTTAATGAAAGCTGACTTGGAAGGTAACAGATGGTGGGTATATTTTAGTATTTTTAATATGCAATTGCTCAGTTAAAAATGAGAATGCAATGTAATAATGAAAGAATTAGGTCTAGGTACTCTTAGTTTTTCACAATGCTGTATCATTTCTCTGTGTTTCATTAGCCAGGCTTCAGTAGAGACCTGGAAATTATCTGAATGCATAGTCCTATAGATCTTCTTTCCCTTTGATTTTCTGGCCTGGCAAGTTTCCTTGATCTGAATCAAGGAAATCAACTGATCTGAATCAACTTACCCAATGTCCTCTTCCTCACACATATAACACCTCTGTGTATCTTTTTATTCTTCTGAATGATCATTGTAATGTGATTGTAATGTGTAACCCCTGCTAACTGGGCAAGAGGCACTTTTCCAAGTGGTGTTCCTCTTAATATTTAGCAGGGGGAGAATAATTGTCCCTCTTCACCCCAGCTCAGTGTCTTTTCTAGTGGCTGTTGCTGGTGGTGGTCTGCTTTTTTTTTTTCTTCTTTTTTTAAGATTGTTAGCCCTTTTGGGACAGGGAGCCATTTAACTTTATTATTATTTGCCTGTAAACCGCTTACTTTGGGAACTTCATGTTGAAAAGCAGTATATAAATACTTTTTGATTGATGGTTTTAAAACTGTGAGATCATTTCCCTTAAAGGAAAACAAAGTTTCAGAAACTTGAGCAAACCATATGTTGTCTAAGCCAGTGGTTCCCAAACTCCTACAGGGGAGTTGGGAACCAGGTAAGTGTTTGCATGGGTGGGGGGAGCAGTGACAGTGCTGCAGATATCAATTGTGCCTTGATGGGAAACTAGAAGTCGCTGACAAGCTGTGATAACCCAGTGTAAGAAAGAGGGGTAGTTGTGAGCAATGGTGAGAGGGCAGACGGCATATAAAAGAAGTCAGTTGGCAGGAATGATATTACCTGGCTTGATTTGTAGTTATCTGCAGAAAGCTCAGGAGGCTTGAGCTGTGCAGAGAGACAACCACACAGAGAAGAATAACATCTTGAGAAAGGAGGGTTCTATATGAATAATATAGAACAACATTGTGCAATCTTCTATGGGGGGGGGGGGGTTATGACAATCTGCCATTGTAAATTGCATGGAATAAGTCTGATGAAAGTCTGATGAGAAAGGCAGTACAGACCTTTACTGTACTATCTATGGATCCGATATCTAGGAGTTTCTGCTGCCTGTTAGTCTCTCTGTAGTATACAGGCTAGTTGCCCGCACATCTGGCTCTTCAGTTAAAGAAGATTGTTAATAAACACTAGCATTGCAAGTGCTTTTACATAAAATAAAGGTACAGTAATGGACATACTGGGGCTGCTATACATATAGATGTCTTCTGTATCCATGGATTACCACAGGGCTTCCCGAAATGGACCCCCGTGGATACAGGGGCCTGCCGATATATAAATGAATAATGAATATAAATGAATAAATAGCACTTTATATGCAAATAAATTGTCTTTATATGCAAGTTCACTTATTCGCAAGGGGCAGAATTGCTACCTACCTCCCGTTATCTGCACCTCTTTATCTGCTATGCAGAGATGTTCTGGTGGCTGCAGAGACTTTCATAATGGCTCCTGCAACTAGCACTGACCTCTTTAAAATAGAATTTAAAATCTAGGCAGTTTTCAAATATCCTATCATCATGTTTCCTAACATCATGTACTCACAATTTACACAATCTCTTTTTTCTCCCAGATCCTATCCTATTTTTTATACCTGTCTTTCTTCCACTTGTTCTTGGATGACTTCTTGCTTTATTAAGTTAAATTTAAGGAAGTTTCTTACCTTTCGCTCATCTTATTTTTCTTGCATTTTTCTTTCCGTTTCTCCATTTTTTCTTCTCTACAATGGATTCTTTTCCTCTATATGTCCAATTTAACAATATATAAATTAAATGTTATACTGATCCAACTTATCTCCTTTAATTTTTCTCTTTATGTTCTAATCAGAGTTCTACATTGTTCCAGTACAGGCATGCCCGAGTATCCACTGGGATTCTGTTCCTTCTTAAAGTTATGGGAACTTCAGTGGTTTTGCTGCAACAAGATTAAAAAAAGAGATTAGTGTCCCCCTATCTTTTAAACAGGCATCCCAGTATCCATTGATAACTGAAAGCACAGATACCAGGGCACGCCTGTACAGGCAGATCTTGATTTACACAGGTTACATCCTCAGAAATAGGTATATGTATTGAAAAAGCGTACATCAAAACTGCTTTTCCCATAGGAAACAATGGGATTGGTATGGGTTAGGGGAAAGGTAATTGAGCATGCATGTTGATAACTGGAAATTACAGAGGAAGGCTGCTGGGAGTGGGACAGTCTATGCAAATGTCGACAGCTCAGATATTTCATTGACAGATGTTGGATCTCACTGATCTCACTGTGTTTTTGAGAAGTAGAATAATTTTTTCCTGCACTAACTCTTGATGACTGCATAACTGAACACAATGCCTCAGCTGAGACAGTAATATGGAGAGGGCAAGAGAACAAAGAAGGACCAGCTAAGAACAGAGTAATTGGCACCTTTTTTTTTAATTGGCACAGATTTTTTGATCTGTGCTGCCTTTAGTGGCTCGAAGGCTGTGGAGCTCCTGATGGAGATGGATGTGACTGGTGGATTGTGCATTCCGCTGCTGCTGGCTGTTGCAAAGCAGTTGTAAAGCATGCTCTGGCAGCGCCAGTGGGAAGGCCAGCACCTTCCTGTAGGCACCAGCGGATCAACGGAGACCTGCCAGAGCAAGTAAGCTGTCTTTTATTTATTTATTGGTCGTGGTGCACACCAAATCCCATCCCCTTCCTGGGCCTGATCCACCTTCCAGGGTCAGTGTCGACTTGTACCACCAAGTGAGCTAGCAGGTTCAGGTTGACCTATAGTGGCTACTGGGACTTACCCCATGGCAAAGGAGCTCATATCTCCTGAGGAGACCTCCAGCAGCCATACATTCCCTGCAGAACGCAGCTGGAGACACACTGATGCTACTGCATTGCCACATGGGGAACTACATAGGATTGGACCATAAGATTACAATATGAGCTACATCAGTGGTATTCAAACTTTTTAGACCAGGACCCACTTTTAGAATGGCATTCATGTCGGGACCCACCAGAAGTGATGTCACTAACCTGGAAGTAATGGTGTGGCAAGAAGTGATATCATCAAGCTTCAAGTGCTGTCATTGCAACATAATAGAATGACACTCCTAAAATGCAAATTGGCATTCTTGTATTGCTGCAATTGCACAACCATGAAACATCCCTGACAGAAAGCAAGATGAGAACAAAATACAGTATTATAAAAAAGAACTGAACTAAAAACAAAATTTAAAACAAAAACCCTCACTTGAAAATTCAAACTGTTAACACTCCCAAAAGGAATATAACAATCTGCAATTTCCAAGATGGCTGCTCCCAGCTTTCCGCAACCCACCTGACATCAGGTCACGACTCACCAAGTGGGTCCCGACCCACAGTTTGAATAACACTGTCTTGCAGGCAGCCCTTTGGGAAAGATGACGATGTTAGGCACATTTCTCAGTTTGCCTCCTATGGAGTTTGGTGTCTCTTTTCAGATAAGATCCTTTGAAAAAAAGTTTCCAAGGTAGCAACTGAGAACTGATGATGATGATGTTGCCACTTCTGTTGTAGAAGAGATCTGAGTTCTATTCCCCCTTGACTGTGCATGCCCTGGCCAGGATCCGGTCATTGTTAATCAAGCTTGTACAGTACCTTTTTTTAGGCACTTAAGCAACACTAGGTTTTATTATGTATATGATGCTTGAAAAAGCTACCGGCCTATTTAGAAACAACAGGACATAAAAATCTTCGCAGGAGGAGAAGAGTCAGGAGGAGAGGAGGCCCAGCAGATTTGCATTGTGTTTTCCAAAAAAAGAAGGCAAAGAGCATCCATCATTGAGATGGATGGTGTATCTAATTGTATTCCATTTTAATTTGGACTATTCAATAATGCATCATGTTAGTAATCTAAGTTGCATAGCTTTGTGTTAAGTTGTGTCTAGGATAAGATAATAGTTTATTACATCTAATCAAATCATCACAGCAGGGTTTTGGGCCTGGCAGCTAATAAAAAATTGAACTCATAATCCAGTTTCGTAGAGGAGGTCCAAAGAAGTTAGGCTTACTATTGGGAAGTTTTTATACAACTAACCGTGCAATCCCAACCTGTGCTGGTATATCCAGGTGGCAGGGTTTAAGGTGTATCCAGTGCAAGTTAGGAGCAGGCTAGAGATCACCTTGGGATGTCAGGGGCTATTTTTTCCTTTGCCCATATAACCCAGCCTGCCCTACATGGATCTGTGCCAGTTATTTAGTCTAATTTTGTTGTAAAACAATCAATCAATTGATCAAATAATATTTATATTCCACTTTTCAATAAAAAGTTCACAAAGTGGTTTACAGGCAAAAAAAAAAAAATTAAATGGCTCCATGTTCCAAAAGGGCGCACAATCTTAAAAAAAAAAAAATGCAGAACATCACCAGCAACAGCCCCTAGAAAAGACATTGTGCTGGGATAAAGAGGGACAATTACTCTCCCCCTGCTAAATATAAGAGGAATACCACTTGAAAAATTGTCTCTTGCACTTTATTTGGTTTTGATTTATTAATGGAGAGTGCATGGCTAATGACTGTGGATTCATCTGTTGACTTCATACCACCAGTATCATCTACCCTTGTAAAGCAAATTTATGCTGGAAAGCACCAGAATCTGTGAAAAAAATAACAGTTTTCTCCTACCTCTGTGAATATTACTAGAATACTCCTTGAGTTCCTCAGCAGTATAACCAGGGAACAACATTTCAAATGTCTTAGCTGTGTTTCATTCAATGAGAGCAACTAATCACATGCTCTCATCCAATGGAAGCCAAATCTGGGTTGTGCAGCCCCTGAAGTTTCTAACTTGAGGAAGTGGGAGTAGGCAACAGTGTATGCTTGTTTTGTGTTTTTAAACTGGATCTGTAAGATTAAAAAAGAAACCTTGCATATCTCCCATGCATTTGAGGGGGAGGGGATATTTTGATTCTACTCTGGATATGTTGAGCAGCAGGGGAGATTGTAAGACACGTGTGTGTGTGTGTGTGTGTGTGTGTGTGTGTGTGTGTGTGTGTGTTTTGTACCAAGCCTTCATTGACTTAACATCTGTGCACACCAGCAAGCAAGGTCCAAAAATATTAAACTATATACAGGCTTCCACTCATATCCATGGGTCCAGTATCAGTGGATTCAGTGATCTGCAGATCCGCCCCACGTGTCCATTACAGTACCTTTGTTTAATAGTGCTTGAAGCATGAGTGATTCTTACATAACCAAGCAACACTCTTGCTTCGCTGAAGAATGTAACATGCAGGCCACCAGCCCAATGGCATGTGGCTAAGGGGGTGCAGTTGCACTAGGCAACAAGCTTTGTGGAGGAGCAACAAGCTGAACTTGACGCTAGTGGCCAAAATGACAGCCTTGGGAAGTATGAATACCACCATCATGTTATATGTCATTAGAAAGTAATTTAATGCAGAATGCAATGAAACAAACAGTGTTGGAATATCCATATTTTATCAAAGGTTATGGCTAATTAACCAGAAAATGTTTTATTTATTTACTTAATTTGATTTTGTCATGGAGAGGGGGACTACAACATCTTCTTTAACCCCGGATAGCAGGTGCCTTAGCTATATCACTGAACCAGCCTGCATGCTAGAGTGAGACTAAGTGAACATTAAATGGAAGCAGGAGCTGTCCTACTTACTTTACTGAACGTTCCGTTAGTTTCCTCCCTGTAGTGCAGGCCGGTTGCCTGCATGCTGTATTGTTCAGTGAATCAGTAATGTTCCTTTAAACAAGGTGTTAAACAAGAAAACATCTGTGCTTTAAGTGCAACTAAAAGAAAATGAAAGTAATGGGCACGTGGGGGCTGCCATTTACACAGGTTTACCTCAAATCCGTGGTTTTCGTATCTGCAGGTGTTAATCTGCAGTGTAGCTTTCAGTCTACACTGCAGACTGAAAGTCTTGATGCTTGACGTGATGCTGACTCCAGGTCTTGAAAGACCTGGAGTCTTGATGCTGAGTCCTGGAGACTCCATGCCAGTCTTAGAAGGTTGGTAGTCCTAGCAGTGTAGAAATACAGAACTTTATCCTCTTCTAGTAAGCAGCAATAGGATCAATGTGATCCTGGTTGGGCAACAGATGTGTAATGTGTTAGGTCGGTAAAATACTTCGGGGTAAGATTAAATAGTATTTGCAGTGTCAGTTTTGTCACCTACTATACAGTCTCAAAAAGTCATCCTTAGGAAATT
This sequence comes from Lerista edwardsae, assembly GCA_029204185.1. Lineage (NCBI taxonomy): Eukaryota > Metazoa > Chordata > Lepidosauria > Squamata > Scincidae > Lerista > Lerista edwardsae. Next base: position 4,331,371 of record JAJKFI010000018.1, on the reverse strand, counting down.
TGTGCCATTTCCTTTTTTAAAAAGTGATACTTTCCTCTTCCTCTAGCAGCAATAGAAAATGATGATAAAATGCTGTTCCGTCTCATTAGTAAGCTGTTCAGATAAATATAAGTATGGAAGTTTGAACACAGTGCTTTTGAGTCCCAAAGGCAACAAATCATAGCCTAGAATGCTGTCTGCCTCATTTCAAATGAATAGTTTTATTAAGGATTATTTTTGATGGGGATGACTTCATTAAGATCAGTAACACTGATGCTGGTTCTTAATTTTTTTCTTTCTTAAAATGTAATGCAGAGTAATAGATTGTAAAATAAACAACCAAATAACAAACAACCCAGAAAGAATGAAGATTTGTGAAGTCACCCTTACACACACACACACACACACACACACACACACAAACAATAAAAATCAATGAACTCTTAGGGAGAAAACCCATGATATTGCAGGAAAAATTGAATCATGTCTTGTCTATTAAACTTGACTGCAGCAGTTTCATTTTTATCTGATGATGAACATCAGTAGCTCCCCTCTTCGTTTGCTCCATTTCAGGCCTCCAGTTCTTCGCTATCAGTTATTAAATCAGGTTTGAAATGCTGATCTTGGATGTAAGTCATGAACACAGTGCTACAATTTGCACCCCACTTACCACATTCCTCCAGGTCAATAAGGAACGGTTGGCAAATGCTCATTGGCAAGTTGTCTGCCAGTCATCAGTCCGCCTGACAGTAGCATCATCTAGCCTACATCTCATCAGCTGGTCCACTTGACCTGCTAGTCCACACCCAACCCCTGCTGTGGATGCCCTTGGGGCTGCTTTGGCTGAGTGCTCAGCCAGACCCAAGGCCACCAGAACTATTGGGCAAGGCAGTAAGTCTGCTTTCTGTCCTTCCACTAATTTAATGTTACCTCTTCCTTTTCCCACTGTACGTTTTGGAATACCTGGACTGTCCCCAAAGTTCACAGAGTAGAATACATTTATGCTATTTAACCAGCTATGGTCAGAGAACTTTCAAGACCGATTCAAAGGTGAATCAAAGAAAAAGTAAGCTGGAGTTTTGAAAGAGCATCTTGAGTGACAATCCCCAGAGTGCACTGTAGTTGGTTTTCTAAGGCTCCTAAAAGACCTGTTCAATAGTTACGAGCGGCAAGAAAAGAAAAACTTCTGTTAAAAATCATTTATCTATAATTGAAAATTACTTCGAGAAGGTAGCAAAAAAAAAATAAGCTGTAGCAGCTATGTAGAAGGGAAGCTGACATATGTTTACATCATATGTTTCCTATGTTTGACTAAGCATGAAATTTCCCTTTTGGGAAGGTGCCCTTCGGTACAGAGGAATGATGTGATGGCACACCTGCTCATGGAATGGCCATTCACAGCGCAAATAACCTGCTGGAAACTATCCCTTCGAGGTGATGCACGGGGCTGATTTGCCTTAATATTGCTTTATGTGGAAATAAAAATAGTTGGACAAGTATTTTATGGGTATCTTTTCAAAATATTTAACACTTAAGAACAGCTTAGGCATTTTACAATGATAAAGCAAACATGGCCTTTTTTTCAGACCGTGACAGAAAAGAAAGAGTGGAAGGGAAAATATATCAACAAACATTTGTTTAGTATGAAAAAGAAAATATGAAACTGAAGAACTATGAGAAGGCAGACTTAAGTATATGAATATTGAAATATTTTTTAGGAAGAGAAAGTATTCAAAAACACTGGTAAGTCAATAAACAAGGATATGTGAAATTAAGGCTACCATTCTATACATACCTATCCGGGAATAAGATAGCTATCCTATACTTGCTTACCTGGGAGTAAACCCCATTTAACTCAAGTAAACTTCTAGGTACACACACATAGGATTGTGTTGTAATCCCATTGAACTTGTGAAAGTAGACCAGCCTAAGATTACTCTGTTAAATTTCTTCAAATGCAGTGCAGTTTTTGTTTAATATTAAATAGTGGTTGGGCTTTACAATTCCTGCCTGTGGTTGTTCATGCTGCTTGTCATAATTGAAATTTTGTCAACCTAATAGAAGGAAGGAGCAAGTAAGTCAATGGAGAAAATGCATTTACTTGGATCATCTACTTTGAAGGAATGCATACAGTTGTCAGAGCATTTGTTAAATTGCTAAATGTGTAATATGTAATGGCTTGAAAAGACACTTTTCTTAACTCTGGACTTTTACAGTAATGCTTATGCACCAATATGCCTTATAATATGCCTTATTATAAAAGTTCTCAAACATTTTAGCGCTGGGACCCACTTTTTAGAATGACAATTTGTCCAGGACCCACCAGAAGTGATTTCATGGCTGGAAGTGCTGTCATTGTGATGCCAGGACTTCCTTCTTTCCTGAGAATGCAGCAATAAATTGAGTTATTTCTCAGCCATTTTCCAAAAGCAAAGTGAATCAGAAAGGAAAAAATGCCTATTTACAACCTTGACACAAGCAAAACAACCACACAGCACTCCCCGTTTCCAGCATCCCATCTTCTCATATTTCCAGTATGACTGCTCTATGTACTTTGTGACCCACCTAAAATTGGCTCGCAACCCACTGGTGGGTCCCAACCCACAGTTTGGGAACCACTGCCTTATCCTATTAGCTAAAAACCCAGGGCCCATATAATGTACTTCTTTTTCCTAGCTGAAAACGTTTCACAGAAATATTTTAAAAAACAAAACTTGGACACATAGTCAGCTGCAATTGCCTAACCAGTAATGATTTGGATAACATGCGGGTAATGAGGGTATGAGACTATATAGGAAGGTGTTTTGATTCATTTGTCCAGACTGGGATTTATATCTCTCCCAGTAGTTCATTTTTATGAAGCATTTCCTGTTGGTGGGGCACAGCCTCTTGGCTTAGAGAAAAAATAAACTTCTTGTAGCAATATATATTTCAAGTGACATATTTCATCTCTCTGTGTTGGACTAAATTGCTTTCTTTCTGAGCAGCTGTTTAAAGGGATTCTTTCAGAAAGGCTTCAGGTTGTTTGGCACCTTTCATAAATGTGATAGTTGTCACTTTGCTTCTAGTAGTAATGCTTTGCTGTTGAAAGATGGCAAGAAAGCAAACCTAATGCCATTCCTCTTTCAGAAAAAAAGCCAAAGAAAGCAAAGCGCTTTCTCTCTTCCAGCCCTGCCGTCTCCTTCCCACACCATTTTTTATTCTTTCTTTTGCCAAATTGTTTTTCTTCTCTCTACCACAGTGAGCACCTCTGAAACCGAGTTCAATTTATATTGCCAAGACAGATGTTATCAAATGAAGGGGGACATGGCAGACATTGAAAGAGTTGTATGCTTGCAAATGATTAGCTGTCATAATATGTTTTCTGTGGATTTCTATATTACTGAAACACTGGGTTTGTTGCGGGCAGGGGGGAGGAAGGTGGCTCTCTTTGGCCTTTACAGCAAGATTTAATGCCAGTGAGTTCAAAGTCTTTTGTTGTACTTCTTGAGGATACAGGAAATAGGCCAAATAATTTAATTCCAAAGTAGTATGGTGAAATCAAAGGCACTGAGGAATGATTCACTACTGGGAGCAACTCTGTATTTCTCCTTTTATCTAGCCTGTATGACCTTCACCTGAAAATGATGCCTGAAAACATAAGTGTAACACCTCCAGATTGAAATCAGATTGGGTTTCTTCAAAGGGCCTTTCACCATACAACAATACCTTGACTTTCATAGCTTTGCTCTTTTAACAAGTATTTTTATATTGTTTTTAATTTTGTTTTTAATTATGATGTATTTTATTCTGTTTTTAACTTTGATTTTGTAATGCCGCCTTGAGTGCCTTTGGTCAGAAAGGCGGGGTAAAAATTCAATGAATAATAAATAATAATAATAACCACTTTTAATTATATCCATATTTCAAATTTTGTCTGCGTGCTTTCCTCTTTCGTCCAATTTCATCCAATCTTCCACCATGTTCATTTTATGTTCTTATGTTTGTTTTTCTTTTATTTCTGTTCATTTACGTTTAGCATGCATTCACATGTGTTATAGAATTATTTACATTTTTTGCAGACCAAAATAAATTTGCAAGCTCAAAAAGGCTATGATAGTCATCCATTTTTTACTTTTATCCATGCTCTGGTCCTTCACTAGATGAAAGTGCAAGGTATTGCTGTATAAGTTGAGTGGGGCATTGTGTTGGCCCTCCCAGCTGCCCTTGTGTCCATATGGCCCGAAATGGGCCTCCTGAAAGCAGTTGGCAGTGATGTCACTAGTGATGTCACTGCCAACTATTTCCAGGTGTTATGCCTCATGTGTGGCACCATCAGCGATGGGATGGTCGTGACTGAAGTTGCCATGGCAGCTTGGTGAGTGTGGGCCCCCGCAGAGGGGTGGGCACAATGTGCTGCTTCGGGCCCTGCCCCTCATGGGTCCAACCCTGATTTGGCAAGTGACATACTTAAGCTGGCTCATTATCAAAACCCCTCGAGGGAGTGGGCCTCAAAGTACAAAGGTGAACAAAGCTCGGATGTAGACAGCAGAGAGTAGCTATTCACATCTTCTTGTATTTGCACCCTAAAACAATTCTGAAGACTTTTTTTTTCCGTTCTGCATTGGTTACATCTGGTCATATAGAACTAGCTGGGTGAAAAATAGCTAAAGGCAAGTATGTTTGTGGAAGGAGAAATGGCAGAGAAAGGGTTCAGCTCTCCCTCCTGCTGATGCTGCATTTTAAAGGTGCCCTCACTCCCTGCTATGTCAGAATTTGTCACTGATCCAAATTCGCCACAAATTTGCTGCCTGCCATGTCTAGATCAACGCTTAGGGCTAGCTGTTCTGAAAGGGGACACACAGGCAACTGTATGCTCTTGGTCTCCCGAGAAGAATGGGAATTGCTCTCCTGAGAAGAACTTGGAGTTTTGCCTGTATTTGCTTTGCCGGGGTGGTGCCAGGGGGCAGCCAGGTTGGGCCTTACCCATAGGGCCCACCTGACCTGGCTGACCGCTGAATCTTCAGAACTGGAGCCTCCACCGATTGCATCATCAGGGAGGCCGATGGGGGACCCAGTACAGGATGTTGCTCCAGGACCCACAGCTGTCTGGTGCCAGTACAGTTGCTTAGCAACTTAGTGTTAGGAAGCAGTACTTACTATTCAAAAATCTGCCATTGTTTAGCATAGCATAGTGTCTCAGGAAGAAATCTTTTCATGCAGCTAAATGTAACATACAGGATAATCATTATACATAATGAACAGCAGCAATCAAGAAGAATCGACATGTGGGGGCCTTAGGGAGATCCCTGGGAAGCGTTGTGGGCAGTGATCCATCAGTCATTCTTGTCAGTGATAGGTGCTGAAGCAAAAGTGAGAGAGGAACATACACAATTCTCTGACAAGGAACAATTAGAATGGCGTAATAGTGGAAGACCAAAAAAGGCAAGATTTATAATTTTAATTTATAAGATTTCTCTTCCTGCTTTTACAAACGGTTGTCGTCATTTGGCGGGTAAAATATGTGTTTCTGTAGATAAGAAAATAAAAGCAAATCGTGGTCTGATGTTCTCACTAACAGCTTAACTAAGAACCAGCATTGTGGATAAGTCTCGAAATTCAAGTCAATTCAGGAGTCTCCATCCCCTCGTGAATTGACTCCTGCATGAGTCCTAGCACACACCCATGGCAACTCCACACTGGAATTTCATGAGTCATTTTCACACAAGTTTAAGAGTCTTTTTGTGGCAAGCTCTGGGACAGGTTAGGCACGCTTGCACATTACTACGAACGGTTGAAATAGGTAGTGCGGTTTGTGTGTGTGCAATCAGAGTTGTTGTTTCACACTTAATGTTAATGTTCCAGCGGGCCAGTGATGTGCTGCTGACAGCACTTCATTCCTAACCAGCTACCATGATGAAATCTCTCTCCCCGCCATTCACATCACAACTGAACTCAGAAGAATGAAAGGGAGAAAAATATTCCCTGGCCATGGCACATCATTCATTCAGTAAGACCTGTTTTCCACCAAAGCCGAGCTGACCTGCGGATGTTACATGAGCGAGTGAGCCTGGTACTGCACTAATGCACCAGATGAATAGGAGCTGAAGGATTTTGCATGCACCCAGGCCTGGGTGGGAATGCACAGAAGTGATACACCACTTAATGCGAGCGTGGGAAAAAATGCATGGTGGAATGAGGTGACTGGCTCTGTGCGTAGCTTTTTCAATGGCTCTAGAACCCACCTTTCCCCCACCTCCTCCTTTCCCCCATCTGAGGGCAAGACTATCCCCTCCCTTGCCCCTATCCCCTCCCTTGCCCAAAGCCATAACCCAGACCACTCTTTCATCTAATCAAGGGTTCAAACCTTTGGAGATGGACAAGATGACTCTGCTCCTGCCTCCTCCCCCTTCATGGAAGGACCGTGCTTTCCCCTGCCCAGGTCTTGTGTTCCTCCTCCCCACACCTCATACTCCCTGCAGCTAGCTGCCCAAAACCAAAACAGATAACATTATCAAATGTGTCCTAGCCTTCTGCCTCCCCTCTACGCTTGTTCTTCTAGCTGGAAGGAAGGAGTTTAGAAATGAAACAACCATTGGTCATGGTGACTTTGTGGTGCCTCCCAGATCTTCGAAAGCATTCTTTCTGATGCAGAAGCTGCAACAAAATAATGAAGCATACGCACTGATTCGAGTTGCCAGAATTGCTGCCTCATTGTGAGTCAGTGGACAAATTAGTGAGTTAGAATGAGAGTTAATGACACGCATCACTAGATTCAGATGAGAGTCAGGCCTTGTTCCTGGGGTGGGGCAACGACATGATGTGTCACTGCGCCCCTAGTGCAGGTGCCCCACCCTTTGCAATGCCATGCCCCCCCAGCATCTGGAATCACAATATTTAGGAGTGATTTGAGATATGTGCAGGCCCAGAGTTACCAGATGCCCTCTTTTTTCAGGATATGTCCTACATTTCAACCTTCTGTCCTTCAGTTTCAAAATGTTCTACATTTCAGGACAGACAGAGTGTGCCAGCAGCAAGAGGGGCTGCCCACATCACTTGCTTTGTTCATTTGTCCATTGGATTGCATTAAAGGACAAGACACCCCAAAATAAATGAGTGATTTTAGCTTTTAGTTTGTAATGTCCTATGTTTTTTCTTGAATGTCCTACATTTTGGGGTGCTAAGCCCCCCTTTGTGGTTATGACATCTGGTCACCCTGGGTGGGCCACACATGGCGGCAGTCCAGTTGCTCCTCTGTGAATGGTGCCCCGGGCAGCGGCTGTGCGTTGCTCCATAAGCGTTCCGTCTGTGCTCTTATACACGCTGATCTGGGAATAAATCCCATTGAACACATTGGGATTGACTTCAGAGTAAACATGCATAAGGTTGTATTAGACTCCGCAAGCCAAAAGAATATATCAATTTCTTAGTACAATGAAAGGATTAAAATAAACAGTACTTTTCTACAGTATGGAGCCCACCAGAGGTAATCTTTCAGCTGTACAAGAGCAACTGATCTAATTTTAATAAAAGAAACAATAGGAACATTAGAGTGAGAGCCCATTATAGCTACAGGAATCACCTCTTGTCCAGACATCTGAAATCTGGACTATTCAGAAATCCAGACATTTTGGTCCAAGATTTATTTTCTGTCATGTGAACACTAGAAGGTCTTGTGTTTATTACCAAGTACAGTCAGGTGCAGGCTGTAAATCTGTGCTCTGTGGTGTGTTCAAATCTGTGCTCTGTGGTGTGTTCAAATCTGTGCTCTGTGGTGTGGCCATCAAAAAGGCCAGCAATAACCTTTATGGATAACAGTAAAATGAGCAAAGGGATGCATTTTATCATTATATTTATACAATTACTAGCTTGTCCTTAGCTGGTGTTGCCCGGGTATTTATTTATCCCAAGCTTCTATTAGACAGGAAAAGGAATGAATTATATCTAGAGTGTGAAATTGAAGTAATTTTATGTACAAGAAATTAAAAGTATAAGTACAGCATAAAAATTATAAAGTAAAATCTTTTACAAATTCACTAATATATTAATTTAACTCAGAACTTGATTATAAACAACATTTTTAGTTTGACCTCCAGGAGCAAGAATAAATAAATTCTTGGGTGAACCCACCCTTGAGCAAGCAACATAATGTTGCCTGTGGGAGAAACATGGATATCTCAAATCCACTCCACAGTACTTAATAGACTGCCCCTGTGACTTGTTGATCGTGATTGAGAATGCAAGTCTCACTGGAAATTGCAATTTCTTAAAATTAAAAGGGAGATCCATCAGAATGAGTGTTATCCGTGGGGAAAAAAAACTGTTTCGCCCTCTCCCTTTCTTGTTAAGGTAGTCGCTTCAATTACAGTACCCAGCATCTTCTTGACACACAGCCTTGTGCCGTTGCAAAGTTTTGGCGGGTCGAGGTTCCATAGTAAAATCATTGGAGATCCCACTGTAAGTAAAAGACGATGTGGTGGCAATCCAGCTGGATCAAGTGAGTTTAGGAAGTCTGATGGGAAATTGACGACCTCATAGGCATCTACGACGGTATCGATAGCCTTGTATTCAGTGACTACGCCTGGTAACATGGCAAGTATTTGATTAGAGTCCAAGATCGGGGCCTAATGATTTCTAAAAATTTTGAGAAGGTTCTACAGAGTTCTATTCGTTCTATTTGACTGCACTTGGGCTTAAATGTCATCGGGACTGTCACCAGTCAGCTTAGCGACCCCGAAAACTATGGATTTGACACTAATGTAGGTCATTTTGGACATTTTATTGTTCACCTCTTCTCACCCCCCATGGTGATGTGGGCTGAATTTGGACTTAAACGGCATCGAGAGCATCACCGTTCATCTCAGTGACCCCGAAAACTATGGATTGGACACTAATATCGGCCGTTTTCAATTATTTTTACAGGTCACCCCCTTCCCATCCCCATCCCTAGGGGTGCTAAGGGTGTCTTACACCCACAATATTTCTTTCCAGAGTGTAAGGCATATGTGTACCAAATTTGGTGTAAATCGCTCCAGGCATTCCAGAGTTATGCTGGAACATATACACACACACAC
>JAJKFI010000018.1:4290640-4315891 GCA_029204185.1 Lerista edwardsae | reverse complement strand
CACACACACACACACACACACACACACACACACACACACACACACACTGTAGATGATGTAACCTCGCATGTGGTGATGGCATTGGACCAGCTCACCAACCCAAGTAATTTGGAAGGAGAGGTGGGGCGGGAGATGGGTGGCAAAGAGTAGGGGCAGATCAAGTCCAGGAAGACAGATTTGGGGGTGGCAGCAGTCACAGAATCCAACTCTCCTGCCCAGACCCAATCCTGTGGCCTAAATCCACGTGGACCTGTGCCAGCAATTTTGCTGGCACAGGTCTGGGTAGACTGCTCATCAGCTTTCCTTGGATAAGGGAACAAATGCTCCCTTACCCCCTTGTGTTTGTCTACTGGAGAATTCTGCCCTTCTATCAACACTATACTAGTACATTACCCAACAACAACAAATTCTTCTGATGCTTCGGAATATACATTCCCATCCCCCTTCCCACTTAACCTACAGCTATGGTGAGAAAAGTGCTTGTGGTGCTGAATGCGAAATGCAGCACCTGAAAATAGCTGGCGGTGACATGATGATGTCACTGCCAACTGCTTCTGGGAGCTCGATTTTGAGATAGGGCCAGGTGGTGCAGCCACTCTGCTCAGCCCACTGGCTTGTAGCCCATGAAGATCCTGGCTGCTGCAGCAAGTGATCAGCTCGCCATGCCAGTGCAGCCCCCCCCCCTCTAATCCCAGAGCCCAATGAGATGACATAGGCCACATTGGCTTAAGGCCAGCCCTGGCCATAGTCTCACACATTTTTTATGTGGACCTGACAACTTCCATTCATGCCTTTGTTATCTCAATGGTGCACTTTTGTGGTGCATTGTATGCGTAGTTGTTTGTGAAGATTGTTTGAACATTTTCCCTGGTATAGAATGCTGCCGATAAGATAAAAGTTACAGGAGAGGTCACCACAGCAGTTTTTGCTCTTGCACGCTCTGTTTGTTTTGTACTTGTCAAAATTCAAGCTTCTGATTTTAATCTATAGCAGTCTAAAAATCTGGGCCCTACATGACACAAAGACCTGCTCCTTCTCGGTGTGCCATTGCAATTTCATAAATTAGCTGGAAATGCCTTAATTAGTGAGTCCATGTGCCAAACTGTGACAAAAAGAAGGAGTTTCATGTTGCATAGTTCCATTTTCAAGATTTGCAAGCTCCTGAAATAAATGATTGCAGCAATTATAGCAGCTTGTTTTATCTGTGGTGTCTTAAGTCTGTAGTTCCAGAAAGAAGTTCATAAATGGACAAAGATGGAAGCATTTCATGGGCATGTAGGAGTCGTTACCAAAACGTCTGGCTCTGAATTGGACAAACAATTGCCTTGAGAACTCTTGTTGCTGAAGTTGTTTGTACTGCTAAAATGGGTTGTTAAACGCTGAAGTATTTGAGTGGGTGGAAAATAGATTGAGTGTAAAACAGATTGAGCAAATTAAAGAGCTTCTCATCATCTTCATATTTAATCATAAGGATTCATAAATTCTAAATTCATATTTCTCTATTTAGAACATAAAGTTAAACTGATAGCAAAGAGAACATGGCTGTCTATGCTATGAATTATTCATAATTCGCTTAATAATAATTTTTACTTGGCTGCATTTTACAGGGGGTGAACAGAAAGGAATCAGGCTTGATGACCTTTAAGTACTCCTTATGGGTATCTCAAAGTTAGATATTTGCTTGGCAAGATCTCTAGATTCTGCTTTATCCATTTTTGAAAGACAACACTGCATAAAGACACATTTCACGTCTATCCTGTGATTTGACCAATCATTCTAAAGTTTAGCCTTGTATTAATTTGCTTTTTGTTTTACCTGTGTCAAAAGGGGTTGTGCTGTTATCAAACTGATTGCAAAGATGATATTAACTTAGAGCTCAGAGCATCCTCATAGCTGAAAGAAGGCAGTGGTGCAGTGGTTCCCAAACTGTGGTTTGGGACCCACCAGTGGGTCATGAACCAATTGCAGGTGGGTTGTAAAGCACCGAGAACTGCCATATTGAAAACATGGGAAGATGGGATGCTGGAAAGGGGGAGGCTGTTTTGTTTGTGTCAAGGTTGTAAATAGACCTTTTTCTCCATGCTTCCTCCTCCTATGTTGGGAGCAGGAAAGAGAATAGCTGCACTCAGCAGAGGCATCCAGAGCACCTCCGCTGAGCTCAACCTCACTCATCATGGCAAGAATGGTGATCTACATCATGGAAAGAAGGATCTGCATCGTGGAAAGGAAGGAAGATTGAGGGTGCAATCCTAACCTAAAGTTAGGCCGGCACAGTTAGGCCAGCAAAGTCTGGCCAGCACAAGGGACACCATAATGTATGTTTGGACCTTTCTTGGAGTCAGAGAGGCCAGCGCACAGATGTGCACCTCTTCCCTGACTCCGAGAATGGTCCAAACATGCTTTACGGCGGTCTTTGTGCCAGCCACACTTTGCTGGCCTAACTCCAGGTTAGGATTGCGCTCTGGGTGAGGGGAGCAGCTCAGCCATTTGAATCTCCTCCATGCTAAGAGGTCTTCTGAATGCAGCTGGAGGTGGGCAAACTGCAGAAATCTCACCTTGGAAATTGAAGATCTTCCCCTCCAAAAGTTGCGGAGGACTGGGGTGACATACCAAGCTGGGGCATTCAGAGTTCACCGCTTCCATGCCAGCCATTCTGCTTTTACTTGTCTTGGTGATGGCAGAGCAACAGGAAAAGCAGCTGCAGCAGCTCCTTCATGTGAGGAGAAGGGATTTTTTTTCCTTCATCCCCTCCCCATTCTGCAGAGAACAGTAGCAGCAGTGCTGACAAGCAGAGACAGATGGAATCTTTTTGCCTCCCTCCTTGATTGTCACTCTCATCAAAGTGATGGTGCAATGGCCCTTAGGATTTGGAGTCCTAGGTTTAGGCCCTTAGGATTTCCTGACTCTGAAATTGCAACGCATTTCTAGCCTGTGGCAAAAGAGGCATGTGTCCTGGCACCAGAAGGGGCACAAAATCTCAATCTCCTCTTCTCCAGTTCTTGCATCTGTGCTTCTGACTTCTCTGATTAGTCAGCTGAGCAAGTGAATACCAGCTCACTAGATATTGTTTTCTTTGCAGAAGAGTCGTGTGTGTGTGTGTGTGTGTGTGTGTGTGTGTGTGTGTGTGTGTGTGGTCTAATTTGGTTTCCATGTGTTTTTCATTTTTTTTGTTAAAGTGCTGTTTACCATTTGGGATTAGGATACTGTGGAATGTTTCATTCATAGGAAAGACCATTAGATAGTCTCTTGCTGGCAAAGCAGAGACAAGAAGGACAGTCGTACATTTAAATAATCTGAGTATGCACTTTGTGTACGATGATAAACACACTGCCCATCTTTCTGCTCTCAGAACAGCGTCTGCAGGAGACATGCTATGATCCTGCTGCCTTGAAAGCAGGAGGCCTTTATAGAAATGAAAACATTGGCTTGGATATATTTCAGCATATCAAATGAAGAAAGAAATACGTTTTTTTTAACTTAACTCCTTTTTTCGAAAAGAAAAATGCTGTGAATATGTTATCTTTGTGCTAAAAATGTCCATGTGTTTCTTTAATCTCTCCCAAATTAATCTTGCTGCTTTTCTCTGGTGCCATAAAATAAGTGCCTTGCAAGCTAGAAAATAAAATTCACAGTGAGCTGCCAGTGTCTGTGACTGTTTCTGAGACGGAGTTCCTTTTCTTTTTTCCCCTCTCCCTCCCTTTTTCTGTATCAGAAGGAAACTTCATAAAAAGGAAGCTGAGGCTTATCACAAAGGTAGACCACCTGATCAGGCAAGTGAAGCCCACTGGTGGGCACAGTCCAGCTGTGCCATCTAGTTGAGAAGATGCTGTCCAACCGAGACAATAATTAAAAGCAGAATATGGGGGCAGCACTATTGATAACATAATAAGGTAGAAATGCAGCTTTCTTTGTAAGATTGATTCTGGACCAGCATCTAACGTTTTCATGGGGGAAAACAAGATCCTTTGAGTCTGAAGTTTCTGATGTCTGTTCTCCAACCAGAAAGGAAATGTCTTTGTTGTTTGTTTCAATTTTTTTTTCAGATTGGAAGTTAATCAAACAAGTTACTATTGAGTTACGGGGCTTAGAAAAAAAGTTTTCCTCTACTTAAAATAAGCTTTGTGTTTGTTTGCCTCTGCATGTACCCTTGCTGACTCTGCCCGCATCTAACAGTTTGAGCCAAGACTAAAGATGATGTTGTTGTTCAATCGTTAAGTCGTGTCCGACTCTTCACGACCCCATGGACCACGGCACGCCAGGCCTCCCTGTCCTCCACTAGCTTCCTGAGTTCACCCAATTTCATGTTCATCGCTTCGGTGACACTATCCAACCATCTCATCCTCTGCTGCCCCCTTCTCCTTTTGCCTTCAATCTTTCCCAGCATGAGGGTCTTTTCTAAAGAGTCTTCTCTTCTCATGAGGTGGCCAAAGTACTTGAGCTTCAGCTTCAGGATTTGTCCTTCCAGGGAGCAATCAGGCTTGACTTCCTGGAGGATTGACAGATTGGATCTTCTTGCAGTCCAGGGGACTCTCAGGAGTCTTCTCCAACACCATAATTCAAAAGCATCTATTCTTCGGCGCTCTGCCTTTCTTATGGTCCAGCTCTCACAGCCATACATTGCTACTGTGAAAACCATCGCTTTGACTATGCGAACCTTTGTTGGCAGGGTGATGTCTCGGCTTTTTATTAAGTTGTCTAGGTTTGCCATAACTTTCCTCCCAAGAAGTAAATGTCTTTTAATTTCATGGCTGCAGTCACCATCTGCGGTGATCTTGGAGCCCAGGAAGATAAAGTCACTGCTTCCATTTTTCCCCTTCTATTTGCCAGGAAGTGATGGGAGTGGTTGCCATGATCTTAGTTTTTTTAATGTTGAGCTTCAAGCCAATTTTGGCACTTTCCTCTTTCACCCTCATCAGAAGGTTCTTGAGGTCTTCCTCACTTTCTGCCATTAGAGTGGTATCGTCTGCCACTCTATTAATAGAGTTAAAAACTATATTGTGATCCTAATAATTTTTATTCCACTAAGAGTATATATGGCCAATCCAAATGGCCCTAGAAATCATGATCCAGTGCCTCAACATGCTTTATGGCTTTTGTACAATGTGGCATGCCATGCAGCATGGCATGACTGCCACCATAAGTGGCGAGGGCCATGCACCAGCCAAAGAGCCCAGAAGCCAGTAAGTAAGCATGGGGTGAGACTCGGCAAAGGGTGAGAAGAATGGGGCAAGAAAGGGGAGGAACAAGGAGGATAGACCATGATGGAGAGCGGCAGATTGAGGATGGAAAGGAGGTAACATCAGTGGCAGCACTGCCGCCAATATCCTATCCCGCTTCCCAGCCTCAATCCACCTATCCAGGTCTGCTCAGATTTGTGCCAGCGAAGTAACTGTCACAGGTCCACTGGGGCAACAGAGGCATGCCCCAAGACAAAGGGCAAAACCTCAAGGAGGCTTATGTGACCCAAAACTTTCCCATGAGATGCAGCATGTGACCAGTTGCTATGGCTACAGTGGCAATGGGGAGTTAAGTACAATTGGGCTACCTGTCTCTGTCTTATTGGGCCCTTATACTATCTTAGTCCGATTGGGGCCTTGGACTGCTGGGACTTGTGTACTGGTAGTCCAAAATCCTTCATGGCAGTGTGAAAGTATTGTTGTTTTTCTTAAGTGTATTTGGTGGTGGGGCAGCAGCGAAACCCGGAAGTGCTGTACTAATGGCAGCTTAGGGTCCCCAGTTGGGGGACCTGAACATTGTAAATGTCCTGAACATTTTTGGCCCAGTTAATATATGATTTTTGTGTTATGGTAACAACCACAAATGCTCTTTGGTTGGTTTTGTGCTGCGTGGGCAGCATATGCATTTTCTTATCTTGTTGGTACTTATCAGCTTCAGCATCCTGATGAAAGATATGCTGATGTTGAAGATATCAGGGACGTGCAGCTAGGGCAGGCTGAACCCCACCTGAGCTCCCAGACATGATTAGAGATGTTCTCTGGTTGTTTCGGAGCCTTTCTGAGTCCCACAAAAGCTGCAAACGGCCACTATGGGTTTCAGAAAACCCCCTGGGAGTGTTTAACAAGCACTTCTGGTTTTCATAGAAAATTGGAAGTGCATTTAAAACTCCTCCAGGGGGCGTTTCTGAAGCCCGCAGAAGCCAAGTGTGGCTGCTGAAGGCTTCGGCAAGGCTCTAGATACAACCAGGACGGGGTTTCCGTTGCATTCGGAGGCCTAGTGACCCAGAAGAGTTACATCACTTCCGGGTCACTGGACTTCATGACGTTCTATGCCTCACCAACACAAAACAACATGGCACATCCCTGACAATACTCATGATTTGGGCAACTCATACAGTAAAAACTCGGATACAGTTCCTGCTAATCTGCTAGGGTTAGGTTTAAGGAAAAACCCTAGCGGATAGTGAATTCACAGATAACATACCATTGATCCTATGGGGTTAAGTGCAAAAGAATACCCTAGGAGAAAGGGGGTTCCTTTTCTGATGTCAGAAGAATCCAGCAGAGACCAACAGGAAGCTAGCAGAGTGTAGCAGGAAGTGCCAAAAGATCTCTGAAGGCTGTAGAGACCTTCCTGAGGCTGCAGGGACCTTCAGAATGGTGCCTATGACCAGTGTGGACTGCTTATGGCCGGCAGAAGCTTCTGCTAGCCGTTTTAAAGGGCTCAGCGCTCCTCACAGGTGCCATTCTGAAGGTGCCTGCAGCCTTAGGAAGGTCTCTAATAGCGGATAACAAGAACAGAGGTACATATAACAAGATGTAAGTAGTAATTCTGCCCCTCACGGAGAAGCAAATTCACAAATAAATACAAATGTGACCATATATTAGCAAGGGAGAATGGAAGCTAGGGTTGGGTGAGTTATTTGTGGCTGCCAAGCCAGTGATATATGAATCAAGCTTCTGATTCTCTTCCCAGATAGGTTACATCATCAAAACTTCAGAATATATGCCCACAATTACACTTCTGCAATTAAACAGTTAATCAGCTAAAAAAAGGACTATTTGGTTGATATGACTAGCGGAAAGGTCTGTTCAGGGATGCAAAGTGGTTCACAGTAATAAAAGAATAATGTTAGTGAGATTGCAGTTGTACAGTGATGAGCTGTTGGTTTTTCCTCTTGAAGGACATGTCAAAATTATCCATTGAATGTGTCTGTACTATTTTAATAAAAGCTTAGCGGGGTTTGCCTATTGAACCATTCAACATATAAATCTAAACCGTCTGTATTGTTGAAGGCGCTGAAGCTTTTAGTGGCATAAATGCATCTGGTGGGAATATGTTGACACAATCATATTATGATGATGGCTACATTTTCTCACTTCTGATGAAAGGGCAAGCCCTTGAAGGCCATTCTTTGTCAAGATAAATAATAATTTGTTTTTACCACAGGTAATCTCATTGACACAGGAGACATAGTGCAGGCTGCAAGGACCTTACTTGGTGCTTCAAAAGTATGCATTAGCAAAGGATAGCCTAAGTCCTTGACTAAACCTACAATTTGCACACTGATTTTTTTTAATACTTTGGAGAACTGAAGGGTCATTGCAGACCACAGAATAGATGTGATCCATAGACTTTAACAGGGATAGCCAAACAGTGTCTTTGGGGCCATGTGTGGCTCCTGGAAGATTTAAAGAAATGAACAGAGTAATATCCGTGACTGCCATAGATGCTTGATCTTCTCCCATTCTATCTTGGACTAGGGCAGCCTGAAAGGAAAAAAGGCAGGAAAATGGAAGTGTCATTAAGACTGAGTTGAAAGTTTTTTCAGCATAATTTTTGGCTCGAGCTTTGAACCCTCCTGGGGATGGAGGTGGGAGCAAAGCGTTCCCAAAAACTAGTCAATATTGTCTAGACTTCCTAGGTTTTCAAAATGTCAGATGGGGAGGCACAGGCATCTGAGGGCTGTGAAGGGGGAGGCAAGAGGCAGAGATGTTGTTGCTCCTTCCCATGCAAATCCACATGTTGCTCCTCTCATCAGAGGCGGAGGAAGGGTGGAGCCCGGGGTGGCGTGAGCCATGGGCGCCAGCAGTGGCGGGGTGGCAGGGCGCCATTGCGCAGAGTCCGTGGACTAACCCGTGCCCACCCTGGCGTCCATCCCGCTCCAAAATGGAGCTATTCCGGGCGCAGGAAGGCGTGGCTGGGCAACACACGGGGCGGGGTGATGTGCTGGGGGCGTGGTTTCGTCGCCCTGCCATGGGCGCACTTGGGGCTACGTTCATCCCTGCCTCTCATATGGGGAAGGGGAAGAGCAGCACCAAACAAATGTTCAGCCCTTGGAGACTTTGCAGTCAGCTGCCCCTGGACAAATCTGGTGGGCGTGGAGGCCAGGTGGGGTGGCTTCCAAATGGGGGAGATACAAGCAGCTGAGGGCTGTGGAGGGGAAGAGAGGCAAAGATGTTGTTGCTCCTCCCCCTCCCCCCATGCAAAGGGGCCATCAGAATGGAAAAAAATGGGTTGCTTCCTGGAGGGGAGGGTGCTCCTGCTGTGTGATTGCTCGAAATCTTCTCAGGTTCAAGGAAAGGGTGGCAACTAGGCCAGGACAAAGGGGCCAGTCACGCAGGCAAAGCGCCTCACACCTTGGTGTGCTGCAAATGTGCTTTGCAGAGCAGGATGCCTCTGTGAAGAAGCCTGCCTTGGAAAGAGCCGTGGCTGTTTGTTTCTCCACCCCTGCCTGGTGGCTGAGTGGGGAAAACAAATCATTCCTTTTGAGCCATGCTTTCTCGTGGAAGAGCCCTTCTGGCAGCCAAATTCCTGCCCAGCCTCGTTGACCTGGCCTGGGAGCTCAGTTATTCTGGCTCTAGACTCTGGTTGGCTCCCTTGGGCTCCTCCTCATTTGTTCCTCCTGTGGTGTGGGGCACTCAGTACTGGGGGGCAGCAGTGCTCGCCTTGATTGTCGCAGACTCACAGCCCATCATAGCTGCTGCTGTGCTCTGAACCACGCCGCCAACTGAGTGGGAAGCTGGGGGCGGGACCTTGCATTGCCAGAGCCAATAAAGGTAACAAGGTGGGGGTGAAAGACTTTGAGGCTAGCCAATAGAAACACGGCTCACAAGAGAACATTATTTTAAAGTGGGATTTTTAATGTCCAGTTCAACACTGATACGGGACATGATTTAAACCTCTTGAAATATGGGACTTCCCTTATTATATAATACGGGATACTTGGCAGGTCTAATATTGTCCCACCTACTTCCCTTTTTTCTGCCATCTGTTTTGAGGTCATGTTAGTAGCAAGGTTGAGTGATATGTGACATTGGCCTGATGTACACCTTACAATAAACCCATGTTGCGGCTATGTGTGCAAGCCGTGATGAACTTGGAATTTCTGCACTCCTTCACATCTGTGGGGATGTAGGTTAAATCTTCTAATCATGATTTGTAGCAGCATACAGTAGGTCCTGTTTCATTTGAATGCAGGAAACTGTGGTTTGTGCAAATTGTAGAGTGTTGATAAACCAAGATAGCTTACCTAGACGTGAAAAGAATTGCTGATGGCATTATTTTCACATGGGAATTATGGGCATCCCCTTTAAATGCAAGTGCAACTTCTCAAGCAGGTTTAATCATCACATACACTTGTGGGATGAATGCAATACATTTAGAGTGAGTCTGCTAGTGTTTGTGTCCAATGTGTGAGAAATGCAAATAGACTGACAACCTCTGCACAAAAAACCTCTAAAAATTGACAGCACAATCCTAAGTATGTTTACTTTGAAGTAAGACTCATTTAGTTCAGTGGGGTTCCCAAGGAAGTGTGAATAGGATTGCAGCCTTCTAAAAAAAGCAACACACCACACCTGTATTACTCAGTTCTCAGTGACATGTTTATCTCAAGACATGTAGATATACAAACTTACTGCTTCTGCCCAGATTATCACACTTGTTCAGGATGGTGTTCAAGCACCTGGATTTTGAGTCATCAGAATTATCAGTCCAACCCCTACCCCCAACAATCACTTTCATTCCAGTTCTTCTGAAATCAAAGCTGGCTAAGAAGCACGTTCATGTTTGAGGGGGATTTCCTCAATGGTGGGTGTCAGGCAAATAATGCCATCCATTGTAAAATCTGTCCAGTGTATGCAGCAAAGATTATCTGGCAATATGGTTCACCATAAAGATGCAACCATGGAAATTTACTCATGTCCCATTAACTTCAGTTTTCCTTGCTCTGTTTGCACTGGGTGATTTGTAAACTTCTATATACTGGAATATTTTGGATCTGCCTGTTGTTAAACTTCGACTATATAAGCCTGGCACATTTGAAGGGGTTTTATTTTCAGACTCCTTACTAATAAGTTTCTTCTTTTCATATGTTTGCATAATTTCCTTTCAATTTTGCTAGTATCAGCGAATGAGTAAAGCAGTGAGACGCCTTCAGATTTGCTATTTTATTAACAACAAACAAGAAAAAAGCAAAGAAAACTAGCCTGTTATGAATTCTTCAGTTTGTCCTGTAATTTGAGTCATCCTGTTTTGATTCTCACAATCATTTTTCAACTGAAGCTTGCTATCTTTAGAAGACTGGACCTGCCCTTGTGCTTGTTTTAAAGCGGGGTTGACAGCTGGTTGGAAACTGGGTTTTTAAATGCTTTACAGTGCCATGTGTCCTGATAAAAGCCACCATCAATCCGTTTCAATTCTGTTTATCTCCTTTCAGACACACACAACTTGTTCTTCTGTCTGTGGAAGTGTCCCATGGCATAGCTTGATTTACGAGGGTCATTCCCTTGCTGCTGAATGTTGCTCTCAAATGATGCTGATCCTGGTATAGCCAGTAATATAAGCTTCCAAATGTATGGCGTAAAAATGTGTATACATACCTAGCTGCTGATTAACACAATGGGTTTTTTTGAGGTGTTGGGTGGTGGATCAGGCTCAGTCCTGCATTTCTGTATGATGCTCCCAGCAGGAAGCACGCAGACAGAATCTGTGATAGATGTTGAGAGGACGGGAAAGTAGAGTTCATAATTGGTAGATATTTGCACCATTGACGGTTTCTTTCATGGTACAAAGGCGTTAGTGAAAGTGACAGGAACAAGTTATGAGCCATTTACTTGGGCTATCTGGAGGGATTTAATCTCACTAGGGTCATGGAGTTGAGTATTCACTGGGAATTGGTGCTACTGTGATAGGCTGTATCTGAAGGCCTGGAGTGCAGAGATAAGAGTTTAAGCCTAGCTGGAATTAGAAGCAATAGAATTAGCTGGATTGGCATTCTGTAAATCTTTTGGTTCATATCCTGAAATGCCTCTGGATAGTAGTTCAAATCTCTTCCAGATGGAATTTTGGCTGTGGGACCTATGCGCAAGACAAACATTAATAATGTCAGGGACTTTCTTGGTGTGTGCACAATGAAATCAGGCATATGTGATTCAACATGCAGTCTTGTGGCTTTGTTTTGTAAAATGTGAATTCTTTTTTTTTTCTTTTTCTTTTTTCCAGAAGGCTCATTTTCCACTTGACTGGCATTCACATGCTTGTCTCTCTTAAAAGGAGGACTACGAAAATGTTTAAATGTCAGTGCTTTTATAATAAGTCAGAAGAGTTGTGAATGCGGCTGGCATATGCATAGCACTTTAAGATAACAGAGGTTACAATCTTGAAAAATATGAATCATTCAAGCTATAATAATTCATCTCCACATGCTTAATGCCAGTTGAGTTGTGTTTTTCTCTCCCCACTTTTTCAAATACGAGCTTTAAAGTGAAATCTGAACATGAAGCTGTCTTTTATGCTGAATCAGATCATTGGTGCAGCCAACCCAGTATTGTCTATTTGAATGCCCCAAGGCCTCAGGCAGAAGCCTTTCACCGACCTGCTGTAACCCAGGGGAGGCCAACCTTTGAACTTTAGCGCTCCTGGACCTTTAACAATTGTGTAGAGCAGTGTATCTCAAACTGTGGGTTGGAATCAAGGAGGTTTAATCACAGGAGGCGGCATCCCTTAAGCGCTAATGCTGGTGAGGTGAAGCCAGTGGGCGGGCTTAGCCGCCATGTTAGGTAACTCAAAACAATCCTCATTCCAAGCATTTCAGATTGCTTTGCTCATACTGTTTAGGATTTAATAGTTTATTCCTTAAATAAATACTTACGAAAATAAAAACATGTGATCATGTAGACACATTATTGGTAACCTTATTATGATTTATATGCAATTATAAGGTTAAATTCCTCATAATTATATTACTGAACATACCTGACGAAATGCTACTTGCTGTCTATTTAAACTCAGATTGCACTATTTTGACAGACTTTATTGAAATCTACACAAGCAAAAATAAAACGGCCATGCCCCATAAAAAAAAATTCTGTTAATGTTCAGAATTTCATAAATATTACAGTAGAAAATGAAAGGCGGAAAAATAAAGTGTGAACGGGAAGGAAAGAAAAAAAAAGGAGGGTGGGCAAAAATTAGATAAATATATAGGAAAATTACATTAAAATCTCTTCATAAGTAGTTGTCAATATGAGAGTAACTTTTTTTATTTCTAGACTATTAAGAGTATTTTTTTAAACTTCTACACTCCCCCCCCCAAACAAATTCATGTTCAGAATTTTGAGAATATTACAGTAGAAAATGGAAGGTGGGAAAAAAGGTATAAACGGGAAGAGGGGAAAAAGGAGGGGGGAAATATATATTTTTTACCTTCTAGACCATTAACAGTGGGTGTCAGAAAATGGTGAATAAGATTGCTAGGAACAACAAGAAATTACACAGCTTCAAAAATAATGCACTCACTGTTTCAGTGAATTGTAGTTTTATTGAACTGATGTAATGTGAATACATGAATCTTTCCATGGAAATTAAATATTCAAAAATGCCAGTCTCTGACAGAGTTCTTTAATGTAATAACTTGATAAGAACCTAATCTGCTAAGTCCTTACATAACATACACTGTCCAGTCACATTAATGTGACCACCTGCGAGCTGTATGACACGTCGCATTGTCCTGCTGGAAGATGCCATCGTGCTGAGGAAAAACAATCTGCATGCAGGGGTGGACATGATCCGCAAGGATAGGTGCATGAACCAGCCGTCTGCTGCGGAGCCCCACAGTGTACTTGTTACTGTCCAGCAAAGATGACCAACTTTGTATGCACCTGTCTGCCTACTGTTTTCTTCAGTTCATGAAGCTGTGCTGTGAATTGCCTCCCAGCATAGTAGTATCTAACCTGAAGATATTTTTCTGGATTTTCATTTGTAAAATGTGCAAGTGTCCTAGATTTTCTTTCCTAAAATATGGTAATTTAAAGAGGGTTGCATACTTTAGGAAGTAATATTTTTCAGTAGCAATGAATCACAGTGATTTTAATTACCTGTGCAAAGTAATCCCATTTTTCCTACAGCGATTCGCACACCCGTATGCAGAACACGCAGGCATGATTAAAGAGGTTGATACTAACTTTTACACACGTACAGGGAGATTTTCATTCGTGAATTCGCGGCAATCCTCCTTGGCGGCAATGATCTGACAGAGTCAACAAATATGGCCGCAGTTGCCCCAATGTGGCTTCAAGAAAATGATGTCATGCCACCTCCTGCTATTAAACCTTCTTGGTTGGAACCTACTAGGTTGGTCTCAAGCCAATTTCAGTAGTGTTGCACCTAGCTCAGCCATCACTGAAAATATGGGAAGATGGGACACTGGAAAGGGGGAGGGATGTGTGGTCATCTTGCTTGTGTCGAGGTTGTAAATAGGCTTTCCCCCCCTCTCTGATTCACTTTGCTATTGGAAAATGGCTGAGAAATAACCCAACATACTGTTGCAGTGTCTAGAAAGCAGCAGGCTCTGGTGTCACAACAGCACTGACGTCAGCATTGACGTCATTAGTAGTAGGCTACTTCAGAGTATCGGGTGCAAGGGAGTGGCAACAGGATCCAAGCATCTTGTTGTCTCGTGCCTCCCTGGGGCACCTGGTGGGGCCGCTGTGAGATACAGGAAACTCGACTAGATGGGCCTTTGGCCTGACCCAGCAGGGCTCTTCTTATGTTCTTATGTTCTTATGAGATGCACATATCTAGTTGTCTTGTGTATGCCCTGAGGCATCTGGTGGATCGCTGCGAGATGCAGGAAGCTGGATTAGATGGGCCTTTGGCCTGATCCAGTGGGGCTCTTCTTATGTTTTTGTTAACAAGTTTCCAAAAGTCTTTCAGGAGTTCTAATTCCTTGCAGAGTGTTATGCAGCACTTCAGGGAATTAGTGCAGGCTGTTGTGTGGTTCTTATTGCTGTGGTGCTATGTGAAGAGTTGTTGGATTGAAATAGTGCCTGGGAGCCTCGTGATGTTGATTAAAAAAAGCCCCTCAAATTTGCCAATGGGATTATGTCTTGACAATCCGTCCTTGGCCTGTGTAATTGATCTGTGATCCCCTCTGGAAGGCTCTGTCACCTGATCTCAGTAATGGAAGCTTCCAATTTCATTGGTCAAATCTATATAAATTGTCTTCTCTGTTTTTTCATTCTTCTTCTTGGCTCAGAGACTGAAGCTATGCCAAAAGGAGGCAGAGTATCCTCCAAACAGAAAGTTAAACGTACATAATTTAGAGCTTCTTCTATTGCCTTAGCTGCCAAACTCAGAAGGAAGCCTCCAACTTACTCAGATACTTGGCATTGGTAAATTGGGCCATGATTTCTTTTCTGCTTGGCAGTTTGAAATATTCCTGTTTGATAGCTCTGTTCAGATCCTTTGGATCCAAACATACATGCAACTGTCCAATATGTTCCCCACAACGATCAGAGGGATCACTCAACCTCCTAGATACTCATGAAGCTTCCAAACAGACTAGCACTGCCATGAGTTTGTCACTGGAGCCTTGTGTTAGTAAATACCATAACATTAATTAATGCTTAGTATTAACATAAACTGTAATAATATGATCTATCCCTCACACCTGTTTTATTGCTGTATGTTTGCAATTTCCTGTAAAATATTATATGATATTTTCAGTGTGGAATTAATTTGTAAACTTAAAGTTCCAATTGTGCGTGCGGATGTGTTTTCTGGCTTCTATCAAATTCAAAATTTATAAATGTATGTTTGTCAGCACTTATGGTTTTATGCCCCTGCCATCTTTGCATTGATGCACGGTTGCTTTTGATAATATTTAGGATTCTCCCCCATATAGTGGATTGTGTTCAAAATCAGAAATGGACTAGGAGGTAATTTCTTTTCTTCAGCAATTGTGTGTGTGTGTATACGTGTGTGTGTGTGTGTGTGTGTGTGTGTGTGTACGTGTACAAATTTGAAGCTAATATTTAGTGATTCATTTCTTAAACTTGTAATCCTATCCTATATGTTTTGCTAATCCAGCATTTTGTAATACACAGTATATTCAAAACTGTACCACAAAGTTTTGTCTGGGGAAGAAAAAACTGGATTACATGGTACAATGCTCTGTATAGTCAGTTAGATGCACTTGAATTTAATGACTTCATCATGAGGAGTCGTTCATTAGTCCCACAGCAAATATTTAAGAGAAATCCATGGATGTCAGTCATCATATTTAATCCTGTGTTAATTATTTAGGAATATTCATGGGGATGGAATAAGAATATACTTTTTTTTATCTTTGATTTATTGTCTCTTGTGCATACTCCAGTGAGGCACAAATTATTTACATGAGAGTACAGCATAAATTGTTTACAACAAGGTCACTAATTATTGTTGTTAATAACTGAAATGCAAATTAAAGTCCTTGATTTGTGTATTTAGTTGTCCTGGTAAACTTTTTATATGCAAATATTTTCATGAGAAGTGTTTTAAGTAAAGATATGTTCAAGACTGAAAATTCACATTGAGGGTGCAATCTAAACAGAAGACAAACATTTTCAGCCCCCTCTGGAAGGCTAATAGGGAATGCATACTTCCTTTTTGGCATACTTTTAACTCACTTGGAAGGGAATTCCTAAGTAGTGGCACCACAGGACAGGCATGCCTTTTGTTGTTATGGATATGGCTTACATAGCACACATAGCAGCTTCACCAGCACACATAGCAGGGCCCCCTCAGATGACCTTAGGGCAGTGGTGGGATTCAGGGGGTTCGTCCAGGTTCTGTAGAACCGGTTGTTAAATGGCCGGGCCCCACCCACTCGCTTACCTCGGCTGGCTTTGGGTTTTTTGTTTTGTTTTGTTTTGTTTTTGGCTCTGGCTATGACGTCATAGAACCAGTAGTTAATTTATTTGAATCCCACCACTGCCTTAGGGGACAATTTGGTTCATAAGGAAGAAGGTGGTTCCTCAAGTAGCTTGACCCCCAGCCAGAAATGGTTTTAAAGCCAGCATCTTGAATTGTACCTGGAAATGAACTGGCAACCAACATATCTGTATTATCAATCTACCAAGCCCCTAAGACCATATGGGCTGCTGCATTCTGCAATAATTGTAGTTTCTGTCCTTAAGGCTAGTCCCATTTATAGTGTATTAAAGCAATCAGTTCTTGGTGTCGCCAAGGCATGAACTACTGCCAAGTATGGCTGCAGCTGGTGCATCAGCCTAAGCTGAGCAAATGCCACTCACCCTAGTCATTGCCATCTCCTGCGTGCTAAATCCACATAAATTCACAAGACAGTTGAAGTAATAACTTTATAAATCTTACATAACATGCAGAAGTAGCACAACACTAATTTTATGATAAACTTCCAAAGACAATACATTGAGTAAGATGGCAGCAGAAATGTTGTTGTCTCTGTGCCTGTACTCTCCTTGTTCCCTAGAAAATAGCTGGTAATGTTGTAGGAAGTTCTTTAGTTCACCACAATTCAGGCAAGTATTTGGGAGCAAAGAAATGATCCTTATATGATGATAATGCCCAAGCATTCACTTGAAATCTAACGGGTGTTTTATCTCATGTAATAAATGTAGTCCAGTTGGATTAGTAATTATCAAGATATCATGGACAGTGAAATAAATGAAGCTTTACATGATAATATCTGTTGCTATTCAGATACATGCTCCGAACTGAAATGAGATCTCCTGTCACGTAAGGGTTAGAAGCACGCCACATCGCCATTGGCTGGTTCTATTCTAGATAGTTGAAGTTATTTGTGCTGCAGCAAGATTATTTTTGGGAAAGAGAGTTCGAACAGATGAAGATGATCAGATGGTGCTTCTAAATTAAACCTGTTAAGAATACATAAAAATGAATCAACCCATTTGGATTTTTCCCCTGTAATATTTTTTTATCAGAAAAAGGACAAACAAGACTATTTTTTTTAATACACTCTTCCTACACTTGGAATAGAAATTGAAAATGGAAAAAAAATGTGAAAAATGGGTTTTAAAAAGCATTGCTTTTAATAAAGGTTCTGGAAAATGATCTGCTGGTGCCATTCTCAGCAAGATCAATGCCATGCATATAAATTACTGCCTTATAGCTGGATCACTTTAAAGCTTTGTTTAATTCAGCATTCTGTTTCTTCTTAGGGCCAAGCAACACATTACATTCAGTGTGTATGTTTTGCCCTGCACCTTTGTGTTATTAGCATGCGCATTTATATGCTGCTGTTCTGTAAATGTTCACAAAGTGCCTTACATAGCAAAGGATTGATTCTCTGTCCCAAACGGACTCAATCTTAAAACAACAACAACAACAAACACAAGAGGATAGATCAGCAAGAGTGAAATGATGGCAGAATGAATAGGAAGAGTTGCTCAATTCCTGCTCAGTATAAGACAGCAGTGCAGGTACAGGGTGGAAGTTCTATTGTGTAACCTATGCAGACATTTTTTCCAGCATTTTATGCATTGACGTTTGGTGCAAAGAATTCTTTCGGCTTCTCTGAATGTCTTCCACCAGTACTCCAATCCCACATTTGTCTTCTGACGACCCCATTGCCTCTTGAGCTGGTTTCCTGTCTCTAATTATATTTAAAGATGTGTTATATTTGGTGTACTATTTATGTTCTATGTGTATTATTTATTTTTGTGCAACCTTGGTTTTTTTTTAAATCTTCATACCTTTTATGTAGTCCCCTGGATTTTGCTATTTCATCATATAATCATCATTTTGGATTTGTTGATGCTTTTTCTAATCTCTAGAATACATTTTATTCAAGTCTTGATTATTGCGGTTTTAAATATCTTGGAAGCTTCCCATCCAGATTTGACTGTTCTGTTATTTTTCTCTACCTTCTTTTTTTACTAATCTTATTTTTGTGATACTTTTCCTTTTCAAATTAAATATAGCTCTGCTGGATTTTCTGGGTAATTGCCACTCACACATGTCATGGGTTTTAATAGCATTATTTTTGCAACACTGAGTTTTCTAGCAGTCTGACAATGGGATTAAATCAAGAGTTCTGTCATTGTCTTTTCCCCGGCAGAGTCAGTTACAGGTTTCCTATTTTGTTTGTGTCAAATTCATATTCCTGTTGCTTTCTCTTCCATTTCTGGGCCTTGGATTTGTGATCCATTTCATCAACATGTATCTTGGCTGTTTGGCTCTAGTGACTACTCAAATGAAGCAGAAGATATGGCAGTTAACCTTATGTGAACCTTGAAATGGAGAATATACATTAAAAGGAACCAAAGTATTTCAATTTCAAATACAGGGTGCATTTCCTTGTCTGATTAGGGAATGGTTGTTTGTATTCACCAAGCTTATTAGAATAGCAGGCTTTGAAAAGCAAAGGTGATTTGAAAAATGGGATCACTGGCGGGTAGGAAGGAAGGCCACAGCCGACACATATGAAAAGCTGCATACTTGAGACTAAGGGCTCAATTCTGTCCAACTTTCCAGTCCTGATGCAGCTATGCCAATAGAGAGCATGCTGCATCTGTGGTGGAGGGAAAGTCATGGAGGCCACGTAAAGGAATGTTTGTTACCTTGTGGCCAGTGGTGTCATCTAAATGATTTAAGAACAGGTACTCACTTTTGATTGGCACGTGTCGGGACCCGCCCACCAGAAGTGACATCATAAGCCAGAAGTGATGTCATGGCAGGAAGTGACATGAAAAAAGCCCTTTTTGAGGCCTCAGATGATTTTAAACTGACCCAACAGTTGCAACAGTATTCCACAGCACCCCCAGAACATGTTAAGGAGGCCTGGCATCATGTTAAAACCCCAGAGCAACTCATTTTTCAGTGGCAAGGAAAGGAAAGGCTCCGCTCACTGCCTGCCTGGCTCTGAGAACATGCAGGCAACTCAAACATGCAGGAAATTCAAACGTTGCAGAGGGCGGAGTCGATGAGTGGGCGGGCGAATGGGCGGGGCCAGCTGTAATCCTAGAAACCGGTACTCGCGTACCCCCACGTACCCCCTGCATGACATCACTGCTTGTGGCTATATTGTGGCTGCATCAGCGCTGGAAAGTTGGATAGGATTGGGCCAGTGATGTCATCTACAGATGAGGAAGCAGAACGCTGGGCGGGACTTACGTGTGATTGGCAGCCCGCCGGTTCCGTTCCGCTGCCTGCCCGCCCGCCCGCCACGCGGGCTGCCCCGGTTGGTGCGCCCCACCGCTGCTCGCCCAGGCATCCGGTGCGCCCCCACCCATCCCCCTGGCGAGCAGGCACCCCCTCTGAGGCCAGGGCAGCCCGTGCCGCGGGCAGGCTGCCAATCACACATAAGTCCCGCCCAGTGTTCCACTTCTTCATCTGTAGATGACATCGCTGGATTGGGCCCTAAGTCCTATTGAACCCAGTGGTTTGAGTTGACATACCTCAAATTGTTCATTCACCCCTCTGGGAAGGAAGGAACCCTCACCTACTTCAGGATTCATATACTTCCTAGAATTTTGTGCCCCTTTCCCAGGTTCACCATACACCTCAAATCGGACCATTCCCACAGACAGGGAAACATTATTTCTTAGTTTTAAACTAGGCCAGTGGGTCCCAAACTCCTACAGGGGAGTTGAGTATCAGGTGTTTGCGTGGGCAGGGAGGGAGGCAGCACCATTGCCAAGTGAAAACTGGAAGTAGCCTTTGATAGGATATAAGGCTAAAAGAGTTGCGGAAGAGATCAAAGGGGGGCTCCAGGACCCTGCAGGAGGCCAGCGCTGCCCCGGCAAATGAAAAAACTAAGCAGCAGCGCTGCGATCTCTGCAACACTGTTGTTGCCATGGAGCAGGGCTACTTCCTCTAAGGTGGAATGCTCTATTTCCAGTTCCCCTGGTGGGTCGCAACCCACCAGTTTGGGAACCACTGCTTTTATTTCCTGCTTCTTAAAATGCATTTATTTCCTGCTTCTAAAAAAAAAAAGTTTCAGAGTGGTTTACAAAAAATTAACACAATGAAAATATTAAAGACGTCATCAGACATAGAAATAAATACCGGTAATTACCATTTAAAATAGCAGAATTAATAACCATAAAAGTATGCACGGGTTGCTTTTAACTACTTACTCAATTACTGAGTGAATGATTCATGCTTTTTAAAACCCTTTTTGCATTAATGTTTGCCCTTCACTTGAGTTATTTGCTCCATATTTTAATGTTTTATGTGTCACATGTGGATACTAATAGGCACAGAGGTATGTTTTAATGATATTCAGCAGTGTATTGTTCACTTGGGAAGAAGATCAGGTGGGGGGAAATACGAAGTATTATAACAGTTTCATAACTGCTAAATGGTTCAGACGATTTGATGACTCAGACATTCTGACCTCATTTTTACTCTTTCATTAATGTCACAGGTAAGCATCTCGTTGTGTTTGATTAATTGGTCTTGTCTCTGTATTAGTGCTGATGCTTATCAAAGGATTTACATTCTAAGGACCAGTTCTTAAGTAATCTGCGTGGTATTGTTGCTTGTTACCACACTTGTTCAGTGGCATGTGTAGATGCACCTACACATATACTGACACATGCATGTTTAAGGAATCTTTTCCAGTTGGCTCATGGCCCAGCTCATGGCCCACCCCACTGAACACTGGCATTTATAAAAGATGAGAGAGTCAGATATAGGTAGACACACAACATTATAAATGGGAGGGTACATTTACAGTAAGACTGAGAGGGATAAATAATGCATGAAAATGCAATCAATTATTCAAAAATGATTCAGCTGCGTGTAATCTGGGCCATTTCTTAGAAAACAAATAACTCTTAATCTAGCACACATAGATTTCAGAACACTTAGGAGGGGAAAGGAGGGAGGAGAGTCTGGAGGAGTCTGGAGGGAGGTGAGTCTGGAGAGAGAGGGGGAGAAGGGAAAAATGTGAGGGAGTGTGAGAAACCTCCTGGATGGGAGGGGGAAGCTGCAAGTGCACAATGGAGGGATGTTAGTATCCTATGGAGTTGCAGTTTAACAAGGAGACAAAGAGTTTTGGTAAGAAAAGGCTAAGGGAGAGATGGAGAGAGATGAGGTGACTAAGCATAAGGAAAGCAGGAACTCAACCTGAGATGTAGAAGTGCAGCTTCAGCTTGATTTACAGAAATAATACCAAAAAGAACCTCCTCGTGAGGGGGTCACTTTCTGGCTGGCCGCTTCTTCCACAGGAAACAGCAGCCTCTTCATTGGTGGCCCTGGGGGAGAGGTGGCACCTTGGCCTTGCCAAGAGCAGTGTGCCTCCCCTGACGGCCTTTCTGCAGGCAGTTTTAGACTGTGCAGGATGCTGATGCCTGCCTGCCTGCCCGCCCTCCTGTTTCTGCAGTCTGGGCCCTTGTTGGTCTCAATTTTGACACTGGGCAGGACTTTTTCTGTCTGCCTGATTGGCTGGTAGTTTTTTCGCCTACCCTAGACTGTATTTGGGTTGGGTTGGTACTGGTTTTGGTTTTCCCTCTCCTAACTGGTCACTTTGCATTGCAGGTTGGCATGGGCACAAAGTCTTGAGGTTTGGGCTTTTGGTGTACATCCGGAGATCAGCTTAGGCAGGTGTGACCCATTTCCCACTCTTCAGTTTCCTCCTGGCCTGAGGGGCTAGCAGGGTAGTCCCTGGCCTCCATCCTTGGCCCACCGAAGATTCTCAGTGGCTGGGGTGGGCCTATAGTTTTACTGTGTCCACCCTAGTGAGGATTGACCGAGAGAGGTTGCACCTTTGCTTTGAGTCAGGGTGTTTTGCCCGCCTGTGCTCGGGCTTTGGTTTAGGATGGCACTGAACTATAGCAAGCTATGAAAGGTGACCAGATGAGGTTCCACTTGTGTTTTGCCCTATTTGAGAATGAAAATTGAGTTGTTGAATCAAAGCGTTTGTAGAAAATGTGGGTTCAGAGAATAGATAGGAAGCAAGAGAAATGGGTGGCATGACATAGTTCTTTTTCAGTGATCCTGTGCAAATGCTGTCTTCATGCCATGTGTAGCTTGTAGAAATGACAGTATGGCTGAATTTGAACCTTCCCCCCCCCCCAGAAGATTAGCATTCCTATCGCCTTGTGTTTTAAGATGGTGATCAGGCCCATGCAGAGCTTGATATAAGCCCAGGTCAAGTGGGAAATGCAGTCCCCATTTCAAACTGTACTTTTTATGTACTTTTGTAATCAATGCTATAGGCATATGATTTATGGATGGGTATATATACATGAACATGTGGTGTATGTTACGCTTACAAGCAATAGAATAAAAGAAATAGATCCGTAATGGCCAAGGAGCCCCTTGTTTGGTACAAAATCACGACCACTTACAAAAAATTAAATTACTTTTAGAACTATACTTAACTATTAAGTAAAACATCTTCATGTCGTGGACAATGCAATAAGATACATTTGTTTGTTTTTTTAATCTATATTAGGGCCCAGTCCCGAAGGGCCTATTGCCAGCGGTGCACGTGTACCACTGGCTGAAAGTGTCAGGACACGTTACCGCTTGCAAATGTCCCCTTCTCCTAGGGAGACTCCAGCAGCTGCCTCGCTGCCGCTGGATGCAGCGGTAGCCTGGCAGTTCTGGATCGGCCTTTGGATCGTCTTTCAAATTTTAATATTTAGTGCTAAAGGATGCCTCCAAATGGTAGGCCCCTGCCAACTGGCCTCACTGGCCCTACCCTCTGTTCTGGCCTGATGGTGATGGTAATATTGCCATGCTAAAATGTCCACATAGACTGCAGACATAGAAATGAATTGCCCTTTGTTGTTACATATTCCTTTAGTCACCAAGGCCCATTGTTAATCGTTCTATTCCATTTTGCAATTTTAAAACCCCTTTTAAAGATTCCTCTTAAACCTAGCACCATTTGTAAAGCACTTCTTTGTATTAAAATAATTTCACGTGTATTTCTTTGATTCCTTACAACAATTAAGTATTATTATATTATATTGAGATTGATATTCTTAGTCATACCCACACTGCAGCTGGGAAGCTGAGGCTGCGACAGAGTGGCTTG
This sequence comes from Lerista edwardsae, assembly GCA_029204185.1. Classification (NCBI taxonomy): domain Eukaryota; kingdom Metazoa; phylum Chordata; class Lepidosauria; order Squamata; family Scincidae; genus Lerista; species Lerista edwardsae. The sequence continues at coordinate 4,292,616 of JAJKFI010000018.1, read as the reverse complement.
CTTACGGCCGCCTGCTAAGTTCATGGCACAAGTGTGATTTAAACTGGACAAGTCCTGATTTACAGCTCTGTGTCTTACCTCTTATGTTATATATGCTCTCATTTCATAGTTGACAATTTTTAATTCTGCTAGTTTCTTAAAAGGAGGAATTTTCATTATGAACTGTAACGTGTCTCAATAGCTTGGGAAATGCATGACAACCCTAGTGGTCTTGTTAAACTTGTAATCCGGAAGGTGGTTGTTGTTTTTTGGGGTGGTGGTGGTGGTAAGCAATAGTTTGATTAATGGAAGCTGCTAATTATAAGCCATGTAAAGTGCAGTGGGTTTCAATAGTACAGCTGATTGGCTGATTACAGGTTGACAGATTTTTTTCTAAAGAGAAGAACAAAAATGATTGCGCTTGAAGTGCTCACTCATTTTTTGTTTTGTTTTTAGTATAGCATAATCGCTGATACAGTGGCATAATTTTTGTGTTAACTTATGGTTGACAGGACTGATAGCTGTTACTTAAAATAAACAAGTTCTTGTAATAAACTAGGAGACGGGAGAAGGCAATGCTATATTTTTCTCCCTAATGTACTACTTTACTACATGTAAAATGTTTTATTATTATTAACTGTGGGGGTGTATGTTAAAAACATGTTCATCCCATCTGAAGTGGTACCATGCAAAAGTCTATCACCATGGTAATGGCTTGTTCTAGATAATGATGAAAATAATAATTATTCAAAACAAGTAATCTTTAATTATTCCCATAAACTCTGAATTGCTGATTTGTTTTTGTATTATTGTAGAAATTATAAACCATTGTGAGACTGTGAAACAGTTTTGCTGGTGGCATTATCCTTTGCTGTAGTAGTGTTTCTCAGATTAATACCTTGTGAGCCATCTAATACAGCCATTTTTTCCCATCCACTGTGCCGCAGCGCATTGGTGTACCACAAATGGTCCCCAAGTGTGCTGTGGGAATTTCGGAGAAAGTCATTTATTAGTAGGGCCACTGTGGGATGTGAGTCCCCCACAAGTAGCACAGTGTGCTTTGTCAATTGTCAAACAACTGATAATGTCCCTTGACCATTTTAGTGCCTTGCCAGTATGCCATGAGATTAAAAAAGGCTGAAAATCACCAATCCAATATGTAGTGAATTAAATGATGGAATACAATAAAACGGAAATAGCATTGTTAGAGTAATGTGCCAAGTGCTATCTAAGAGCACACATTCACAGAATAGCTACTCTCTAAGGCCCTTTGGTAACCTTGCCACAATTAAAGAGGTTAAAGGGTATAGGTTTCTAGCAGTCCTCAGACTTCCCATGGTTGTGGCACCCTTCTCCATTGCCACCTTCTTGGATTGTGGAAGAGCTTGCGAGAATTTGCATGATCCAAGATGGCAGCACCGGGAGCGCTGGTAAGACAAGGCTGCTGGGGACATCCCACGGCGCCCATGTGAGTTTGCCGCAGGGCCCTGAGAATCACTGGGTTAAACATATCTTTTCATCATATCCTTACCTGTGAACTAATCTGTGCTAGTGACTATATGTATGAAACTAGAAAATGGTAATTTATATAGAGTAGAAGGCAATAATCTTCACTGGACAGTTCGAGAAGTCCCATGCGAGATAGTGTGGCTTAGCCTTAAAAGAAAGATGAGAAGCTACAACTGTAGAGCTACCTCTTTGTTAACTTTTCGGCGGGGGCTGAAGACCTTTTTATTTCAAAAAGCTTTTAACTGTTGACAGGTTGGCTGGCTGGCTGGTTATACTTTTTATATTTTATGATCCACATGGCTTGTTTTAAATTCTGTTGTTTTAGTTTTAGTTTTATTGTATTTTAATATTGTTTTAAATTGTTTTTAATGTTGTTTTTTATATTTTGTTGTAATGCCGCCTTGAGTGCCTTCGAGCAATAGGCGGGGTATAAATTCAATAAATAATAATAATAATAATAATAATAATAATAATAATAATAATAATAA
>JAJKFI010000018.1:4189409-4290630 GCA_029204185.1 Lerista edwardsae | reverse complement strand
AATAATAATAATAATAATAATAATAATAATAATAATAATAATAATAATAATAATAATAATAATAATAGAGGAGTCAACAGGTCTAACAAACTAAAGAGTCTGATTACTTACAATGTTTGTTTTTGAATAGCCCTCAGCTGAGTATAATAACAGATCACATATTGCATTCATAAGCTGTTCAGAGCTTTGTAGGCTAGAATAGCATTTTGAATTGCCTTGAAAACATTTTTTTTTTTAAACACTGGTGGAATATGTTCAATATGAGGTTCTCTGATTACGAACTTGGCCACTGCATTCTGAACCCAAGTATATAGTATAAAGTAGCTGTGTTTGCTGAACCAATGTTTTATCGACGATGAGCCACTTTTGACACGAATACTTTTTACATTTCTACAGCACTGTATTGTTCACTTGTAATTTGTATATTTAATACAAGCAATATGTTTTCTGTGCAGGTCTGGCCCATCCATGAGTCTGCCTGAGGCAGTCACAGACAACTGAGTGGTGGAGGGCACCCACCTCCACCTACTTACTGTGGCTCCTTCTCCTCCAGCTCTCTGGAATGGAAAAGGAATGGAGGTGGAACAAAAGGGGAAGAGCAGAGAAGAGGGGGGTGACGAGCTAATATGTTACCCCGTTACTCTCCCGTACTAACTCTTTTCTGCCTCCCTCTTCCCTTTCCAGTCCAGAGATTGGGAGGAGCAGAAGCTGACAGATCATCAGGTGAGGTGCGGCACAGCATTTGGCACACTGCCTCAAGAGGTCTTGGGCCAGTCATATTTCTGTGTTCATTATATTTGAGTTCATATAGGGTTTCCTTCATTCCTTTTATTACTCCTCCTTTAATCAAAGCCATTTCTCCTTTTTTTTCCTGCCTCCCTATACTAGGAAAATTACAAAGGAGGATGGACAACAGTTAACTTTTTTTATTGCATTTTTAAAGTGCGTTCTCTTTTTGTTTTAAAAGGGCCCATCTTGCTGGAAAGACGTTCTGATTCCAGACAGAATAACTGGTGTTTGCCAATCCCAAAACTGTAATGGCGAAGTTGCGGTAAGAAATTGTCAAAATGTGTAATGACTAGAAGGAAATTGTGCAAGTAACTTACAGAAATTAATCATAAGGACTGAATTGTCTAAGACTGTATATTTTAACAGAAGAGTGATGAAGGTCGCAAATTCAGAAAAATATAACATCAACATTTTAGAAATGACACCCAAGTGAAATCTGTTGAAGTGAGAATATAAATTTTCACATATATGTGTGTAATCTTAGTAAGTCTAAATGCTGCTTCAGAATGCTCATATTACCTCTATGACATAAAAATGATCTTTGAACAAATAAGACAAATGCCTTTTTGAACAACTGAATGCTACAGAAAGTCCTTTCAGCACAATGGTATGATTGAAAGTCCATTCTTTTCTGTACAAATGCTGCTACTGCTTGTCATTCGTATCCTTTCCTTGATTTTGAGTTCTGGTTGCCACTGACTATTACCTAAAGCAATACGTGAGATTAATGTGCACCTGCGGAATTTTGAGGAAAGCTAAAAAGAGTGTCAATAAGACTACTGGCACTTATCAGAAGTGTGGTGCTCATGTGGTTCCTCCACCAGTGCCTAGCTTATCAGGTATGGGCTCTCAAGGGAGTAGGAAGTCTTCCCCCAACCCCTGAGGCTGTAATCCTACTGGGCAATTAGCTGCAGCTCCCCATTTTGGCTACAATCCTATACATATTGTAGGATGGCAGGTTTTTAGTGAGGATTCAGTAGCTCCCCTGGCTGGTTTCTGCGGCTCCTTAGGGAGCCATGGCTCACAGTTCGGGAGCCACTGCTATATATGCTTTCATGTGAATAAACCCCATTGAAGACCTTCAGAATTACTTCTAAGCAGATATGCATATGCTTGCACTGTCAGGCAGGCTTGCCCCCAGTAATCTGACACCACACTCTGCCATAGGGCAGGAACAAAACAAAGTGAGTGCATCTTCTCTAACAAAATTGGGTTTGTTTACAAGGACTACATTGATAGCAGCATATCTCTCAATCCAACAGTGATTCACAGAAACACAGCATTTCCTTTCTGACTCCACATCCCGCACAGAAGTCACACTAGTCAGTCCTTATACCATCCTTAAGGCTGAGTAACCCCTTCACCTTTCAGTTAGTCCATTCAAACTAACTCTGCCCTTCCTTCCTTCCTTCCTTCCTTCCTTCCTCTTTTTAGCATAAGAGTTTTGGAGGGAAACTCATAGCTGGATTTCTGAACATTCTTCAGCTTCAAGTGTTCAATCCCCTATCAATCAGCAAGACTTCTGGCTCCCAGGTGTCTTTTATTGTATACTAGCTTTTTGTTACCTGGCGTTGCCCGGGTGTTTATATCTCCCATCCCTGACCGATCCCTGACCCATCTCCCAATTTTGGCCGTTTTTGAGCATTTTCACCTGGGGCCCCCGCGCACCCCCACCCCCGGGGGCGCTAGGGAGGCCTGACCCCCAGAGTGTCTGTTGCCAGGCTGGAAGGCACGCGCATGGCGAGTCTGGTGCACATCGCTCCAGACGCTCCAGGAGGGCATGGCAGATATAGTGTCTTGCACCCCTTCCTGCCCACCACGCCGAGGGGGGGTGAACCTGAAGTCGCACAGCGTCAGGACCGTCGCCACTCGTCCCGGCGACCCCGGAAACTATGGATTCGACACCGATTTTGGCCGTTTTCGACCATTTTTGCGCGGGGACCCCCACGAACCCCCCTGGGGGTGCTAGGGGGCCCCGACCCCCGCAGTGTTTGTGGCCAGGCCACAAGGTGTATGCGTGCCAAGTTTCGTGTCGCTCAGTCCAGGCGTTCCAGCAGGGCACGGCAGCTGTTGTGTCTTGCACCCCTTCCTGCCCCCCACACCAAGGGGGGGTGAACCGGAACTCGCACAGCGTCGGGAGCATCGCCATTCGTCCCGGCGACCCCGGAAACTATGGATTTGACACCGATATTGGCCATGTTCAACCGTTTTCAAGTGGGGCCCCCCATGTACCCCCACCCCCGGGGCGCGAGGGGGGCCTGAACCCCGCAGTGTTTGTGGCCAGGGTGCTAGGCTTCCGCATGCCGGGTTTGGTGCCAATCGGTCCAGGTGTTCCAGCAGGGCATGGCGGACGCTGTGTTTCGCACCCCTTCTTGCCCCCCACGTGGGGGGGGCAAACCGAGACGTCAACTGCATCGGGAGCATCACCACTCATCTGGGTGACCCCGAAAACTGTGGGTTTGACTCCCAGCTTGGCCGTTTTTGACCGTTTTCATGTGGGGACCCCCTCAGACCCCCACCCCCGGGGGCGGTAGGGGCCCCCGACCCCCGCAGTATTTGCGGCCAGGCCGCTAGGCTTCCGCATGCTGAGTTTCGTGCCAATCGGTCCAGGCGTTCCAGCAGGGCATGGCGGACGCTGTGTTTCGCACCCCTTTTTGCCCCCCACGTCGGGGGGGGCTGAACCCGGACTCCAACGGCATCGGGAGGGTCGCCACTCATCTCGGCAACCCCAAAAACTACAGATTCGACGCCGATTTCAGACGTTTCCAACGATGTTCACGCGAAGACCCCCGCGTACCCCCACCCCCGGGGGCGCTAGGGGGGTCTGACCCCCGCAGTGATTCCTTCCAGGCTGCAAGGTACGTGTGTGCCAAGTTTCGTGGCCGTGGGTCAAGGGACGGAGACGTGTATAAGGAACACACACACACACACACACACACACACACACACACACACACACACACGTCCGTTTTTATATATATAGATAGGTAACAAGCTGAGATTAGGAGCACCCTCTTAAAGGGAGTGCTGCTAATCAGAGGGTGCTGCTAATTTATTTATTTATTTATTTATTTGATTTATACCCCGCCTTTCCGCCACAAAGGCCCTCAAGGCGGCATTTACAAGGTTAAAACACAATAAAAAACAGTATTAAAAGACAATAAAAACAATATTAAAATCTCAGCTTGTTACCTGTATAAAAGCTAATCTCAGCTTGTTACCTGTATAAAAGACACCTGTCCACAGAAGCAATCGATCAGATACCAAACTCTCTACCGTGGCCAAGACCAAAGAGCTGTCCAAGGATCATCAGGGACAAGATTGTAGACCTACACAAGGCCGGAATGGGCTACAAGACTATCGCCAAGCGGCTTGGTGAGAAGGTGACAACAGTTGGTGCAGTTATTCGCAAATGGAAGAAACATAAAATAACTGTTAATCTCCCTCGGTCTGGGGCTCCATGCAATATCTCACCTCGTGGAGTTTAAATGATCATGAGAATGGTGAGGAAGCAGCCCAGAACTGCACGGGAGGATCTTATAAATGATCTCAAGGCAGCTGGCACCATAGTCACCAAGGAAACAATTGGTAACACACTATGCCGTGAAGGAATGAAATCCTGCAGTGCCCACAAGGTCCCCCTGCTCAAGGAAGTACATGTACAGGCCCGTCTGAAGTTTGCCAGTGAACATCTGAATGATTCAGAGGGAAACTGGGTGAAAGTGTTGTGCTCAGGTGAGACCAAAATTGAGCTGTTTGGCATCAACTCAACTCGCTGAGGAATGCTGCCTATGACCCCAAAAATACCATCCCCATCGTCAAACATGGAGGTGGAAACATTATGCTTTGGAGGTGTTTTTCTGCTAAGGGGACAGGACAACTTCACCGCATCAAAGGGACAATGGACGGGACCATGTACCGTCAAATCTTGGGTGAGAATCTCCTTCCCTCAGCCAGGGCATTGAAAATGGGTTGTGGATGGGCATTCCAGTACGACAAAGACCCAAAACACACGGCCCAGGCAACGAAGGAATGGCTCAAGAAGAAGCACATTAAGGTCTTGGAGTGGCCTAGCCAGTCTCCAGACCTTCATCCCACAGAAAATCTGTGGAGGGAGCTGAAGGTTTGAGCTGCTGAACATCAGCCTCGAACCCTTAATGACTTGGAGAGGATCTGCAAAGAGGAGTGGGCCAAAATCCCTCCTGAGATGTGTGCAAACCTGGTGGCCAACTACAAGAAACATCTGACCTCTGTGATTGCCAACAAAGGTTTTGCCACCAAGTACTAAGTCATGTTTTGTGAAGGGGTCAAATACTTATTTCACTCATTGAAATGCACATCAATTCATAACTTTTTTGAAATGCGTTTTTCTGGATTGTTTTTTTTTTGTTCTGTTTCTCACTGTTACAATAAACCTACCATTACGATTATGGACTGATAATTTCTTTGTCAGTGGGCAAATATACAAAAACAGCAGGGGATCAAATAGTTTTTCCCCTCACTGTATGCTACCAGCATTGTGATGTAATAATCAGATAGCACAATCCCCTAACGTTGTATACATTAATAACTTCATCTCGGATTATCCCCAAAGTGTTTGCATTTAAAATATGGCATGTAATGGCCCCATGTGCAATCAAAGCAGACAGAATAAATTTGACTGGAACTTTGTGGCAAATTCTCTTGAAAACAGAACATGATGGTTGATGGGATTTATAAGTACCTGTATTCTAAAAAGAATTAAGAGCTATGTTTGATCTCTCTGGAAGTAAAATACTTCAGAATACTTTGTCTCTTTACACAGTGCCAGCAGACTGATTACTTTGGAGGAATGAAACCAGTTAGCTTACCAGTGACTTTTCCCTTGGCATTTTAGTCTTTTCTAGGAGAGATACCTTCTCCCAGATAATCCTTTTATATATGATGTGATTCTAAGTTTAATCTATGATTATATAAATATACAGTGGGGTATTTCTCTGCCCTGGACATAAACTTTGCGCTGATATTCAAAATCCAATTGCAGTAATCGCCTCTGCAAGAGCTACCTTTATCTTGTAGGATTTTGGCTGAATATTGTGATGGTATATTTGTTTAATCTTTGTTCTGAGCACTTCAATACACTGTTGATGAGGGCACTGTAAATATCTAGAATGCTATCTTAAATGTGGGCAGGGTGATTAGTTTATTTCTAGACACCCTGTAGAATGTATAGACCTGGCCATTAGAGAAGCTATGGAGCAAACCTTAAGCGTTCATTTGAAAGTTTCTGCTCAAGCAAAACTTGCAAGAATTTTGAGAAAAGCAAAAAAAAAAAAATTAAGTGTTTCAAGGAAGCAGAATTCCTCTCTTTCTGGTAGCTTCTGCATTTATGTAACTGTATCACGGCACTACTTGCTTTCAGAATCGTTTGGTTGGACGATACAGACTATAGAAGCAAGACGTTAAGCTAAGCAAGGTTACAAGTTTTAATGTGCCTGTGGTCACCCTGAAACTTTCCTGTCACCCTCTTCCATCTATTGGATTATTTATAATTTATCAATTGTTTACTTCAGTCCCTCAGAGTACACATGGAGCAGATGGAGATGTGCAACTCTTTTGAAATGATGCAACTCCACCCACCAGATGTTTGTGACAGGGAAGGAGAGTCAGGGAAAGACTGGAGTTTGCCCCTTGCTCCCACTTCCTGACAACTGATCAATATTTTAAGAACTCTGGCTTTTAGATCAGCCAAGGGCATGCAACCCCAATGGATACATGTGGCTATCCAATTGTGGATATGGCCACAGAAGCCTGTTTCCTCACATGTTTGGTCAATTGTCTCAGTTTTGTTTAAGAGTAAATTAGAGGGAGGTGGTGGCGCAGCGGGTTAATTCGCTGTTGCTGGGCTTTCCAACCGGAAGGTTGGGAGTTCAAGACTGCGCGACGGAGTGAGCTCCCGTTGCTTGTCCCAGCTCCTGCCAACCTAGCAGTTCGAAAGCACCTAAATGCAAGTAGATAAATAGGGACCACTTTGGTGGGAAGGTAACGGCATTCCGTGTGCTACAGCGTATAGTCATGCCGGCCACATGACCATGGAAACTTGTCCGAGGACAAAACGCCAGCTCTACAGGCTTTGAAACAGAGATCAGCACCGCCCCCTACAGTTGGTCACGACTAGACCATTCAGTCGTGGGGAAACCTTTACCTTTATCTTTAAATTAGTAGGGACTAGCAGTTTTAACCCGGCGTTGCCTGGGGAACAAATTATCTGAAGTCAGACCGTGGACTCAAATGGCATTGGGAGCGTCGCCATTTGTCTCGGCGGCCCTGGAAACTACAGATGCGACACCGATTTTGGCTGTTTTTGACCATTTTCACGTGGGCCCCCTGCGTACCCCCCCGGGGTGCTACGGGGCCCTGACCCTTGCAGTGTTTGTCACCAGGCCGCCAGGCATCCGTATGCCAAGTTTGGTGCCAATCGGTCCAGGCGTTCCAGCGGGGCATGGCGGAGATTGTGTTTCGCACCCCTTCTCACCTCCCTCTTCGAGGGGGGCCAGAACCCAGACTCCAACAGCGTTGGTACCATCGCCAGTCATCTCAGCGGCCCCAGAAACTACGGATCCGACACCAATTTTGGCCATTTTCGACCATTTTCAAATGGGCCCCCTGTGTACCCCCACCCCTGGGGCGGTTAGGGGCCCTGACCCTTGCAGTGTTTGTCACCAGGCCGTCAGGCATCCACATGCTGAGTGTGGTGCCAATCAGTCCAGGCGTTCCAGCGGGGTATCACAGACGTTTTGTTTTGTACCTGGACTCCAACGGCATCAGGAGCGTCGTTGCTCGTCTCAGCAACCCCGGAAACTACAGATTTGACTCCGATTTCGGCTGTTTTCGACCGTTTGCACGCGGGGACTCCCGCGTAACCTCACCCCCGGGGCGCAAGGGGGGTCTGACCCCTGCAGTGTTTGTCGCCAGACTGCAAGGCACACACATGCCAAGTTTGGCGTCAATCGCTCCAGGTGTTGCAGGAGGGCGTGGTGGATGGTTTGTTTTGCACCCCTTTTGCCCCCCACGCCGAGGGGGGGGCCGAACCTGGAGTCACACGGCATTGGGAGCATCGCCGCTCGTCTCGGTGACCCCAGAAATGACGGATTCGACACCAATGTCAGCCGTTTGCGATCATGTTTACATTTCAACTCCCCCTGCACCCCCCGGGGGGCGTAGGGGTGTGTGACCTCCGCAGTGTTTGTTGCCAGGCTGCAAGGTGTATGCGTGCCAAGTTTTGTGACAATCGGTCCAGGCGTTGCGTAGCCTATGCGGAACATACGTACGTACACACAAATGTACAGACGTTTGATTATATATTTATAGATTATGAAGTTGAAGAACTTTAACCTTATCATTGAACAGTTTTTTTAATTAGAAAAATCAGTAAGTACAAATAATGGGATTGCTGATTTCTTCAGGATGCTTCATCACTTTACATAAATTTATTCTCTTAAATTTGTGGTAGAAAAGACTTCAGAATATTACATGGAAAAACAGGAGACTTTTACCATGTTAGGACTAGGAGGAGGATACATTAGGAGTTGTATACACATACAATGTTATAAGTTATGCACAATGCCATGTGTGGAAGTACACCCCACTGTTCTCAATGTGGCTTCCCAGGTGAATGTCCATAGGATTGCAGCCTTAAAGAGGAGCTGGATGAACATTTGTGTTCAAATACATTGAAGATTATGAGAAATTGAATCAAAACACAAATATTGTAGAAAGGTGTGTATTTAGACAGAAGTAAAGGGAAAATAAAATTAATGGCACAAAAATGTATCCATTGATCAGGATTGTAAAGCAGTGCTGAGAAATCTTTTGGAAGTGATTTTGGAAAGGTGTAAGCACCCATGATAATGAGTCTTACCAGACCAAAGACAAATTGTCAAAATATGATGTGAGAGAATAAAATTAACACTACTAAAAATAGGAATGCGTACACGTATGACAAGAAGATTGGGGTATTTAGCAGCAGCAGGAATTCAAAATCACATCATCTAGTACATGAGTGAACTAGAATTCTGTCAAAACTTTTGGTAGAAAAGGTTTGACTTCGATGTCTCAGTAGGTGAAGAGGAAAGTTATATGATCACACCGTCTGCTCTACAGCTCAGACCTATGCTGAGTAGCAGCATTAGTAACGTAAGGAGAAGTGTGCACCACACTCTGCTTTGCAAGGACAGTTCCAGCTTGTTACAAGCAGTCCTTGTCTCAGGTTCCATCAGCTGCAAGGTGCTGAAAGTTCCAGGGACTGCTCTGTGGTTCCTACACTGGAGCACCATTTGCAAATCTTTCCAGGAAGAAATAGAAGGAAGTTTGCACACTTTTTTTAGCAAGGGCATTTTTTTTTTTTTACATTTCATGCATGTACTGGTATCACAATAATTCAGGTTATTTTTCACCTTCATCTCTGTAGAACAGCAGTTGCCAAACCGCCGCCCTCTGACTCCTGGAAAAGCCTTCTGGGCGTGGTTCCATTCTTCATATCCGATCTTCCCATAGCCTCATGCCTGGCAGGCACACACCCTGGGAAATCAGAGCCAGAGGAGTCTGGGGTGACAGGAATCAGAAATTGGCTGCCTGCGCAAGGCTATGGGAAGATCGGGCACAAAGAATGGAAGCTGTGGCACGGAACTGAAAGCTTTGCACCTGGTCGGCTATTCCAGGATGCTGAATCCAGATTGTGGACTGCAGGTTGGCAGCTACGGCTGTAGAAGGAACTGCTGCAGCTCACATTTTGTATTCTTGCTGTAATTGTCCAGAAGGTTGCTCTTAAGTTAGTTATTTAAAAATAAAATGAATAAGAAAATGGTTGGTGGGTTGTCCTTTGTGGACATAGTAACACTTTGAAACTTTCTTAAGCGAGTGAGCGTGGGAACACAATTAGATTCTTACAAAAATTTCATGGGCTAAGTGAAGAGTACTTACCTAGCTTTACCCTGCTAATAGTAGTAGTTGAGTATATTTATTTTAGTGGAACAAGTGTGTCCAATAAGTTATAAATAATATTTCAAATTTCTGGGCACCAGAGTCCCATTTTTCCAGTTCTCCAGGAAATTATTCCCTTGTTCACTATTTTCAGTGTTTGGCTTCTTTATCTTAGTTATTTGGTTACAATGAAGATTTGTAGAAATTGAAACTTCTTCCGGGTCAAAACACTTGTGACTTGGATTTTAGGAAGCAAGTTACAGAATAATTTGGCTGCTTTCAAACTTGAAACCACAAGCAAGCAAGCAAGCAAGCAAGCAAGCATTACCATTTTGATATACACCAGATTCATCTAGTTATCAATATAATTATCAACTATGAAAACTTATGGCAATTTGCTGATTATTCCTACAGCCACTGCTTTTATGTGGCAGAGGCTTGATCTGTAAGATTTAGACATTCTTTTCTGGCCCTTAAATTCCAAGGTGACTTGGTGGAGTCAAAATGAAATGTAAATAATTGCCATAAAGATCTGGAAGCAATTTTTCCCCTTAAGAGATAAATGTCATGGCATCTTTCAGGATGTAGAACTGATTTGTCCTTTATAACTCAATTTATGTCATTGGCTTGCATGTGAGCAAGGCCCAGTGTGCTAGATTCCTTGTACCAACATTATTCCACGACTATGATGACAACAACGATGTATATTTATGTATGGATTTTTAACCAAAAAAATTAAGGAATGAGAAAATAGTTTCTTGTCCCAAAGAGACTTATGGTCAAAGAACAAACACAAGTGTGACACCAGAAGCCCCTGGAGGGATGTTATGCAGAGTTGAATAGGGACAGTTGCTGTCCCCTTGCTGAGTATAAGAGCCACCGCTTTCAAAGGTGTGTCTTTGCCCAGTTAACAGGATTGTGATATGACATAATCACTGCTGTGCAATGGAAATGTAAACTCACACAGTATATTTCCAGAAGTGTCAGATTTCGAACATTTTTTGTTTCCTTTCTCTAAGAAGCCTTTTGGTATTGAAACCATCTCACATTCTTCAACAGCTGATTCAAGTCTGCATAGAAACCTCCTAAACTTCATCTAAACAAGCTGCAATGAATCCTCCTGCATTTCTCTACTATCACCACCCGCTCACCCCACTCCCTTTGCATACTGTCTAACCCTAATGAACAATCCTATAGGATTCAAATGCTTGCTATTTGATACCTTGCTACATTTTGCCTGGACTTAACAAAGGCACTACCCTACTTGTTGATTTTTCTTCTTGTTGACCAGCATGGCCATCTACGGTGTCGTGATCTTTCTGCAGCTATCTGACATATATATTCACTGTTTGCTCCATCTATTTTTACTGGGCAGAATATTTCACTTTTTCTAATCTGAAAACTGCAAACTTGTTATGGAAAATTATTTTTAAAGCCGTTTTTATGTAAGAGAGCAGAATCGTTCTGATTGTGAAATGAATGAGTGCTCTGTATCTCTTTTTTTAAGAGCCAAGCAATTAAGCAGTCTCTTTTCCTTAGCTAAGTTGCGATCGGCATGAAAGGATCATCAAGAATCTCTTACGGAATCAAGCTTTTAAAAAAGTGAGAAAAAAGATGGAACCATGACCTTGCTGAGAATCATTGTGAAATAATCAACCATCAGGACTCATCAGCCTGCTGTGATGCAGTAGACTAGAGAATATATAAAACGAAGAGTCCAATTCTGTGGGCCTTAGTGCCAGCCGTACATTCATACCACGGGCGCTGTGTGTCGGAAATGTGCTGTAAAGCATGTCTGCGGCAACCTCTGAGTAAGCAGTGCCAACAGGGAGGCATGCACCACCCTCCTGGGGCAGCACAAGAGGCCCCAGCCGCCAGCTCTGAAAACATAAGTGCCGGCAGCTGCAAGCGTGTGGGGAGGGTGACAGAAAAGTGGGGGTGTTCTGAGACAGGGGATGGTGGAACGGGCTGAGAGGGATGGGACCAGTGGAGGCCTTCTCTGCCATATCCTGTGCTCCATGTCAGACTTGAAAGCCTGACATGAGGCTTCTCAAGTCTATACAAGTGATTTAGCTGGCGCAGACTTGAGAAGCCCTTTTGCATCATCTAGGGCTCAACTCTGGGGAAGAGTATAAATGGGCCCTTCCCCGAGGAGACCTCTGGCGGCTTCCCTGGCCCAGTGAAACACAGCAGCCGCCATTTCAATGCCACTATGGCCCACGGCCTATAGCATAGGATTGGGCTGTAAGAGCTCTATCTAGTTTCAGTGATAAAATATTAGACATGAGGTTCATATAAGTTAGAAAGTGTTACATTCTCAGTAGTTCCCAAACTTTCCAGCATTGGGACCCACCTTTAAAAAATTTTTTTTCACTTTATCAGCTGTTTAAGCCTCTGTGGCTCTAATGGTGGTGGGGCAACAGCACTCCCCACAAGGAGCGGCTTGTTTAACCTTTGATGCACATAGCCTAATCTGCCTTGATAATTTTGCAACCCACCAATAATTAGGTCATGACAGTTTGGGAAATATTGGTCTAGATCAGGAGTCTCCAAACCACCCAATCTGTGGGTCAATCCGTCCCTCTGGAAGATTTTTATCTGGCCCTTGACAATAAAAATACATTAAAACCAGTTCCAAATCACAACTAAAACAACTTCTTAAATATTGAATACCTGATTAAAAAAAAAAATTCTCTGCCATGACATAGCTCATCAACCAGGGTTTTCATGCAGAGAATTCATCATCATCTGCCCACCCTTCCATTTTTTAATTTTGAGGAAGGGAAATTGTGTGAATGGGGCTTCTATGCAGTTGGACATAGGTGTGGAAGATCTGGCTGCTACATTGTCTGTGTGGCAGAAGGGGTGCACCACGTCCCCACTTTGTGAGGATCCCAATTAGTATCCTGAAGCAGTTACGGTGCACAGGGAAATATATATCTGTCCATTTTGTTGTCCAGCAGGGCAGATTTTATCATTATTATAAAGTCATGAATAGGACAGCCAAGCCCTACCACACTTTCCCATACATCTCAAGTCTTAGCAGAATATGTGCCAACTTCAAGCATCTGATTTCAGAGTTGCTGCCTGTTTTCCCCATCTGCCTTCTCATCAAAGTAACTATTCGGCAACTGTGGTCACAGTAGTGAATGGGGGGGGGTTAAAGAAAACCCTTCACCATTTGAGAGGTCTATCAATGCAGAATCCAGGAACATCCTTCCCTTTCACTGCCCTGTTCCCTTGTTCCCTTCCCTGTTTTGCAGGTGTCAATTTATATTATTCCAGGTCACACTGCACATACTAATTGGGGTGTAAAGGGTTTTAAAACATGACAGTAACTCTGTTCATGTCAGTGGTACTGTTGCATGTGCCTAGCTTTAGGTAATTTGCTAAATAACATAATAATCTTTGTGGTAAATAATAACAATAAACCCAGCACAAACTCCTACAACATAACTGAGCTCTCATAAAAACTCCTGGCCGAAGAGATGTTTGGGAGTGCACTGGGGTGTTTCTAGTGTCTGTATGCTTCAATGCATCCTTGAAGTGCTCTGTGATGGCTTGATAGTTTATAGTGGAGAAAAATAGACTCTGGGTGGCCTGTTATCCTCCGTCTATCATGTCAACAGTCTGTAACAGCTGCTCTTGGAGCCTAGCTGGCCTGTTGTGCCAATCTGCAATTAATCTCCTGATCAATGATACGACTTGCTATAACAGCTCTTTCCGGAGCTTTTACGGTACGGTTTGTGAATGAGTGCTCTGATAAGTTGTGGTGCATTGGGGGGAAAGGGTGGAGATACATATTTGTTGATCAACGTTTGCAGATTAGGGTTATTTATTGAAAATTATTTCTTCCCGTGAAGTCATGTGAAGGTGACCTCCTAGTGTGTTGGGCTGTCTGAAATTTAAAATCTGTAGTGCAGCATGTTAGTTTCAATTTGATCAAAACCAAGGAATGAGAAATATATATATATATATAAAGTTTCACTTTTTGAAGGGGTAGGACTCATTCATTACAGGTGGAAAAGGCCAATAAACGAAGGCTAGTGGCTGAACACAGTGATGTGCATTTATTTACCATTGTTATTGCATTTTCATAGTATGCCATTATTTACTATAACAAGTGAATGATTGCTTCTCTTTCAAACAATTGGAAAGGTTAGCTGTGAATTCCAAAGGCGGCTCACTCTAGTGAGTGCCTTAACAAGCAGCGAGTGCTGTCCGCGACGAAGTGCAGTGTCTGCGACAAAGTGCCTGGTGAGACATGCGAGTTCAGCAGCAGAGCAAGGAAGCCAGGGCCCCAGACTCTTTAAGAACGCTAGAACTTAAAAAAAACCAAAGCCATGCAGTTAGCCAGCCAGCAGGTGGGTGGGGGCTACCCATGGCTCGCGCCACCCCGGGCTACACCCTTCCTCCACCTCTGACACACATACAATCCTTCACGTCCTCAAAGACAGGAGAAAAAGTCCTTGAAAGGCAGCTCCCAATGTTCAAAATCTCGTAGTCTTTGGTATGTCTCTGGTCTCTGATATAAATAATCCAATAATTTACACAATAAAATGCACAAGAAGCCGTAAAGCCGTAAAACCATTAAAAGGGCTATAAAAAAGCTATAAAAACCCTAAAAAACTCTAAAAACAACAAATAGCAATTAATCCCCGTGGAGCTCAAAGCCGAGGCTGCCGTCTAGGCGCCATCTTACGTGGAAAAGAAAAAACTTCATGTTACTTCAAATACTTCATGTTATTCTGTGAACTATTTATCAAGATGATTTTGTGTGATGTTTTCTCAATGTGTATCAGTAGGGAACTGTATTTTGCATTGTTGTTTTTGTGCATTGTTTCAATCTCAGTGCAACCATATGTAGCAGGGCCGGCTCTAGCAATGGTGGGGCCTAATGTGGTGCATTTCTCTGGGACCCCCCTGCCCCCCCCACTCACCAAGAAGAGTGCTGTTGGTGCCACATGCAAAGCAGCGCATGTGCAAATAGTTGGTGGTGCTATGATAATGTCACCACCAACTGCTTCCAGTTGGCCTATTTGGGGCTGTTCAGAGGCAGGTGCAGGTGGGAAGGCCCAAGGTAAAGCTTTCTGCTCTCCCCACTGCCTTATAGCACATAGAGATCACAGTTGCAGCAGGCGGCAATATGCTTACTGTGCTGGTGCAGAGGCCCCTGAAGCGTGGGGGGGCAATGTGATGACATTGGTCACATTGGCCTAAGGCGGGCCCTGATCTGCAGAGTACATCAAAATGTTTGTTGTTGTTGTTTTGGCAGTTTCTGATGCACATTGGAAACACTGAATGCAAATGAACTGAAAGCTAGCGCAAACTGCACATGTTCTAATTGCATAATTAATTTTAGAAATAATTCTAGTTATACCACTGTTCAAGAGTAGCAGAATACTGGGCAGAGCAAACCATAGAGAATAAAAAAAGAACAGAACAAAAGAAATCCTTTCATCCCTATGTTCTCATAAGACAAGTTAATTGTGTCCATGCTTTCAGGACTAGAGTCTTAGCATTGTGCTGTAGAAAAGAAATACTCTGCCAGGGCAAGATGTTTTTCTTGAAGTAAGGCAACTCCTGATCATTCTTAAACACATCTTTGAAGAAAAGAATAAAACTTGGAAGATGAGAAATACATTACTTTCCCATTAAACAAAACTTTGATAGAAGTTAAACTCATTTCCACTCCAACCAAGAAGTATAATATGACAAAAAAACCAATAGTGCCTTTCATAAAATATAAATCATCTTTTGTACAGTGTTAATGAATTTTGAACTGGCAATTTTGGACTGTTATTTTTAGTTTTAGAACTTTCACTGGGATGTTTGTCTTTTCAAAGAATAATGCATGTGGCTGGTATTGTACAAAGGAATTTTTAAATTCTATTTTATTTTATTTTTAATTGGCTGTATGGAGAACTTTGTTGCATACTTGAATAGTTCTTGGTCTCAGAAAAAATATTTGTGGTTCACTCATATAAAATTAAAGGTAAAGGTTTCCCCACGACTGAATGGTCTAGTCGTCACCAACTGTAGGGGACAGTGCTCATCTCCATTTCTAAGCCTATAGAACCGCCGTTTGTCCTAGGACAAGCTTCCGTTGTCATGTGGCCAACATGACTGTACGCCGTAGCACACAGAATGCCGTTACCTTCCCACCAAAGTGGTACTTATCTACTTGCATTTTTAGTGTTTTTGAACTGCTAGGTTGGTAGGTAATATAAAATTATACACCATCAAATACTCTGAATCACCTAATTACGCTAATCCTGTACAACTTTTCTGTCTCACTGGACTGAATATAGCCCACCAGAAGTGATCTTCTAATGCCTCCCGAAGGCCTCAGAACACCCTCCAGATATAATTGGAACACGACTGGAGGGGGTGGAGTGAGTAAGGGGGCAGGACCCCGTCGGCCACAGAGAGGTGGTGGAACTGCTGCCCTTGGAAGAGTGCTACCCAGAATCCTGCGATCCCCTTCAGCTACATTACTACTTGGAGTTCAGAATTCTTCTCCCTTCCCTTCCCCTGCCAAAAGAGAGAAAACTTCCAGAGCTCTGGACATTTTTGCATTCAAATAAATTATCTACTCCGCTCATACCCATTCTGAACCCTTTCCTTTACTGTCTCCACAGCTGTAGGGCAGCATAAACATTTCAGCAACAGAGGCAGCATGCAGGGAGGAGAAAGATTATCTTTTTCCTCCCTCCCGCCCCGAATCTTTGGAACCAAGCAGGCTTCTTCCTGCCTTCCGTTCTCTTGATAACTCTCCCGCCTCTCCAAAAGGGCTCTGGTGTCCATGTTTTTCTGGGCCCTGCTGCCATAGAGACAGGTAAAGAGAGAGTGGGAGGCGGTGGAGAAGGAGGGTGGCAAATTAAAGTAGGTTAAAGTCTTAGGACAGAATTCTATCCAACGTTCCAGCACTGATGCATCCATAATGCTGCACCAAAGGAAGAAATGTCCCCTTTCAATGAAGAGGCATCTGTGACTGCCCCCCTCCCACCACAGGATGCAGCTGTAGCAGCGCTGGAAAGTTGAATAGGATTGGGCCCTTGATAAGGCGTACAATTTGTTTCTGATTTGAAGGAGAAGTGGCTATGTTGCAGGTAAATCTGGGACACGATGTCAGTGGCTCCCCTCTCTCTGAGATGGAAAAACGGGTGTTGTCATCAGTCGGCCTCCTGCCAATCTTCTTTCCCTCTCCTCCTTGCTATTTTCATGTTTCAAAATTCCAAACTCACAATGGTAGCTGGACTGTGCTGCAGAAGCCCAACATTCCCACCATATATAAATAAGCATCTCCCTAATTTAACTAGCAATTTAATATATATAATGTTTTCATAACTACAAATCTGCTCAATTAAACATGCTTCATTCCTCTTAACGTGACATGTACATGCATAGCTGGATTTAGGACCGCAGCCTTACATTTCAGTAC
The DNA here is from genome assembly GCA_029204185.1 of Lerista edwardsae. Taxonomy (NCBI): domain Eukaryota; kingdom Metazoa; phylum Chordata; class Lepidosauria; order Squamata; family Scincidae; genus Lerista; species Lerista edwardsae. Next base: position 4,273,436 of record JAJKFI010000018.1, on the reverse strand, counting down.
TAAGCTTTCAGGGTCTTTGAAGTGATTCCCATTCATTTTAATGACTGAAGCTTTTCCAAAGAAGAGGCATAGATTGAAGACTTGCCAGTTGATTGGATTTATTTATTTATTTTTGAATATACACCCCGCCTTTCCAACTTATTATTTACAACTTATTGTGTTAGCTGTGAAGAGGGAACTGTGATACCTGAATAAAATCTCCATATTCAAATGTAGCATACAGTATTTGAATACCAGATTCCACTGGGGACAAACCACAGAAGGCCATCATCCTTATGCCTTGCTTGTGATAGATGCCATTATCTGGATGGTCCAGAAACTGCCCTTCCTTTTAAATTAATAACTGCTCCTGAGAAAAGGTAAGCTTTTGGTGGTTTCAGGAAACTTTAAGTTGCCAGCCCTGCAAAGGGCATTTGTCACATCAGAACATCCCTTTCATTCAGCCCTGCAGAAACACTCACTCCCCTGTTGCTAAGTCTTCTCCTTGTGGGCTACTTCAAAAGCAAAGGAAATGTTCTTCCTCTTTCAGAGCTTCCTGATCATTTGGAAAACCATTCTCTAAACCAGAGCTCTCTGGACTCCAGCCAACGGCCAGATTTGGCACCATTGGAAAACCCTCCCCCTCCTGAACAGAGCTTACCTTTCCGCAGTGAAGCCTGTTGTCTTTGCTGCTGATCTCCCCCAAAGTTGCACTCAGTAGTTGTGCCTGCCCAGAAATCTTGGCACCGAGCATGCTGGGTCGCTGGAATGCGCACGCCCCCCCCCACACTTACACATTTCTGCATATGCCTTTGAGAACCCCTGTTCTAAATAATTGCCCTACACTTTAAAAATCATACCAATAGATTTCATGTCTTGCCTAGATAGATAAATAAAATCCTTACCTCTGGGTTTTCCAAAGTCCAGATATTCTTTGCAACAGAAATTGAAGAGCAGTCAGTACAGAAACACCTTTTTTTTTTTTGAATGTGGAAAAAGATAAAATGCCATCTATAAGACCCGGGGGGGGGGAGGGGAGAGAGTGGGCTGTGTATTACATAACAAGCTGTGTTAATACTGCTGATAATTGTATCGATCTCTCAGCTTACTCAAAACATTTGCAGGCGAACGTATGGCAATAAGCTGTTTGGGCTGCTCAGCACAAAGAGCCTCTGAAGCACAAAAAAATACACAGTGTGGCCATAGACAAAAAAGATAGAAAAACATAAAAGAAATGTGAGTGTGTCTCTCTCCATATCTGCTTTCTGTCTGTGCAGTGACTGACTGAACCCACTGCCCTTTTCAGAATGCCTCTGGCTAAGAAGAAGAAAGACCTGCTATTCGTGATAAAAGCTCTTTGGGCTCCTGCTCCTTTGCCGATTCTTCATCAAGGCTGTCCAGATCCAGTACACTTGGTCTCAGTTAATATATCAACTCTGACCTTTACAGGAGAGTGAGCGAGGGGGGGGGTTGTATTAAAACACTTCTAAAGATATTTTTGAACGAGATGCAAGGCCAAGAGAGAAAAGTTATAATTCTCTGAGCAATATTTCCGTACTTGCTTTTCCAACACTGTTAGGAAAACTGCTAGAATTAGGCATGTGGCTTTGGATAACACTATTATTGTATCTGCATAGTATTTGTGGCATTTTGATGTGAAGAAGATACAAACATTGAAACCAGATAACAATTGGGGTAATTAAGAAAGGGGTTGAGAATAAAACAGCCAGTATTATGCCATTGTACAAATCAATGGTAAGGCCACATCTAGAGTATTGCACACAGTTCTGGTCACCACATCTCAAAAAGGACATAGTGGATCTGGAAAAGGGGCAGAAGAGAGCGACAAAAATGATTAAGGGGCTGGAGCACCTCCCTTATGAAGAAAGACAGCAGCATTTGGGGCTCTTCAGTCTGGAAAAAAGGCGCCTGAGGGGGGACATGACTGAGACATACAAAATTATGCACGGGAGGGATAGAGTCGGTAGAGGGATGTTCTTTTCCCTCTCTCACAATACCAGAACCAGGGGACATCCACTGAGTTTTGGGAGAGTTAAAAGGAATTACTTTATCCAGCGGGTAATTAAGCTATGGGACTCCTTGCCACAGAAGGTGATGATGGCATCTGGCCTAGATGCCTTTAAAAGGGGACTGGACAGATTACTGGAGGAAAGGTCCATTGTGGGCTATAGGCCATGATGGGTGGTGCAATTAATAGTACTTTAATAGTAGGCTACTTCAAAATGCTAGGTGCAAGGGAATGGCAACAGGTTGCAAGCATCTTGTTGTCTCATGTGCTTCCTGAGGCACCTGGTGGGCCACTGTGAGATACAGGAAGCTGGACTAGATGGGCCTTTGGCCTGATCCAGCAGGGCTCTTCTTATGTTCTTATAATCAGTTGCTTATATTAACTTTTCCTAGTATAGATATTGGTGTGACTATCCTATATTGTTCAAGTTGTTGTCTTGCAAATTTTAGTATATTAGTGGCAATGAGTATAAAGGTATATTTGTGTAGGCTCTTTTGTGTTTTCAACCTATTGGAATTCCACTATTGGAATTGACTGCTGTCAGCTGTGGTGGTGGCAGCAGCCCTTCCCAATCAAAGAGCAGGATTGCCACTGCTGCTACCTCCTTCCCAGTGCCATCGTGATACGCTGCAGCAATGCCCTCCCCCACCTCACCCTGTTTAGTGGGTTTCTTCTCCTGACTCTGTCACTGCTTGTGTTGAGATAAACTGACAAGGCAGGGGCTGTAATAATATAAGGAAACCAGGAGAAACAAAGGTGAGCTAGTTCTTCTTCCTGCATCCTTGTTTGTCTCCCACTCTGTTTCAGAACATAGAGCAGCAGTGTGAAGATGAAGAGGTATGGGGGCAAATGGGGCCTAGCAAGGTGACCACAGGAACGACTAAGAGGTGACCAGCATGTCTTTTGGCTGGGCCAGCTCAGGAAGATGAAAGAATAGCACCAAGAGCTGTGGGTTCCTGGTTTCAAGAGGCTGTTTGTTTGGCAGCTTGGAGGATCGTTGTTCTGGGAACTTCTGGTTTCTAGCATCTAACAATTTCCGCAGTACTTGAAGAAAAAATAGGAGAAGCAGGAAGAGGGGGGCATTCACATGGTTTCCACCAGACACTGCTCTACTTGGAAGGGATACTGACACTGCATGGAAGGGATAGAGTCAGAGGGATGTTCTTTTCCCTCTCTCAAAACACCAGAACCAGGGGGCATCCGCTAAAACAGGGTTGGGAGAGTTAAAACAGATAAAAGGAAGTACTTTTTTACATAGCGGGTAGTTAATCTGTGGAACTCTTTGCCACAGGAGGTGGTGATGGCATCTGGTCTAGATGCCTTTAAGAGGGGATTGGGTGGATTTCTGGAGGAAAGGTCCATCGTGGGCTATAGGCAATGATGGATTGTGCAACCTCCTTACAAAGGTGGTGGGCTACTTCAGAGTGCCGAGTGCAAGGGAGTGGCAACAGGATGCAAGCATCTTGTTGTCTCATGCCTCCCTGGGGCACCTGGTGGGCCGCTGTGAGATACAGGAAGCTGGACTAGATGGGCCTTTGGCCTGATCCAGCAGGGCTCTTCTTATGTTCTTATGTACTTAAACAGTGGTAGTTAATTCCAAGAATCCAAAGATTTGCACTTAACCATCAGTGTACGTCCCTTATTCTCTTGTCAGTTGCTAAGACAGGAACTGGTTTCTTCCTGATCTGCCCTGTCTCATTTTTTGCATTGGTCTGGGTCAGGAGGCAGAATGCTAATCAGAACAGTACAGCCCTAGTATACTTCAAGCTTCCTCACTCTGCCCTGCTAGGCTGCATTCCATCTTTTCCCTCCAGCATGGTAACTAATGATGGAAAGGAACGAAATTCTGGGAGAGCAAAAACTCCCTTTTTTTTTTTTACTTAAGTAGATCCCATGTTGAGCGGCCTAATTCTAATCCTTTCCCAGTGCCTATCTTGACTTACCTGTGAATATTTAACTACCTTGTCAGTTGTCCAAAGGTTATTTGAGAAATTCTAGGTTTGCAGCATAATAGCCTCTAGCTTGATTCAAAATAAGATCCAATGTCAACTCATTAGACTAGGGACAATGGAGAGAGTGTATGGGGGTGCAAGAGTTACAAATTTCGGCTGACAGTCCTATTCAGAAGCAAAATGATTATTTTAGTAACATATCTGACACTCATATTCAATTAATGAAAATCTTTCTGACCATTACAGGAAAGGATTTCAACACATAAGTGTAGGTCTGCTTCAGTAGATATATTTTAGTGTCTTTCTTCTTTGTATATGACAAGTTGTAATAAATGACAGTGCATATAGTGGCTCAATATTCTCAGAGCCACTAAGCCAATAAAATTATGATAAAGAACAAAGTTATGAAATCCGTTGTTGTTGGAAAAAAGAACAAATGTAAAATTCATCGTATATAGAATGCAGGTATACTTCACCCCCAAATTTACCCATTAGAAGCAATGGCAATTTTTGTCCTTTCTCATACAATAGGATGTCACTCTTTATGATTAATCTGGTGATTCTTTGTAGTTCAGACAAGTAGTGTTGAGGGGCGATAGAAACAGGAAGAAAGCCATTGTTCAAGGCAGAAAAATGTCTTCCCCTTATCTAGAGATGAAGGGACCGCAAGCAGAATTATAAATGTGATGTTGTGGCTGTTCTTGTTCATTCTGTTTCGCTACTGAGGGCTTATATTAAACATATACGTGGATAAATTCACGTATTTGGATTCATTGTGTTGTGCAGTAACATTTCATCTGAATCAGTTATTTACCAAATAAAAAGTTTAGAATCTATCCTGATAGATTCCAAAAAGAAACTGAGAACCTTTATTCTTGTGTGTCCATGCTGCCCCATCGAGGTGGTCCAGGGGGGCTAGTGGCGCAGACACAGGCCTGCCGTTCCCTGGCGGTCTTGCGGTGCCTGGCAAGAAGGCTGCGGGAGGCAAGAGGTGTGGCACAGATGCGGTTTATTTGGCTAAGAGCCTTTATAGTCATTGCCCCCCTTGGATCTCCAAGCCCCCCTTACCCAGTCCTGGTAAGGGGCTTGGTGGCCAGCCCCGGTTCCCTTCACCGGGGTGGCGGTCAAGTCCTTATATGGAGGAGCGGCATATGCGGTGTGCCTTGTCTGCCTCACGGGGGCTCCGTCATCGCTGTCCCCACAAATCCCTGTGGGGTGGTGCTGGTGGTGGTGCAAGGGGCTGCTGCTGTTCCGGCGCCCCCCGTGCCTCTCCATGGGGTGTTGTTGTTGCCCCTTGGCAGGGGGAGGGTCCCTGTGCCCCCCTAGGGAGCTCGGGGTTGCTGAGCCGGCCGCACCCTGTCCCTCGGGCGGGCACCCCCAAGGCCGGGCAGGTCGAGCTCGCCCACCCGACCTCCTCCCTAGCTGGCCCCGGCCAGCTCCAGGTATGGGCTTCCAAGCCCATAAGGGGAGGGAGGCGGCTGACCTCCCGGGCAAGTCGCCTCACCCTCAGCCAGCCGCAGGAGAGAGTGACCTCTCCTGCGGCCGGCCGGCCACCTAATGAGCTCCTGGGCTGGCCGGGGCAGGCCTGCCCCTTCCGGGCCTAGCTCACGTCAGAACTCTCACGAGAGTTCCGACGTGGCCAGGAGCTCTTGCGAGGGTGGGCCGTGCGCCTGCACAGTCTGCCCAGGCCTCGCACTGCTGGCCGCATCAGCACCCCAGCCTCTCCTGGGGGCCGAGGGAGCCAGTCGAGGGGCCGCCACTGCTGGGCCTGGGCTCGCCGCCGCTGGACGTCGCTCCTCCCCGCAGGTAGGAGAGGCGCCGGGCGTCTGGCCAAGCCACGTTCTGGGGCTGGGTGGCTGTCGGCCAGCCGGCCCCAGCAGCTGCGGCCAAGCCGGCTCGCCCTCTGGGGGCTCCTGGCGGGGCCGCGTGCCCCCGCCGCCGATCACCCGTTGTGGTGACAATTCTGAAGACCAAAGGTTCAGTTGCTGGTTTGTGAAGATTTCCCAGATACCTTTAGTATCAAATACAAAGGTTTGTGAGCCATAGATTTTTTATAACAGGAGCATCATCCCACATGAAAAGAGTAGTTGTCATAATTTATCCATAGTTAAGGCAAATGGCAAATTTATTCATTCATTTGCTTATAACTCACAAATACTCAGCCTCCAAGGGTTTTTCCTGTGGCTTACAGAATTAAAACATCACACCACAATATATGGCATAATCCCATGCACGTTTCCTCTTAAGTCCTGCTGATTTCAGTGTCACTTACATGAAAGTATGCATAGGATTGCAACCCTAAAATTATAGTTAAGTGTATAAACATTTACAAAATAGGGGTTTGAAAAGCAGGAAATTAAAACAGCAATCACTTATCTGTCAGACCTACCCTAAAATGATAAGTCTGACAAACTTTTAAGAATATTTGATTTAAGAAATAGGACATTTTCCTGTAGCTGCCTTACTGCTTCATTAGGGCTGCAATTCTATACTCACTTATCTGGGAGTAAATCCCTTTGAACCCAATGAAGCTTATTTCTGAGTAACTTGTATAGGATTGCACTGTAAGTTATTTGACTTGTCAATAAGTAACACAGAATTGTAACGTGTGTATATGTGTAAGCACGCACATGTGTGAACCCAGAAAGGTAAGATGAGTTCCTCATTACAAGCCTGACATAGCACACACTGTTCTATATACACTCTCTGTTGTTGGGATATTTATGTGCTCTGTTCACAATTTGTCATACCCAAAGACAGTTCTGTAGAGTTTACAGCATTGTGAATTGTTTTGTGCTTTTGTGTTTCTGTACAAGAGCTCTCATGTGGCATACTTTTAAAACTAACCCTGTTTTCATTCTCTTGTCATGCTTCTATGATCATTGCTACAAACGCTCTTGAAAAAACAGTTCTCTAGAATAGTTGCAAAATCGCCATACAAGTTTCTTCTTTGTTTGTTTGATCTTTTGACATGCAACATTTCTGTCTATGTCATGTTTATATTTTCGTTTTCCTCTTTCAGCATAAGACTATAGAGTAGAAAGCTGTCAGAGTTTGAAGATGTTTTTGATGTCAATTTTTAAAAGTTGTATTTTCTTCAATAATTAAAGGTGAAAAGGTTTATAGCATTTGACTATTTCTTGGAACCATTCAGTATTTGATGCACTCATGCACTTTTAAAAATTCACTTTTCTTAGCAGAACACACACACACACACACACACACACACACACACACATACACACACAATTCTTATATACTGCTTTTCAGTATGTGTACAGTGTGGGGAAAGAAATCCTTTTATGGATCAGTACTTGTAGGATCAGTCATTTTATTCGTATGTCATTTTTGTTCTACATTAATAACATAATTTAAAAATTCTAGCACAGAGTCTAAGCAAACTATGAAGTTTCCTTCCCACAAATGATGATGTCCTAAAAGCCAAATGTATAGTTTGTTCAAAGGTACTGTGAGCCATTTTTTCTAAAGCATTTGTAATGAGTAGCCTCCTCTTCTGGTGGCACTAATGATTTATCTGTTGCCGAAGACTTCTCTTAGACTAAGGTAAAGAGAGGATGTGAAGTGCAGGTATCTAATCTTCCTTTTATCTCTTCTTCAATATTGCAGGAATTCTACTTTAAATGTGGCGCACACCCAACCTCTGACAGCGAGACATCTGTGGCATTGAACCTCATTACAACAAATAGTCGGTGCATCTCGTGTATAACCTGTACAGATGTTCGGTAAGTCAGTTTGGAGAATGCCAGGAACACTACCTTGGCAATGTAGAGCAATCCACATTCCCAATACTGTTTATTTCTTTTCTTTCTTTTCCACTCCATTGTATTGCTGTTGCAGTTACAATAGAATATAGGTCAGATTTCCCAAAAACATAGTTTTTACATGCCCACTAGAAATCACTGTCTAAAATTGTAGATGGCATTTATCACACTGCTTTCCCTTTTATCTATTTAAGATATAAATCATATATCAATATAATGTTGTAGATAAGAGTATACATGATGGTCATTTTGATGAAATGTTGCTCATGTGTTTTACACAGTTACTTCAGCTGCTTTTTTTTATACCAGGCAAATGTTTTTGTGGCAAAATATTGTTGGATTTCAGATTAGACACTGGGCGCTATTTGATAATCAGGATTAAACTTGAGAGCTACTGCATTGTAGAGGCGAAGGAACTAAGCTTGTGAATGAGGACGCCCCAGTTCGAATCTTGCCTCAGGTATCAACTCAGGTTTTTGGCAAGCCATTCTCTCAGCCTCAGACCATCATGAGCATGATACTGGCCTGTCTTACTGGGTGGTTGTAAAGATGACTATTAATCCATATGCACCGCTTTGAATACTCTAAAGAACTATATAAAAGCTAAATATTATTGTTAATAAAAATGAGATTTATTGTCATATGCATTATAAATGTTACACGTGTGATTTACAGTGTACCATTGTTCATTTTGGCATACTTATGAATGAGGGCTTTTTGAGGGGTGCAACCTTTTTCAGGCCTCTGTCCTTTGTTTGATGCGACTGTACAAGTGGCTACGTGTGGAGGTGATTTTGGTGTGGTTACTTTCCTGGATTGGCTAGCAAATTCTCAGATATTTCTGTGGCATCAGTTTAAAAAGTAGGGTATGTTTGAAAAGTTGCACATTAAACACAGCAGGATAGAATACTAAAAAGAGATACCTGACTGAACGTTCATGTTGTTTGAATGTTGTACAGCACACTTTTGTTCAATGGCTTCCTTCCTTCCTTTGTCTGCGCAGTCCCCAACTCTTTTGCCCACACTGTCATTTATCTGGTTGACTATGTCAGCTCACATAGTTTTGTTTCTTAGTCTCTATGACAGCAACATTGTGTGTATGACAGCTATGTAGCATTGTGACATCATCAGCAATCTCAGCAGTATTATATGGTCATATGAGCCTGTGGTAGCAGAGGAGGAGAAGGATAATGGCACCAGAAGAAAATACCTGAAGAGAGTGGGAATATTGGCAAGCAGAGGTGAAAATCACCCCAAATTTAACTCCCCATGCAGCAATGCCAGTGCAGTGCCTGCTGAATCCCATGGAGGAGCTTCAGTTACTCCAAGGGACCATATGTTGCATTGCCCTGGGGTAGGCCTGTGCCTGCTTGCTAGGTCTACTGTGATCTGCACCAGCTCTATAGCTGGCGCAGTTCTGTGTGGACCTGGATTGAGTTATCAAGGCCAGGTTATCTGCATTCTCCAACCATCACTGCAGGTGCTCCCCTTTCCTGTCTCTGATCTGCTCATATTGCTGCTTGTTCCTCCCCTTCTCTGCTTCTCTCAAATGCCCTGTGCAAACAGTAAATTCTTTTTGGTTGTCCTATTAAAAAAGGAAAAACGTGATAACATAATTTATGTTGAAAGAGGGTCCCTTTGTTCATATGTAAACTTTGCTACAATCCCTAAAATATAAATTTATTTATTTGAAAAATTTATACCCCGCCTTTCCCATGCTGAAGCAAATACCAAGGTAATTTATATGGGCAGGCTAGCCTAAACCACCATTTTTAATGGGGTTTTTACAAATATACAGTATTCTGTGATTTATGAATCCTCAGTCCCAGATGTAGCCTTCACAGTGTGGGTCTCTTCTCTGACTGCATGCTATCAAGCTTCAGCAGGCCATCATAAATCTAGCCTGGACAAGTCCTCAAGGTCGTACTCTATTCTTTCACTGGCTGTCCTTCTCACACATTCCCACACTGGCTAATAGCTCCACAGCGATTCCATCCTGCCTCAACAGGTACCGCAGCTTGTGGCATTCTGTCTCCCATCCAAAAATAGACCACAGATTGATCTGCTTAGTTTCAGATAGCACTGGCAGCTCAACCATCAGTCTGCATAATTATTAATGTTTCCCCTCTGTTTTCAAGTATTTTGCCATGTTTCCATTTAAAAAATTGTTTAATGTATCATTCTGGTGTTGCCTATGAATTGTTGTTCATTATGAGCTGTAGTGGAGTATAGCCCTGGAATTTCCTGCACATTATCAATCAATCAATCAATCAATCAATCAATCAATCAATCAATCAATCAATCAATCAATCAACAGGTACTTATATACCGCTTTTCAACACGAAGTTCACAAAGCGGTTTACAAGCAAATAGTAATAATAAAGGCATTATTTCCAAGGCATTCGCCTGCTGTTAATGGGAAAAGAGGTTTGGGTGACACCTCATAACTAACATGCTATTTAAATATTGTAGTAGCTTGGTGCTCCCTGACCTGCATTTACAATAATGAAAAAAGCTGAATAAAACAAGATAGACAAATAAAGGTAACCTTTATTGGCATACAAAGTACTCCCAATTGGGAGGCGTCAACCATACATACAAACAATTTACATAAATCTAGCCAGGAACTTCTGCTCTACTAGCCAAAGGAATTTTGCCATTCTCCCACTAATGTCTGGAGAGCCTTCACTGAGGATAAAGATCAGTTTCATGAGTCTGCAAGACCTGGTTTGTTTTCTAGGGCCTGGTCCAAATATGTGGCCCAAGCTTCCACATGGATTGCAGAGGAACTCTCAGCACCCAAGTTACATGGGCAAAGAGGGTCGGAGAATGGAATGATATATTCCCAAAGACACTTGGGAGGGAGTGACATCATACTGCCTGTCCCCCAGGTCAGTTAAAAAGGAGAGATAAGGAGAAAGATGGCCAAAGGGTAGTGAAATATGGAAGTGTAAGGGGGAAATATGGACGTGTAAGGAACAGACTTTGGAGGTGGTAGAATGAAGGGCTTGCAACTCGATGTCAAGGAGTCTTTGGTTCAGCTGCCTAAGTACTTTGGTCTCTGTAAGCTTCATTAGGGTGTCCAGGGAGAAAAAAATGAAATAAAACTATGTTTTTTAAGAGATCAAAGAATCTAGCTATAAATGTAAAGACAGTTTGCCTAGGAAAAAGGAAATTTCTGGAGACAGTTTAAAGATAAAGAAATGTTATTCTTTTGCCCATCTCAGACACAACACAATGTAGTCCATTAAACCATTAAACCAGTCCGTTTCTCCATGCTGATGTGGCTGCTTCAACAGTCTGCTGACAGCAGTTTGCTGTAGAAAATGAGCTTTTCTGATAGACTAAAAGTTAAAGCAGGATTGAAAAAACAGTGGGGTGTCCATCACTCCACAGATTTTTGAGTTATAAAACTGTCACCTGTCTCTTTTACAATAATCTTGCAGGCATGCTGTGCTGAATCACTTCAATAGGTTGTGCCATCCGTTTGGTCTGTAATGTGACCCAGCTGCTGGAACAAAAGTATTGAACAGATTTGATAAACAACTGATACCAGCCACACATGCTACTTTTAACGTTTCCACTGTACAGTACAACTGAACTTAATCCCCACCCCACTCAAAGGGAGTTTTGTCATCACCATTCTATTTATGCCAGCTCTGATTTTATTTTCAGATTGCCTGTATTTTACTCCAGATTAATTAACCTGAATAAACTACCACCCATGGTTCTCGGTCATTAATGCAAATTAAAATTCCCATTTAGAAGCAGTTTAATTATCCAGATCAGAAGGAAACTATGGATGACCATTTTATGACACATTTTGCGTCTGATAAATGGAAACATTAAACTTCACTGGCTGATCCAGGCTAAGAACAGCCAAAAAACAGGTGGTGAACCTCAAGCAGGTACCAAAACAGGGTTTATAAAACTGCAATTAAATGGTTTCAATAAATGTCTTTGTCAAGAATAAAAACTGCAAGTGCTTTAATCAATCAATTAATCACTAGTATTTATATACCGCTTTTCAACGCAAAGTTCACAAAGCTGTTTACAGGTAAATAATAACATTAAAGTTAAATGGCTCCCTGTCCCAAAAGGACTCACAATCTAAAAGAATGGAGAACACCACCAGCAACAGCCACGGGAAAGACACTGTGCTGGGGTGAAGAGGGACAATTGCTCTCCCCCTGCTAAATATAAGAGGACACCACTTGAAAAAGTGCCTCTTGCCCAGTTAGCAGGGATCAGTTAGCATTATTATAACTTTAATAATGAAAGCTGCTTCTGAAAACATATTTTAGTTGACCTAGCATGAGCGTGATACAGAAGAACCCTATCGTTATTATCCCTAATGAAGACATCGTTGAACTGTGATGGGCTATGTAATTGCACAAATGAAAAGTATGTTGTATTTAACTTTGCATAAAACACAGCTCCATCGCTGGAAGCTCCTTCTGCTTATAGAAGGAAAGTTGGCGTCTTATATGGGGCTCCTCTTTGAGCTTAAGGGCCCTTGCGTGGGTTCAGTTCTCCTTCCATGAGCAGAAGAAGCTAGAGTTCAAACATTTGGCAGCTCCTTCACATTCAGCTTCTCTCTGTGTCATTTAGAGTCCAAATCCTAAATTGTGCTGGAATAGACAGGCCGACTGGCCTGCACTGTAGCCAGTGCAGGTTAGGAGGAGGCTGGAGCGCAACTTGGAGTAAGGGGATATTTTTCTTTTTACTCTGTGCCACTTGCCAGCCACTCAGATCTGTGCCAGCCAATTCCCTGATGCAAATCTGAGCGGCACCGTTAAGGCCCATCAGGCTGGGACTGGGGGTTATGATTCAGGCTGTCCTGCCATGGCCAGTCCCACCCCCTTCCTGGGCCTAATCAGCCTCCCAGCCCGCCTTCCTCCTACCAAAACTCACCCTCCTGCCACCCTCTCCCACCACTTGCACTAGCCTGCCTCAGGCGGTGCAAACTTGCACAGTTCAGGCCTGGATCCGGCCCCTGGAGACAGCAACATCCTTACTCTCATTCAGCCAGCTCATGGGTAGTCACAAACGTGCTTTACAGCACATTTGCCTCACTGCTGGTCTGGCACGAAAGACTTGTACCTCAGCACTGGGCCAGGATTATACTCTTAGTAGAATACAGAAAAGCTACTCAAGGGTGAATGAGCTCAGCCGGGGGTAGGCTAGTCATCTGCGTTTGTTTATTTATTTAAAAGGTTTTATAATCTCACCTTTCTATCAATTTTGATACTCAAGGCAGCTTGCAATGGAAACCAATCCATGCATTGGTGACATCAGGACTGAATGGAACCCTGTCTTTGTGGGGCTTCTTTTGAACAGCAATTGGCATAAAACATGTGGCATGTGGTGATATTGGAGCTAGATGGTTTTGTTCAGTCAGGCCTCCGCTTCTTCGGCTATACAGACTGCTTGTTTGTTTCTGGGTATAGTTCAAGATACAAATGTAAACCTTTAAAGCCCTATACAGCTTAGGAGCAAATCTGAGGGACCTCTTCCCCCTTACCATCCTTCAAGCATCTAGGAGGCCCTCCTGCAGAATCTGCCATTGGCTGAGCCTCAGTTGGGGATGATGAGGTGGGGGAGGGCTTTCTCTGCAATGATGGAATTCCCTCAGTTCTTGAATTGAGAACTGCCTCCTCCCTGTCAGTGTTCTGGCCAGGTCTGAAGCCCTTCCTATTTTTCTATTGTGATATTTCCAATTTTAAGTTGAGGTTGTGTTTTATTTTGTTGTTTGTTTGGGTTGTTTTTTTTGCTGCTGGTGGTTATTGCTTGATTTATATTTTTAATAGTACAGGCATGCCCCAGTATCCGCTGGGATTCCGTTCCGGATCCCACCATGAATATCTGAAACCATGGATACTGGGGACGCCTTTTTAAAAATAGGGGAACTTCAGTGGTTTTACTGCAGCAAGATAAAAATCGTATCTTTTTCATAGGCATCCCAGTATCCACTGTATCCATGGATAACTAAATCAGTGGATACTGGGTTATGCGTGTATTTTTTGCCAGTTATTAATTGTATGTTAGTCATGTTTTTAGTATTGTAAGCTGCCTTGGGCATCCCTTTTTTCAAAAGGGGAAAAGTGGGGTATAAAAAAAATACAAAATCAAAGAACACCCCCCCCCAATATAGCATCTGGAGTCTTTTCAGCAACACCCTAGTCACCCGCGAGAGTGCAGTATTCCAAAGGGCCTTCTAAAACTTGGGCCATGTGCCAGGAAAACATGCAGTGTATATGCCAGATGGGCTTTCTTGGGCAACATGATCTACCGCTAAGAGATGGGGATGTGTCTTGCATGCCTATCCATTGAATGTCAAACGGAGGAGATCACTGAGCTGAACAACTGATAGAGAATGCAAGCAGATACCTGTGGATTGTAGAAGTAGGCAATCCTTAAAATATCCTGACCCTGGACTTTTTGTGGGTTCTGTATGGGTTCTATGTGTAAGCTGAGAATTTGAGAAACAGCAGCAGAGGTATGCAGCAGAGGGGGAAGTTTTCTTAGTAGCGGTCTGCCATCCAGAGCAATAAAAGAGCAAGTTTCAGAGCTTCAACCCATTTTGTGGTTTAAATCCTGACTAATGAAACTTAGGATGGTTCTGTACAGTCCGTATATGTGGTTGGTTACCAAAGGACAGGTCCACGCATTACAAATCTGATAAATCTAGACATATGCCAAACAAAGAATGGAAAGGAGTGGCATTTGCATTAATGTAGTTAGCAATTTTTGAGACTTATATTAGAGATAAAACATAAGAAGTTTTCTCTTAAGACTTGTTTTTACCATCCTGCCATGGTAAACAATGGAAGTCAGAAGTATAAGGTAGTAATTAGCCAAAGCTAACAGATCGACCTTGAGATTTATTAGTAAATGTCAAGATCATCCGACTTTTCCCACTAACTTCTTGAAATATTAATGTTTCAGGTAAATATCAACATTCAGGCTGTCTAGTTTAAAGTACAGACCAACTGCCAGGTTTAACTTTAACATTTATATTAAGCACACAATGTGTTCTAGAATATGTTAGATATGATTTGTGTATGTGTATGCGTGTGCTCTAATTGAATGAAATACTGCAAAAGTGAAAACTGTTCCTAAGTCCTTCTTAAACCAGTATTTCCTGCTTATCTACACCAGAAAGAAAACCAAGGCTTAGCAAGGGTGAGCACATGCACGCATTTGTCTTCTAGCATTTAAGGTGCTGGGCTGATATTTTAAGGAGCTTTGAGTTGTTTCAGCAAACAGCAGGCGCTCAAAGCAAATACTGAAACTGTGTGGTCCTGAAGGACTGCAAGATCATTTTGTCAACCATTTCCAGTGTTTTAAGAAAAGCATCAAAAGGGCTAGGCATATCCCTAGGCACCTGTAAATCAGACTCCGAAATCACAACACTGTTAAGCAGTATAAAAATAATATAGCCAGCCCACAAGTGCCTTACATTGTCTTTCAGGAACCAGGTAGAGTACAATTCCTCAAGGCACTATTATTTTTAGCATTCCAACAGATGCACAGGTATAAAATATATATAGGGCTTGACCTTATTTACCAGAAAGGAAGAATTCTCCAGGAACTTAAAGGTTTTGCTGCTGTTTCATGATAGAGTTTGTGTTTTTATTTCACACGTCCAGATTTCATAAGCCTGAACAAGACCAAGACAGAAGATGGGAGGGAAGGAAATTATTCCCCTATGAATTTGATAAATAACCAAGGGAGTTGCTTTTCAACTATCTAGCCCAAGTGGCAGAAAATCCTTCCTTTGCTTGTAGCTGTATAACAAGGACCACAAGCCTCCAACAGCTATTAAGTTTAAGGTTTGTTTTTTGTAACATTGTATAATTTCAGGCAGTGATATGGACAGTATTATAGGAAGTCTGTAAGGAGGACTGGGTACCCTTTGATAGGAAAATAGAGAGAGCCAGGAAAGTGTTGCTGGGAATTCATTACAGGCTTCTGCTTACAGTACAGGTGGCTAGAAGATCTTTGCCCCCTGGTGTGACTGCCAGTGACTTAAAAACGAGAACTCCTCAGGTATGAAAGGGTCAGGGAAGGGATATGAGATGCTCCTTTGCTTGTTTACAGTTTTTACTATCAGTTGCAAACATCCTAGCCAGGGCTGCCACTGTTGGGAACTCCATCTAGGAAAAGAAGGTGAGTTCCACTCATTGCAAGAGGTTCAAAGGAGACCTCTTATGCAAGCAGAAAACTCCGTTCATTCCTTGAGAAGTCTTCAAAGGGTAGAAGTGCTAGTATAGTCAGAGTACTGGGTGCAAGGGAGAGGCAACAGGATGCAAACATCTTGTTGTCTCGTGCTCCCTAGGGCACCTGGTGGGCCGCTGTGAGATACAGGAAGCTGGACTAGATAGGCCTTTGGCCTGATCCAGCAGGGCTCTTCTTATGTTCTTATATTCAATCAAACAAAGAAAATGGAAAACCAAAAAATATTGCTCACAATTAAAACACACATGTGAGCATGACTAAGAGCACAATCCTAACCTGGAGTTAGGCTGGCATAGTTAGGCCAGCAAAGTTTTGCCAGCACGAGGGACAGTGTAAAGTGCGTTTGGACCACTCTTGGAGTCATAGAGGCCAGCACACAGATGTACGGCATCCTCCCTGACTCCAAGAGTGATCCAAATGCACTTTACAATGTCCCTTGTGTCACGGCAGAAATGGTTAGTTAAAGGTTTTTGGGAATAAATGCCTATTTCTACATCCTTTGAGCAGGAAGAGCTAAGATCAAAGTGACCATGAGAACGAAGTTAGGCCCTGAGAAGGCTCTGTTATTCACACTTAGAAAGAGAAACTATGCAGGGAAAGGCCTTGAAGTGCAGGTAACACCGGAGCCAGCAGCTGTGGCATAAATTAATTAAAGAGACCTGTTGGCTGTAACATCCTTGGACAGGAGATATCAGGGAGATGTGAATTACCCACACCTGGGTCAGAACCAGTAACCTCCTGCCTAAGTGAGACAAGATGGGATTGGCTAGCCCTTTCAAATTCATAAATTTACATCAAGGTTATTGGCCAGCATCCCTCGTGGGGTCTCGCAAAAGTCCTATAATTGAGGGAGATTTCCCTTTGTTCGGGGTCCTATTCCATCAGGGCCATGGAGCTGCACATCGGCTGTTCGATGCAAGGCGAAGGCCGTGGAAGCCTTTGTCGTATGAATTCCTGAAGGATGGTGAGATTGTCTATTAGTAGAATTTAGAATAGGCTTTGTTATTTTTCTGCTGTGTGTACTGAAGCTTGGAAGGTCCTTTTGAATAACTCCACTGGCTTTCAGTGGGAGTGGTTTTCCTCTTAATACTGTGCCTTATTCTAAATAAAATCTTTCTACTCAAAGATTTGACTTTGTGCTCTTTCCGTGGGAGATAACGCTTGAGCGGGTAACTGTGTTTGAACCCAACATTGAGACTGGTGGCATAAGGGCAGTGGAGACTCCTTAGGTATCCTCACACAGAGTTGGAGGTGCTTGAAGCTGGGAACCAAGTCTGGCTGTAAAACAGACAGAGCCCAGGAGAGGCTTGCTGTGCAGCAGAGGAGTTCAGCGGTCAGTGCTCAATGTAACCCAAATTGCATCAGGTACTCAATCACACCTTGTGCCGGCCAAACTTTGCTGGCCGAACAGTGCTGGTCACTCAAGGTTAGGATTGCGCCCTAAATAAAAATGTAATAATTCAATTTAACACAAAACAAATCAAAGATCAAGACAGTAACTCCTCTTTATGAAATTAACCCACAGGGACCAATTTCTGTTAAATGATTCACAGCACAATCGTATACCTGTTTGCTCAGAAGTAAGCCCTTTGAATTAAATTGGATTTACGCTCATGCATTTATAGATTTGCAGCCTTAGCCTTACATATTTAGTTAGTTTTGATATGATGAAGCTTCTGTACTATAGTTGCATCAGGAAGGTGTGTCTGAAACATTGGCTTCTATTCCTTTAAGATTTTAACTAATTGTGGACTTCATAAAAGTGACATGCAGCAAGTATGCTGTGAACAAGCAGATATTTAAATCTACGTATTGTACAATTGCTCTTTCAGGTGTGATGTCAATGGATGACTGTACCAGAATGCTAATTGAGCACTGGGTGTTTTAATAGCAAATACTAGTGGCTATTAACTAAATCAGTTAGTTGAAATTTATTTTTTAAGATGTCTGTAAGCTACAAGTATTCAATAGGCACTGGTATTTGATGTGTATGTCGCATCCTATATACAGTCTTTCTTGATAAAATGCTGATTGTCAAAATAGGAGGAAGGCCTTCTTAGGGACATGTGGCCTGAGTACCATGGTAAGTGTGAGAACTGTTTCCTGTGACTTTGCTCTCCTTTCTGTTCGTTTATTGTTCCTAAACAGCACTACTTGGGCAACTGCTTTTGTATATTTGTTGGCTTTATTTGGAGAATCTCAGGCAAGTGTTTCCTGCACTGTGGTGGCTCTCAGTATGCCAGAGCTTGAGAAAGCCCTAACTACCCAGCGGATAGTTAATCTGTGGAACTCTTTGCCACAGGAGGTGGTAATGGCATCTGGTCTTGATGGCTTTAAGAGGGGATTGGACGGATTTCTGGAGGAAAGGTCCATTGTGGGCTATAGGCAATGATGGATTGTGCAACCTCCTTACAAAGGTGGTGGGCTACTTCAGAGTGCCGGGTGCAAGGGAGTGGCAACAGGATGCAAGCATCTTGTTGTCTCATGCCTCCTTGGGGCACCTGGTGGGCCGCTGTGAGATACAGGAAGCTGGACTAGATGGGCCTTTGGCCTGATCCAGCAGGGCTCTTCTTATGTTCTTATGTTGAAGCAACCACAACTGTTTGCTGTTGGAGATGAACAGGAGACCTGGGGCTGCGTTCACCCACACATTTCAACCCACCCTCTTAGGTTAGCTGAGGGGGCCTTCCTGCATGTGCTGCCTTTCTCCCAAGTTGCGGAGTTGGCAGCACGGGGATGAGCCTTCTTGATAGTGGCACCTCAGTTACGGAACTCCTTACTGGGGCATCTAAGATCTTCCTCCTCCCTCATAGCATTTCGGCGAGGGCTCAATACTTTTTCTGTTTCATCTGGCATTTGATGTGGAGATGTCTGCCTCTTGTACCTCTGCAGCAGAAGCTGTAAATCGTTTCCCCTCATCCAGTGTTTCTGTTATTTATTTTTACCCTGCTTTTATTTATATTTAATTTTTATTGCTTATTTTATTGTTTTATTATTTTTATGTACTGTACTCCCCCCCCCCCAATAATTGTGAGCCTGCTTGGGCATCTGCCCTGACAGACCAAAGGCGGAGTAAGAATATAACTACTAAGCTGAAGAGAATGATCTGTAGTTGTGCTCTTATCCTCTGTAGTTGTGCTTCCATCCATAGGATCATCAACACATCCTATGGAACTTGAGAAACAGCTGCCTCTTACAGCTTGATTCTCTGGCCACTTGATGGTTGTTGGTATACAAGTTTGCATGGGACCTTCTGTTTCCTGCAGGGATTAAAACAAAGCACAAATGAATTAAAAAGCTGCCTTTGTGGTTGGGAAGGGACATTAGTGCTGTAGTTTCACTTCTGAGGGGTTGGTGTCATGGAGTTCCTGTGTAAGTCAGCCTCAGGGAGCTACAAATTCTGAATTCAAAGCTTCTGTTTATAGGCATGTCCTCCCATTGTTTCTCCACTGACCACAACCTTCAATTGTCCATTCTAAAGATATGTCATCCTGAATACTACTGTGTTGCTTTCCCTGAACATTTTCAAGGCAGAGAAAATGTTATACTAAGAACGTAACTAGTATGAATAGAGAACAGCCCAATGTATCTTTCTTTATGTGCTTCTAAAACGAATGTAATTTTTTTTTTAAATCAATTAAGTGACATGACAAATTAAACAGCAAACTAAGAACTGTCACTAATTGGTTTAGGTCTTAGAGTGCACAGCTGTAGTTCTGAGTTTCAGATGCCTACCGAAACTCATACGTGAGGCCTTTTTACTGACACCAATACTTTGAAATGTGAACTCAGTGTGATTGAATAACTCTAAGTGACCTTCCTTTTTTTTTTTTTCCGCTGGCAAGCTCTGCAGGATCTGGATGCAAGCAGTTACATCAGCAGGGCTTCCTGAAAGTGTTAGAAGCCCTTGTAGGTGGGTCTCATTGCCGTGTCCTTTTATCTTACTTTCACTGCTGGTATATAGCAACACCCACTGGCAATGAGAGAACGGCATTGCCTTTCCTGCCGTTCTCCTCCTCAACTTCTCAAGGTAATGATTGCACCTGCGTCCAGATGCCTGCCTGCTTCGCATCCATAGCCCAACCTCTAACAAAGCTTTGAGACAAATGCTGTCCATTGTTCTATTGGCTCATTTGTTTTCTTCTGTGGCACAGCTGAAAACCAGACTAAGCCAGATGAATCACAATTCTGGTGCAGGTTAACAATGCTTCCCAAAAGCTTACCTCCCATTGGCTATAGCAGTAAGAGCTTCCATTAATCACTTTCTATTCAACGTGTTTGTCCATAGAGCTTTTATAAGACGTTTGAAAAGGATTCCTTTGAACGTGTCAGCTTAACTACCTGCTTCGTTTCTTAAATTAAACTTGTTGCTTAGTATTTTGGTGACAGGTCGCTCTGTATTTCAGCACTTTCTTTTCTAAAAAAAAAAAACAGTCTCTGTGCTTTGCTGTAACTATTTTGATACGTTTAGCTTCTACTCTGATCATAACTTTCAGGAAAAGATTGGATACAACATAAGGTATTGTGAGCCGTCAGGGGCTGCCAATTGCAATATTTTTTGCCCTAACGATTTGTTCTTCAGCTACATTAGTTTAGAAGTCATATGAAGTCGTATGTAACCATGTACTTGCCACTAGCATTCATGTACAATTACACAGGCTCTCAGACTAATATAAAAGGGCTCAACCCTGGTAAAACTAGGCTGCCCACAAAAATAAAGCTGGTAACGAGTGATCTGAGAAACCATCTGTCTCACATTTCACTGTAGCCGGAGCTTTGGCTAGACCAGCACTGGATCAGTCCTAGGCTTCTATACCAGGCTGGAACACAAACTCAGAGAGAGAGAGAGAGAGCGCTGAATGCTCTCTCTAAGGGAATGCCTTAGACTTCCCTCCTCTCTCACGAATTGGCAGTGCCTCCCTGCCAGGAATCCAGAAAGTGCAACCTCCAGACCTGGACCTTTGTACAGTCAGTCAGTAACCTTTATTGGCATAAATATCAAAAAATAAATCCATCCATCATCCGAATGTAACAGAGGAAACAATACTAAGTCTAAAACATACTTCAGCACTAAATACTAGTTAGAATGTACATTGTCAAAGATAGTTCTTAGCACGATGTATCTTGAACATTCTTATAAACCACCGAAAGTAGGAACTGTGAAACCCTCTCCCTAACTTCAGATGGGCCATCATTCAGGGTGGGCACAATCCTAACTTGCTCTGGAACGGCAAGGCTGGCGGGCCTGTGCCATATCCAGTGCAAGGTGGAACTGGCAGGAGCCTCCCTGGGGCAAGGACATCAGCCCAACGGCAGCAAAGCTGACGCAAGGGTACGAGTCGGAACCCTTGAGCCAGTGCTGCTACTGTTAGGTCAAAGCAAGTGGCTAGCGTCGGCCCAAGGGTGATTATTGGCTTGACCCGGTTTGTCCTTTTACAAATGCAGCCATCCATCTGTTTACATCTTCACAGCTGTGAGCCACATATGAGTGAGTGACACTACGAATATTCTTCATAAGAACATAAGAAGAGCCCCGCTGGATCAGGCCAAAGGCCCATCTAGTCCAGCTTCCTGTATTTCACAGCAGCCCACCAGGTGCCCCAGGGTGGCACGAGACAATAAGATGCTTGGGTCCAGTTGCCACTCCCTTGCACCTGGTACTCTGAAGTAGCCTACTACCAATGTAAGGAGATTGCACAACCCATCATGGCCTGTAGCCCACGATGGACTTTTCTTCCAGAAATCTGTCCAATCCCCTCTTAAAGGCATCTAGACCAAATGCCATCACCACCTCCTGTGGCAAAGAGTTCCACAGATTAACTACCCGCTGGGTAAAAAAGTACTTCCTTTTATCTGTTTTAACTCTCCCAACCCTCAGTTTTAGCGGATGCCCCCTGGTTCTGGTGTTTTGAGAGAGGGAAAAGAACATCCCTCTATCGACTCTATTCCTTCCATGCATAATTTTGTATGTCTCAATCATATCCCTCCTAAGGCGCCTTTTTTCTAGGCTGAAGAGCCCCAAACGCTGCAGTCTTTCTTCATATAATAAGGGAGATGCCCCAGCCCCATAATCATTTTCGTCGCTCTCTTCTGAACCTTTTCCAACTCCACTATGGCCTTTTTGAGGTGCGGCGACCAGAACTGTACACAATATTCCAGATGTGGCCTTACCATTGATTTGTACAATGGCATGATAATATTGGCCGTTTTATTCTCAACCCCTTTTAATTACTCCAAGCATGGAATTGGCCTTCTTAATTGCTGCCGCACACTGGATCGACACCTTCATTGAGTTGCCCACCAGCACCCCAAGATCTCTCTCTTGAGCTGTCACGGACAGCTCGCAACCCATTAGCCTATAGGTGAAGTTTTGGTTTTTTTGCTCTAATGTGCAATACTTGTCTACGTTGAAGCACATTTGCCATTTTACTGCCCATTCCCCCAAATTGGAGAGGTCCTTCTGGAGCTCTTCACAGTCCCTTCTGGTCTTCACCACCCAGAAACGTTTTGTGTCATCCACAAACTTGGCTACCTCACTACTTATCCCTGTCTCCAGGTCATTTATGAACAAGTTGAAAAGCAGTGGCCCCAAGACAGATCCCTGGGGCACTCCGCTTTTCACCTCTCTCCATTGTGAAAATTTCCCATTGGCCCCCCACTCTCTGTTTCCTGGCCCTCAAATAATTCTGAATCCATAAGAGGACCTGCCCTCTTATTCCTTGACTGTGAAGTTTCTTGAGCAACCTTTGGTGGGGGATTGTGTCAAACACCTTCTGAATATCCAGGTATATGATATCCACAGGTTCACCCACATCCACATGCCTGTTGACTTTGTCAAAGAATTCCAAAAGCAATTCGTGCGGCAAGACTTACCCTTACGAAGCCATGCTGACTTTCCTTCAGCAACACTTGTTCCTCTACATGTTTTAGGATTTTATCTTTGATGAGCCTTTCCACCATTTTACCTGGAACAGATGTTAGGCTGGCCAGCCTGTAGTTTCCAGGGTCCCCCTTTCTCTCTTTTTTAAACATTGGCGTGACATTGGCTATCCTCCAATCCTCTGGCACTGTGGCTGTTTGAAGGGACAAGTTGCATACTCTAGTTAAGAGGTCAGCGACTTCATTTTTTAGTTCCTTAATAACTCTTGAATGTATACCATCTGGGCCTGGTGACTTATTTATATGTAGTTTATCAATTTGATCTAAAACATCTTCTTTATTAACCATTATTTGATTTACTTCCTTAGTTAGTAAGGGCAGTTCGAGCAGTGGTATCTGCCCAAGGTCTTCTGCTGTGAAGACGGATGCAAAGAATTCATTTAATTTCTCTGCAATCTCCAAGTTCCCTTTTATCTCCTCTTTCCCTCCCTCACCATCCAGCGGGCCAACCGCCTCTCTGGCAGGTTTCCTGCTTCTAATATATTTGAAGAAGCTTTTATTATTCCCCTTTATGTTGCTAGCCATGTGTTCCTCAAACTCTTTCTTGGTCTCCCGTATCACCTTCTTACTTGTCTTTTGCCAGAGTTTGTGTTCTTTTTTATTCTCCTCACTGGGGCAAGACTTCCATTTACAGAAGGAAGTTTCCTTGCTCTTTACAGCTTCTCTAACTTTGTCAGCTTACAGAGCTGACGAGCTTCAGCTTACAGAGCTTCAACTTACAGAGCTTTATAAATCAAATGAAACCATCCACGTGTGCTGATGACTAGAACTCCCATGGGTCAAATGAAACCATCCATATGTAATGATCACTAAATCTGCTGCGGACGTTTAATACCTTATGTTCCCTGAGCATAATTATGATATAATTGCATGTCATAGTTCATGGTCAGACTCCTGGTGGTACTTTTTCAACCCACTCACTGCCCCTTTTGCTGGGATCACTTCAGGATGTGAAATTATAGCAATTATCAAGTTCCATGTTTTGATATGCTTTGTTTTCAAAAATATAACTTTATTAAACTTGGCTGTTAGATGAGAAAAGTAGCCTGAAACAAAAGAAGCATGCTGCCAGAAATGACAAAGAGCAAGGGAAAGGGGTGAGCAGCCTCTCCATTAGCATTTAACATTTCTAAGCTGATAGAAATTAACGATTAGCTCTATACAAAAGACACAATGCTATCAAATACCTGCTTCTGACAAAATGTCATTATGATCTTGGTAGACAAAAAAAAAAAGCTAATGGATTGATAATTGAATAGATGGCTGATTAAGTTGCTTATCTAGCAGCCTTCAAGACTGAATGTGACTGTATCATTCAGTATATTGGGGGGGGGGAGTTCATGTTTTGCTGAAAGAAAATATAACAGATAATTTCTGGCTTATTATAATTAGTGGGAGCATTGAACCACGAGGCAAAATTATATCAGGCTGTAGTTATAATCTTGTCATCACACCAGTGCAATTGACCCTCCGTGATGTGTTATTCTGAATTTCATTTTTTAAAAAAGTAAATGAAATGCCACTGTGTGTTAATTTCTGCAATAGGCGCCTATTGAGGGGGACGACAACCGCTGTTAATTACCTCCATGTCACTTTTATGCAAACAAATGCAAGTAGGGGAATGATTACTTACAGGCTGTAACTAAAGTGACTGAAAGAGGTTGGAGCTAGGATCTTGTAAATATTTCTTCTAAAGTCACTGGGGCTACTCACAAGCAAGTGTATCAGTTACTCACTCACCAGGCACAAAATTGTTTGTGGCACCTCCTTGTTAGTTTAATGAGGGCCAAATTCCAGGTATATTAATGAAAATACAATTAATAAAGTATTGGGGGTAGAGGAAGGACTATGAGCCTGTTCTGCTACCTTACATCAGATATGTATTTCTTAAAACGGCTTCACAGTTTCTCTCTAGCACTAATTCAGTACACACGCGCGCACACACACACACACACACACACACACACACACACCCCTTCGTTTGTTTATAAGACCGTGCATTTCTTTGTGAACTCTAGGTTGATCAATCAGTCTTTAATAATTTGGAAACAAAAATAATGAAAACCATGGTGTAATGAAAACCATGGTAGAGAAGTAATATTTTACAAAATAACAGGGAAATGCATATCTAGCTTTCTTGGCAAATTCACTTCAAGGTTCTAGTGAAGGTGTTTATTGCGTTCCACCGTACACTAGTTTCACCCTGCTAACTGGGCAAGCGGCACTTTTCCAAGTGGTGCTCCTCTTATATTTATATTAGCAGGGGGAGAGTAATTGTCCCTCTTCACCCCAGCACAGTGCCTTTTCTAATGGCTGTTGCTGGTGGTGTTTTGCATATTTTTAGATTGTGAGCCCTTTGGGACAGGGAGCCATTTAACTTTATTATTACTATTTGCCTGTAAACCACTTTGTGAACTTTGTGTTGAAAAGCGGTATATAAATACTATTTGATTGATTGATTGATTGACTAGTTTAGTTTGTAAGATTATGTCTCAGTGCAGTTACCTTTGCCCCTGGCCGGCTTGGTTCTGTAGCACGTGATCAAAAGACAAGGAGGTATCCATGGAAGAGGCTGGTGCCTTTTCCCTTGGCCCTTCCCTGCATCCAGAGCCCAAAATGGTTTCAAGAAATTGTGAGCATTCTGTTGTTCTCTTCGGGGTATTCCCATGATCACTGCTTAAGTTGCGCACACAGGTGGAGTGAACATGAACAGAATCCACGTGTGCATTTGGACTTGGAAAATCAGATGTCCTGCACACCCGGTTTCCCAAATTAGTAACTTGCAGCATTCTCTAAGGTGCTACCTTAGACTTCAAAAGGTGCTACAACACTTCAAAAGGTGGTCTTACATAAATTAAATATCACCTCTCATTATGTTTGAGAGTTTTAGACTTTTGTACATGTTAATGTCGGGGCATCGGGGAAGGTTTGCACTCAGGAGGGTTTTTCATTAATAATTATCTCTTCGTGTATGTGCGTGAGAATGCAAGTATTTCTGGCTAAGTATCGAAGTGACAAAAGCAATCAGCTGTGTTTCTTCAAGTCACATGCATTTTTATGTTTCTAAAGCTAGTTTCTGGGTTTACCCATTGTCATTTTGTTAGAAGAGACACATTTCTTCCCTTAAGGCATATTCTCCATAGCCTATGCAACAATATCACTGAGCATCTGGCAGGAATCTGAGCCAGGTAATTAAAGAAAGTTGCAGAGAGCAATTCAGTCTACACCATATCTTAAAGAACTGTTATGAAGGTGAAGCTGGCCAACCTGCTCTGGTGTGAGACTAGGGAACATCAGCATGAACAAATGGTTCTGAAATGGTGAGCTGTGGCTCCCTGGGGAGCTGTAGAAACCAGCCTGGGGAGCCATGGAAACCTTGTAAAAAAATTCACTGCCCTATACAATGGGGAGCCATGGCCAATGGCTCAGTAGGTCAGGGGGAGCCACCAGTCAAAACGTTTGGGAACCACTGGCACAAACTTTCAGTTTTGTTCCTGGAACTAATGAATCCATAAGCCTAAACAACACACACACACACACACACACACACACACACACACACACACACACGGGGAGAGAGAGAGATCTGTATTATAGTACCAGCTTCTAAGGATGATGATTTTAAATCATTAAAAAAGCACATAGTGCAAACGTGTGGCAATATTTGTGGTATCTGACAGTCTGTAATGGCTTCTTTTTGATTCATGACAGAGGCAGCCATCAGCTAGCTTACGTAGTCCCCCAAAATGTAACCTGAAAGCAAATGGTGTAAGAGTCAGGGAGTGGAGGTGCAGCCAAGCTAAGCAGAGATAACTCGCTCATTATGGATGGACTCACATTTGCCTAGGTTACATTCCCAATCTTTAGTGAACACATTTTATAATGCTTCTCAATTTTTTTTTAATGCTGAGTTATGTCATGACTTTTCTGTTCGATCATATACTTGTGATGGATCCAATTCAAACAATTTCATCTCTCCCTCTAATTCCCTTTCCCCTGGATAAGCCCCAGCAGCCGGTATGGGTCAATTTAGACCAGTGCTAGCTACATTGCAGGCTCAAATTCAAATTGATGCATGCAGGCCGATTGGGACTGGAAGGGGGATAAAACATGACACACACTGGCACTGCCAATACTGCCCCCTCCTGGGCCTGATCCATTCACTTTCCATTGCCACCCTTCCCCACCTTACCCTACCCTCACCCCATGTTCTGCACTTACGTAGTCCGGTGGGCATCACTATGACCGCCAGTGCACATGGGAAGGCTTTGGCTTTCCCACTGGCATTCTGGCTAGAACTGCTGTTGCAAAATGCTCTATGGGACATTTGTAATAGCATGCACTGGTGGAACTTATATTCTGCTGGTGCACCAGCTTAATAGGACTGAGTCATTAATGAGATTAGAATTTACTTATAAAGAATTATGGGTACAGTCCAGCCACAGTTTTAAATCCCATCTATTTAAGCAGAATAAATGTAAGCCCATTCTTAGCTTTCTGACTGAAATAAAAAGTTTGTCACTAGTTTTACTCAGCTGTAGAAAAACTGAAAAAATAATTTATTTTTTTTAAACGAGAACTTTCCCAGTGTTGTACCCAGTTTTTTTTAAGAACTGTTTTTGAACCTTGGCTTCAGAAGTGTTAGCGGTATGTAACAAATATATTCTTATTCTTGGTACTAATTTTCACAAAAGCCTAAGGAAAAGGTATATTTTTCTCATCTCATGATTGCATTGTTCAGAACTGTGTTCTAATTTATTTATTTTTAAATGCTGAGCTGTATGATGCTAGTACTTTTCTGTTTCATCAGACCTTTGTGGTGGATCCAATTCAAATAATTTCATCCCTCCCTCGAGTTCACAGTTTGGTATAAACCACCGAACACAATTAAATGTAGCATTTCTGTCCAGTACTTCCCCCACATAGTAAATTTAATCAATTGTTAAATCCTGATGGTTTTTCATTTTCTTTTTTGGTCAGTAGAGTCCAAAGATAGAGGACAGGACAGATTTACTATCATATTTGGCCAGGTTTAATTAGCAATCCTGAAAAACTAATTTGTTCTTAAGTTAGCTTTTGTTACACGGTTTCACACAGCTTTGATTTTCTTTCTCTGTTCTCACTCATAATCCGTTTTATGTCATAGTGATGAGCGGGAATGCTGAGAGGAACACAAAGGAGTGGTGTTATGTATGTGCAGAAGCCCCTTGAGAAATGTTGCTAATCTTATTGAAATTCTCTTGCCTTTCCATGACATGCCTTAGATGTTGTGCTTTGGGAGAAGGCCCCAGGTTTGCTTTGGATTTCGCTTTAGGCAAAGTTTCGGTGGCAACTCTAATCACAAGGCCCCACAATTATTAGTACTAGGGGTGAAGTATTTGATTTTTAAAGTATTTGGAATTAACTTCTATGGCATTCTCCCCTTTAAGTTGGGCTTAAAAACCAGTGATTCCCAACCTTTGTTTGGGATGCTACCCCCTTAAGATGAGCAACCCAGCCGGGGAACAGTAGATACTATGGCATTTCCGGGTTTTGCTGCTGCCGCTATCACCACCAAATGCATGTAAGTAAAAAACAAAACAAAACTATGTCTCGTTAATGAGTCCTCTGAATCAGAGGAGAGATGCTGGTCTGTGTCCTCTGGTTGTGGAGTGGGTACAAGAGTTTCCAGAGAAGGGGTGCCCAGGGAATTCCAGACTCTGCTTCCTCCTAGGACTCATCAACCTGAGCTTCCAATTGCAAGGACTTTATTCCTGCGATAGGACATTTTGGCAGTATGTGCAACCTCCTGGTTGTAGAATTAAGCTACCTCAGAATGCCAGGTGCAAGGAAGTGGCAATAAGATGAAAATATCTTGCTGTGCTGTATGCTGCCTCTGAGGCATCTGGTGGGCTACTGGGATATACAGAAAGCTGGATTAGATGGGCTTTTAACTGATCCAGCAGGGCTCTTCTTATGTTCTTATTGGAGATGATCCACTCTATAAACTGTTTTTGCCTCACTTTGGGCTCCATGACCCTCCGTTCCCCCTTCCCTTCTTCCATTCTGCAAGTTGAGTACCCAACAGTCCAAGAATTTGAGACACCAATGCTGTGGGTGCATACAATGTAAATATAGGCTTTTATACATCTTCCCAAAGCATCCCTGCTAATCATGATAGTATGTTACCTTGTAGAATTGCATGACATGTCATCCACGTGGACAGGCTTCTGTGATATGATATAACACTGTGATATGAACGTCTTGTGCATCATGATGTACCAGCGCTGTCCCAGTGCAGTCCCATAAACTCTGTGAATGAAAATGCAGCCTCTCAGACAGTGCTATTCAAACTATGGGTGGGACCCACTTGGTGGGTCACAACCTGATGTCAGGTGGGTCACGGAAAACTGGGAGCAGCCATCTTGGAAATTACAAACCTTACTCTTGTTATATTCCTTTTTAATGTTAACAGTTTGTATTTTCAAGTGAGGTTTTTTTTAAAAAATTGTTTACCATTTTTACATCATATTTGGCCCTAATATTGCTTTCTGTCAGGGATGTTTCATGGTTGTGCAATTGCTGCAGTCCAAGAATGCCAGTTTGCATTTCAGGAGTGTCATTTTATTATGTTACAATGACAACACTTCCTGCTTGATGATGTCACTTCCTGCCATGACATCACTTTCAGGTTAATGACATCACTTCCGGTGGGTCCCGAAACGAGTGCCATTCTAAAAAGTGGGTCCCGGTCCAAAAAGTTTGAATACCACTGCTCTAGGATTTGTTTGCCAGAGATAGAAAAATTGTTTTGTTATTCTAAGATAGTGGTCTTCAAAGTCCTCCCTGGGAGGAAAACACCATGTAAATCAGTGATGTCATTCAGGGGGAACGGACCAGAACGGGCATTCCGGATCCTAACGGGCTCCGTGGCTGGTTCCGGGTTCCCGACAAGTGCCAATCAAAAGTGAGTTCCTGTTCCTAAATCATTTGAATGACACCACTGATGTAAATGCTTGCGTGGGTGGGGTTTTAATAGTGTTTGAGATTATTCCTAGCTCCTTTACTGTAGGGGAGGCTCCAGCCTACCCATGCGCTCCTCGGATCTGCGCCTGCTAAACAGCAGGCGCAGATCCAAGGAGACCGCGCAGCCCGGATCGGGGCCGCATGGCCTTCCGGGTTGGCTTAGGAAGCGGCCTTATGGCCGCCTCCCAAGCCCGCTCATGTCCCTACCCCAACCTTCCCCCCGCCAATCCCGTGTCCGTATGGACACAGAACCTCCCTCGTGCCGGCTGGCTTCAGCCAACGCAAGGGAGGCTCAGCGGGAGCACAACGGGACCGGCGCTGCCTGCAGCGTCGATGTGACGGGCAGTGTTGGATTGTGCTGCCCGTGACTTCAAAGCTGTATTACTGTAACATGCTCTACATGGGGCTGCCCTTGAAAATGGTTCTGAAGCTTCAATTAGTGTGGAATGTGGCATCCCAGGTGGTTACTGGCACTAGGCGGTTTGACTTTATTGACTTCTAGTTCATTGACTTTATTGCCGCTGCTTCGATGGCTGTATTGGTTGCCCATTCGTTTCTGGGCCCAATTTAAGGTGCTGATATCGGCCTTTAAAGCCCTTCACAGTTTAGGACCAGGTTATCTGAAGAACCGCCTTCTCCCATACATTCCAGCCTGCAATCTTAGGTCATCTGAAGGGGCTCTCCTTCAAATGCCGCCACTATTCCAAGTTAGAGGGATGGTGGCCCAGGGGTGAGCCCTCTCTGTGGTGGCACCACAACTATGGAACTCTCTTCCTGGGGGGCTAAGGACTTCCCCTTCCCTCATGGCCTTTCGGTGGGGTCTCAAAATGTTTTTGTTCTGTCTTGCATTTGTGTGATGTGTCATTTTCTGTTGTTTTCTGCTCCCTTGCCGTGGGGAGGCTCCAGCCTCACCTATACTGTGCTAGGATATGGCCGGCCAGCCTCACCATTCCAGCGCAGTATAGGATTGCGCCCTCATTGAAAAACAACAACTCTGCAGTGGGCTTCAGGCCTGCAAAAAAATGAAAGGGTGCTCCCATTTCCTCTTCCCGCAACAAAACTTGAACTTGGAAATGTCAATCTGAATTGGGAAGAGAGTGCCACATTGCAGAGTGGCATATGAAAGCTCTGTAGTTGGTACTATGAAAGGCTGGGACCCAAAGAATCCCAATGTGTTGCTACAGCAACTGCTGCCAGGCAGGAGAATTTAGATGAGCCAAGTATGCAAGGGAAAGATTACTCTAAAGAACAGGCCTGTGTTTTCTGACTTAAAAGATAGGGGGTTCCTATTATGCCTTACTGAGGAAAGATGCAGCCATAACACAGCTCCCTCATGACACATTCTCCGAAGGATACCTAGTGGTTCAGCATTTCTCTATAAGGAAGCATCCTTTTACTCAGATCCTTCTATTATGAATTAATCAGTTCATAATCACTCCCGGGCCTGTTTCTGTATTCACAGTCACCAAAATGGATTAAAATTCCCACTTCACCCAAAAGCATAACTGTATAGTGGCAAAATGTTTTGTGTGTACTATTTTCGAGTGCTAATATGAAATCTCTGTTAGATAACTACATCTTCAGCTTGCAGCACTCTAGAATTCCTGATTGAATGTATTTTATGGTCTGTAATCACTTTTTTTTCCTGTCTCAGCACACTGGTATTCCCATTCATTTGAGATTTTGATTGACTATGTTACTGTTTTTTGCATGTAGCATTTTGAAACAAATTAAAAAGAAACTGGAGAAGGAACTGTTGCATGGTGAAGAGCTTTTCTTTGTTTGCGGTCAGGTGGCCTACTCTTCTGAAATGTTTTTTTCAAGTCCTGTGTTCAAAATGTCCTTAATACCTTCTAGGAAAAGAGGTAATTTCACATCAGCTTCGTAATTCCCCGCATATTGTTCATCTGCACGTACATTGTGACAATTAGGAAGCTGTTTTCATGAGTATTTGAAAAGCTTTTTTTCACGTTTTCAAGGAGGATTGTATAAATAATTCATGAACTATACAATGCAGCAAAGGAAGTACTGATTTAAATGTTCAAGAATTGTATTAAAAATAATAAAACATCGTATGAATCCTTGTGAATGAACATAAATTATTGAATTTTTAAAGGATAGTTATCCTAGGAAGCTGTCCTGTTTCAAGTGAGACCATTCTTCATGTGCTCTGGATGAATGAAATAGTGAACCATTTCTCTTGATGGGGAGATGGTCTGTGCCACTGTAATGAATCAGCATTGAGGCTTTTGTGCTTCAAATACATGTGTCCCAGTCCAAGAATCACTTGTGAACATGGGTATTCTAATGCATTTCTCTTTGTCTCCTGCAAGCATTTCCTCGTTTATGTAGTATTTCTCACCAAAACATGAAAAGGCCGAGTAAAGCCAGGAAGCTCATGTTGTCAGCTTCTGAATGAGCAGACCAGTGAATCTGAAATGATTGGCTTCAGAGCGCTGACAGAAAGCCTCCCTTGCACCAACTGAAGCTGGTTGGCGCAAGGGAGGTTCTGTCCCATATCAGGATGGGGATTGGTGGGAGGGAGGGAGGCGGGGGTGGGACGTAGGTGGGTTTGGGAGGTGGCCGCTCTTTAGCGGGCGCAGATCCGAGGAGCACATAGGGGAGGATGGAGCCTCTCCTACGGTAAGGGAGCAAACGCTCCCTTCCTGTGGGGGGGCCTCCAGCCTCTCCTATGCAGCTTCGGATATGGCGCTGCCAAGTCAGAATGGCACTGCCAATCTGGTGCTGTGTAGGATTGCGCCCTAAGTCACATTGATGGCACTTGCTACTTGATTATGTAACTTCTGGCTATGACATCACTTCCAGGTTAATGACATCACTTCTGGTGGGTCCCAACATGAGTGCCATTCTAAAAAGTGGGACCTGCGCTAAAAAGTTTGAGAACCACTGATCTAGTTCTAGTTCTCAGTGATGTCTCACTGAGACATACAAAATTATGCACAGAAGGGATAGAGTCGATAGAGGGATGTTCTTTTCCCTCTCTCAAAACACCAGAACCAGGGGGCATCCGCTAAAGCTGAGGGTTGAGAGAGTTAAAACAGATAAAAGGAAGTACTTTTTTACCCAGCGGGTGGTTAGTCTGTGGAACTCTTTGCCACAGGAGGTGGTGATGGCATCTGGTCTAGATGCCTTTAAGAGGGGTTTGGACGGATTTCTGGAAGAAAAGTCCATCGTGCGCTATAGGCCATGATGGATTGTGCAACCTCCTTACATTAGTAGTAGGCTACTTCAGAGTACCGGGTGCAAGAGAGTGGCAACAAGATGCAAGCATCTTGTGTCTCGTGCCTCCCTGGGGCACCTGGTGGGCTGCTGTGAAATACAGGAAGCAGCACTAGATGGGCCTTTGGCCTGATCCAGCAGGGCTCTTCTTATGTTATGTTCTTATGTTCTTATAGTTTTTACTCATTTGTGTTGACATTGCCATATTCAGTCTTAAAACCCATTTCCTCCCATTGATGCATCAGCGCACCACTTTTTCTTTTGGATTTTGAAACATGTACAGGGCCCCCCCTCCCAGGTAAATATATGTTTGGAACCATGTCAAAGTGTTCCCATATACCTGAACTGAAATTGGCGCATTTGCCCGCTGACGGGACTGAAAGTGTAATTTTTACTTTGCACTATGGTGCACTATCCATGGTGCTATGTATCAATTTCTATGGAAATGTTGAAAAAAAGCTACTTTTACCCCTGAAAATCTTTAAAAAATACATTGTTCACTGAGCACACAGCTTGCTTACTTTGCAGAAGGGGGCCCTAGAATGCAGATCCTGAAGTAAGAAGTTCATTCTTGCAAAACTGAATTTTTGGCATAGTTTTGACTGCTGCTAGGCTAAATTAGGTGTTTTGCAGGCTTCTAACAGGCTGCTACATGTTTTGCACCCCCTGTAATGAGCTGGAGACAGAATTCTTCTGGACTTACCTTGACCCTTCTCTGCTTTATAAACATCTTGGAAAAAACCCTATTTTTTCATAGAGCTGGCTTCTGCAGCTTGCAGCTTCCAATATACTAAGTTGAACCTGAGTTCACCTTTTGAGGTTCCCTCCCACCCCAGCCCTAGAACAAGCTGTGAACAGTTAAGTTTACTTGTGAACAAAAGTATCTTTCTCATTGATTTGTCTTCTCCAGCACCTAGCTGTTCGGCTTCCACAGTACAGAGGCAAGAAATAACCTTTTGTTTATTTACTAGAAGGATGATTCCTATGTGAAACAAAGCAAAACCATCAATCCAATCTCTCACCCCACTATGAAATGGAAACATGACTCTTCAGTAGCTATTGGACTTTGTCCAGGTTGGTGAGGCAGGTCATTATTGATCTGAAGTTCATATAGCCTTAAGATATTTGATCTTGGAGTTGCCTTCTAATGTTTTGTGTCAGCTGTCTAATATTTTGTGGAGGAGAGTATAAAAAACATTGTCTCTGTTGCCACATGCAATAATTTATTCACAGTCTCTGAACTTACCTGCAAAAACTAAAGGCAAGACATATCAGAACATTAGACATAACACAGTACAAAGGTTAGGAGATATGTGTTTCCTCTATGTTTTCACCTAACTTGACCCCCAAAGTAAAAATATAGTTGGCCTACAAAGAAACACAGTTTGAATGGAAGTAGACGTGTGAAGTCCCATCTGCATGTTTGCCCGCCAATTATTTAAAAAATTATTACAGGTGCTAATTATACCTGAAAGCTTTAAAGTTGACTCAGTGAGAAAAGTTAGCCCCTGCCCTAACACAGGAAGCCAAAATGGCAACCTTCATTTCAGATTTGGGGGCCCCATCAGATTCAGAAACGGCCCCCCATAAAACAAAAAAACCCCAAAATTCTGCCCATTTCTTAAATGATGACATGGGTGGACAGTCAAAACAACTGTACCTCTAAAAAGGTCTATCCTTACACTGTTTTACAGTGCAAGTTTCAGGTCATTTGGTGGAGCCACTTTTTTGAAAATCTCTAAATCATAAATTGGCGGGCAAACACACCAATGGGAGGGAACAGGTAATTCAGATTCAATGTTTTACTATTTTTCCTCTCTGGATCAAAATTGTGTTCTCCAAAATTTTGTTTTGAATACATTATTATATTGTGCTCTTTCATGCTGCTCCGAGTGGTCACCTATCCAGAGTATTGATCAGATCCATACCTCCTTAGCATCAACAATTCTGCAGCATCAGGCTCTCCCAGGTCATTCACTTGGCCTCTGCAACTGATGTTAACAAGGTGAGCCAGAAGGCACAAAATGTTCAGAATCTCACATGGAATCCAGGTTTATATTTTATTTACAGCCTTCCTTTGTTTTATCTGACTAGGTATGAACGTGCTTCATACTCCACAAGAATCTCACTCGTGTTATGAAAGTTTGATGGTGGCTAACATGGGGTCTTGGGGCTAAATTTGACGATATGGAATAACTTTTAACAAAAAAAAATACAATTCTTTTGTTGCAAAAATCATGTGGTATGCAACATCTCATGTTCTACAGTCTCCTCCTTTGATCTTTAGATGCATTGTCAGAAAGTGTCGTTTCACTGTATGGTTCACTTTTTGATACTGTAAAAGTTGCTTCCTTACTTTCATTACACGGTGCCTATAAGATTCATTGGACAGCTTCTGTGTTCATGAGTAAAGTTTACATGGCATCGCATTGGAAAACACAAGATGTTCTAGACCAGCAATCTCCAAACTGTGGCCTGCCACGCTTCAGGATTATCCTTCCAGGCATGGTGCAACAGTTCCAAAGTCTTCCTGTTCTGGGCCTCAGCAACTGTGGTTCTGTGCTGCAGCCCAGCAGAAGTGGCCAGGCAGCCACTTCTGCTGGGAAATTGGGGCGCAGAGCCTTTTGGGGTGACAGGCAGCAGAAGCTGCTGCCTAGCGCACATCTGTGTGAAGAGTGGGCACAATGAACAGTGGCTCCGGCACAAAACAGTCACGCTTTGCCACCGCCGCACCCAGAAGGATAATCCCAGAGCACTGGATCTGGGCCATGGACCGGGGTTTAGAGGCCCCTGTTCTAGACAAACAGATCATGAACTGAATCATCTCCCTTTCCCCATAAAATTACTCATAAAGCATATTTACTTTCTACTATTATTAGTAGATGACTAATAATGTAATGTAATGTAATGTAATGTAATGATGACTGCGTGATAGCTTATGTCTGATTGCCGGAGGATATGGGTATCTTGTTGGCCACCATGGTTGGCCACCATGAGATATAGGATGCTGGACTAGTTGGGCCTTCGGCCTGATCCAGCAAGGCTCTTCTTAGGTTCTCATGCTAGTCAAAAAACATCCATCTTCCACTTCTTGTTTTTTTTTTTTTAATATTATATGTTCATCTAAGTTAATAGATTTCTACATGTTAGCAATGTATTATGTGAAAGACTACTTCCTGAACCTACTGTCAATCAGTTTCATTGGATGGTTTACAGCTCTAGTATTCCAGGGGTGGGGAAGGGGAAATCTCCATTCACTCGAATACAATTTTATAAATTGTGTCATCTTAGTTGTCTTTTTCTAAAACGACTTTCTAAAAGCAATTGAATTTTTGGTTGTGATTTGTTAATTCAAGATGACGGTGACAGCTTTTTAAACAATTAGAAAAACATATGCAAAATAATTCTTAACATCAACCATGTTAGCTACGTTGAACCCCCATGGTCAGATGTAGTGGATCTTTGACAGCCAGGTGGGGGCAAACAGAATCGTTGGCACAGCAGGATTCTATTTAGAAAGCATTCTATTAAATTTAGAAAGCATTCTATTAAATGCCTTTAAAACCCATCCTATACCAACAGTGTGTTTTCCTAGTATGAAAACACAACAT
Organism: Lerista edwardsae; assembly: GCA_029204185.1. Lineage (NCBI taxonomy): Eukaryota > Metazoa > Chordata > Lepidosauria > Squamata > Scincidae > Lerista > Lerista edwardsae. The sequence goes on along the minus strand of JAJKFI010000018.1, from coordinate 4,236,658 downwards.
TGGTACATTTTTAGGATACTAGGAGAGGAGGTTATAAACTAGGTACCCCAGAAGTCCACAGTTGTGTGTTTTTATTGTTATTGTTTTTAATGCAAGTTGCTTTAAATTTTTTATAGGGAAAGCAACATAGGCACGCTAATATAATATATAAACTGCTATGTGCAGGGGCGCCAACTTGCTGCCAACATTGGGCATTGGGGGTGCCCATAGCCCCCAAGAGTGGACACAATGAACGGTGGTTCCGGCACAAAACAGTCACGCTTTGCCACCGCCGCACCCAGAAGGATAATCCCAGAGCACTGGATCTGGTGATCCTGACATCAACATCCTGATGTTGATGTTGCCATGCCCCTGATGTTGAGGCAGCCACGCCCCCTGATGTGACCACGCCCCCTGTCATCGCCTCCCAAGGCTTCCAAGGCTTTCATCACCCCTTTCCGAGGCCGGGGCGAGCGATTGCCGTGGCCCAGCCTTGGAAGGGGGTGATGAAAGCAGCCTCTTCCAAGGTCTGGCCACGGTGATTGCTGCGGCCGGGCCTCGGAAGGAGCTGCCTTGCAAAGCAAGCGCCTGGCCCAGCACCTGACATTGGGGGTGCTGAGCACCCCCAGAAACATTATTGTGGGTGCCGACAGCATACCGGCACCCACAGAGTTGACACTACTGGCTTAGTGATCCTGTTGGAGAATTAGTATAACTCTGGAACAGGAGCCCCTAGCACTATGTTTATATTGTTCTTAGTAGAGGTATGTGTCTTGGGCATCAGATATCATATGCATTCTCTTAGGCTATAATCTCTGTGTTACTCTAATCTTGATCCATGTTATGATGCCAGTGGGCAGTGTCATTTTATCTTTGCTAAATGGGTTGGAAATGCTGACACCCAGTTGTTAGTCTCTGAGAGGATCCAGGAGTAGTTCAAAATCCTCCACCTCACTCTGCTCCCCCCTCCCCCTCTCACCACTCAGCTTTGGCCCAAATGCCGTCTATCTCCAGGGATATTATGTTGGCATAATGTCATATATATAAAAAAGAAAATATATAAGCTTCAGGTGGCGTTCTGAGCCCCAATGTAATATAACTAACTTTTTTTTTCCTGGTAGACTTCAGCTGTCAACTGTATATTTCTCATTCCACTGACATTGTGCCATCTCTAATAGAATACCAAAGGACTTCCTAGCCTCTTGTCTTGTTCACTTTGTTTTAAAAACTGTGCTTGTGTTGAATCCTATGTTGGGAAATTGAGAGAGGCAGGCTGCAGAGAAGAATTAATTCTTTCATGTTTTTACAACAGCTTGCAAATCAGTGTTTGGTAACTTTCACACTGCATGCAAATAATCTAGCTTCCACCTTGGCTTCAAGGCACTCCTGCATCCCAGCACACCAGGAGATTTCAGGCTGTGTCGTCTTAGCATCATTTGAGGGAGAAAAAAGCCTCATTTGAAAAGCAATTGATAGTTCTTGACTGGAGGAAGAAATGCAATGTGGCCATCCGAGGATAAAAATGTATCTTGATTCAAGCTTATCTAGATTTTTAAAATCTAGACGTTTATTTGGTTTGTGGTTTTTTAACCAGTGCATAGCCCTTAAAAAAGGGCTGCAGGTATGTGAATAAGAAAAGTAACCGTATAGGAGAACTTAAAACTACCTACTGTTGTTTATGCAATTCACTCATATCTACCTGTTCCTTTCTAGGTAAAATTTTGTGCCAGATGAGCTTTTGTTGGTGTAGCACTATGCATGCCTGAGAACTTTGTTGAGATCTGGTATAGGTGTAAAACAAGTTACCTCTTAGCCATGAATAAAATTGGAAGTGGCCTGTGGGATTTTGCTTTCTCTCCTCCCAGCTCCTGACTTCCCCTCTCCAGCATAAATCTCATATTTCCCACAAGCCTTCACCATGGTTATTCACTGCAATGGCACAAACGTTAACATTAACCAGGAAACTATACCAGGAACCTGTACAAAGTACTCTGGGATGAGTTCTCTTCTGCGGTGGTAGCGTGCTTGTCTGTGTCATCGTGCCAAGTGGTAATGAGAGTTTTAGAACAAATCAGGTCCAGATGTGTGGTAGAATATGTGGTGAGGTTATTGTTTGTATCCACCCCAAATTCCCAGAATTTGCTATTCAGTTTAAGTTAGGGCAGCCCAAGCTCTTAAGTCAGCACCTTTTGGCTCCCTCCCAATTTCTTCCTTCTACTATGGTGGTGGGTTTGTAACAATAAAGCCTGTTCTTTTCCTGGGTCTACTGCAGCGACTCTTTCCTGCATCCCTGCCAGCCAGGGAGAAGGCATGGTAGGGGCTCAAGGAGGGACATAGGGGGAGCTGTGACTGCCTGCCCAAGCTTGGCTTTGGCTAATAATAATAATAATAATAATAATAATATTTGGTATTTATATACCGCCTTTCTTGGTCATCAGATTGCTCCTTTGACTTTAATTCAAGGCGGTTTAGATAGGCAGGCATTTTCTAAACTGCAACGGTTTTTACAAATCACAAACAAGGTTCTAATCTTACAAGAACCTTACATGTAAGAGTCTTACATGCAGATGACATTTTCATCGTCCAGTCCTTCTTTCTAGCCACACGACTGCCTTCCGCTGGCTGATAAACTGCTTTCTTTGCTCTCACCAAAGAGCAGCTGGCCCAGCACAACTCCTCTCTCACAGGCAGCTGAGACAGCTCAGATCTTTTCGGCCGCATTCTCGAGGTCTGCCGCACATGGAAGCTTCCGGTGTTCTCAAATTGGCGACCTTCGGCTATAGCATGTTTGGCCAATCCCTATCATGAACTGCTTGGCGTGTGAGGCTCACCAAGGCTCAACCGAGGGCCAGCCCTGCCTTTAATGTTTAATCATGCCCCTGAGCAGATTTGCACTGAAGAGGAGTGCTTGATCATGTTGCTCATGCCCAGTCTCTTGACCATGGTTAAGAGATGCCAACATTATATCTTTACAAACTCATTCTGTACCATGAAAGTTTGGTATAACTTGAAAGTTTGTGTTCTACCATTACCAGAAACCAATCCAATTTTTTTTCTTAAAAAGGGTATTACTGTACTTTACTTGTTGTGTACTTGTAATAATAAATATCGGTATGCATGCTTCTCAGTGAGAAAGGGAACTGGAAGGAACAATGTTCGCGTGTGTGTTCATCTGTCAGCTTGAAACACGGAGTTTCTTCCTTTAGGAAATTGCCAGCCCCCTTAGGCAGTTCTTGAGCTTCCTCTGAACATATGTAAAGCTGTCAGTGATTGTGGAGAGAACATGAGTCAGGCAAGTCCAGCGCAAAACAGAATGAAATACGCTGCATAGTGAATGAGCGTCTCGCAGCAGCCCCAAGTGTGAAGAATGCTATTTGTCTTCACATTTGTACACATGTAATGGTCAGTGTAGAGGGTGGAGATGCACAGCCACTGGGTGAGCCTGTTGATGGGTTTTGAGTCTCCTTCCATTTGTTCCAGCACTCATTTATTGTTAATTATGATGGAAACAATAATGCTTTAACCAAACATAAGTAACTTGGATTAATCAGCTGCTTTGCAGGCAGACACTTGCTCAATTCCCTGGAGTTCCCATCAGCAAATTGTAGTAATGATGCTGATTTGCACAGTGCTATTGTTTCAGCTGTAAATACCTGAATTGATTACCCAGGAGCCCCTGCCTCAATGTAGCCTTGTTTTTGCTTTGTTCTTTATTATGTTAGGTATCCTGCACAGCAGGGGGCCTGTAACCACGACAGAGTCACCTTGGGACTTCAAGTATGGTAATCTAAATGAATTCTTTGTTGCTGTAAATTACAAACAGAACAACAGCCGCCTGCTCCCACATTTATAAATATGTATGGCTTCTCTGCCGTCATGAAATTATTATGGCGAGGGATAGATCAAAGTGAATTAGCACCTGCCAAGCAAATTTGATAGGTCATTTTGCACTTTAATTTTATTCCCTTTCCTGTGTATCATGACACGGTACCAAAATTAACACTGCTGTTGTCCTTTGTTACAAAGGCCATTGATAATGTTGAAGCTGATGGTAGAATTTTGCGTTGGTTAATGAAAGGTACTTCCCTGTAAGCCAGGTCTGTTGGCATTATGTAGAGACAACGGAAAGGGGTTTACAGTACTGCCAAGGTGTATGGCTCAGTGTTGCATACAAAACCAGCTATAATAAAATCAGGCAAAGGCAGAAGCTCCCAAAAGAGAAATTTGTCCTCCTGCACGCAGAGGGACCCTCTGAGCCCCCAAATTCCATTCCTCTTGAGACACCCTGAGGTTTGGAGCATGTGGCATGGGTAATTTTGAGTGATGGAAGGGTCAGCGAAACTTAATCCCCCTCCTGTATGAATGGAAGTGCCTTCTGTTTGTTCAAAGCAACTCAGGACACAACCCAAGGTAGTCACTGCACGGGGAGTTCTCGATTAAAGCTGTCTTAATTTGCATTTTTTTAAAAAAAAATAGTGTGATTTGCAAATTAATACCAGAAGTCTAATTTATGCTGGCAATTTTTGAAATAATGTGGTCCATTAGCTGCTAATTATTTGCTGACAAACAATCCCGTTAGATGCTGGCATTTTCCATCAGAGACAAAAAAAAAATGAGTTCACAGAGCTGCTGCTTACGGCTTTCTCAGTTTCCGTACTGGCATCTCTGTTTTCCTAATTGCTTTCTCAGCCATTGACATCAGTAGCCACTCCCACTCCCAGTAGTCTCTGTCTTTAACCCTGCCCCTATGGAGTTTTGGGCAATCAGAACCCACCAGTCATCAGCATTTATGAATGTTAACTTATTTTTCCCCTGACAATGAATTATATCAGCCATCAACACTGGCAGCCTTGCTGTCCCACTTCCAGTAGCCTTCCCCAGTAATCGCCGTTCTCCAGTGGTAATCCATGGCAGAGCCAGTCCTTTTCACTTGGGAAGCTCCTCCCTCTCTGATAGGCAGGTCAGCTACAAAGTCATTCGTAGGGGAGGGGCTTCCTGAGCTTCTTGATCAAGCAAGTTCTGGCTTGCACTGCTGTAGCCTCACAGAGAGAAAAAAGTGACAAAGAAGCAGATTTGGGGTTTTTTGAAGCATGGGGAAAGCTTTGCCTTGTTATTTCAGCCCACACTCCAATGAAACACCTTGCTGCTGAGATGTTTTCTAGGGCCTACTCAGGCAGAGTTTCTCCTCACGCGACTCAGCTCCTCCTTTATTTTGGTGCCAGAGCACGGAAGTGTGCCGACCTCTCTCCCTGCTGGGGCGTGCAGACAGCAGTGCATCCCTCACCTGGAGGACCAGCAGGCACAATGGAAAGGCCTGTGCTTCACCGCCAAGCTGTTAGTCGACCTGCTCGGCTGCATGGCTTGCTTGGGACGTCTCCAAGCAGTGCATGGCCAGGTGCCACCTTTTTTGGTGCGAAGAGTGACTTCCTTTTCAGTATCAGACATAACTTCCTAGGCAGTGAATTTCTACATCAGTTTTGTTTCAAAGTGAATGAGATTTTCCAAAGAGCCATCTGGTGCCTTGCCTGCCCATTCTATTTTTTTTTTTTTTTGCTTTTATCATTGCTTTTCAAATATGTGTATGCTGTTATGAGACTATGCAATCAGTTAAAGGGAAAAAACCTACATAAGCTCAAGCATTAATAATAACTTTCAGAGACTATATACGGGTCCATTACAGAAACAAAAAAATCCCTACTGTTATAATACTCATGTGAACCTTTTTGTCACTGAAATCAACCAGCCATCAAAGAAGCAATAGGTGAGTCGTAAGGGAGCAAACATTACTGCTCACTTCACCTCCTGACATAGCAACATTTGTAGCTGGACTATTATTCTGCCATTTGGCTAGAGTGAAATGGGAGGCTTAAGCTAAGGCCTCAAAGCAGGTATAACGGTAGCAAAGTGTTTATATCCACCACTCTAAAGTGGATACATTTAACCTTAGTGGGGGCGCAATCCTGAACTGAGTTAGACTGGCATAAACTAAGCCAGCAAAGTTTGGCCAGCACAAGTTTGGCCGTAAAGTGTGTTTGGACCACTCTCGGAGCCAGAGAGGCCAGCACACAGACGTGAGCCATCCTCCCTGACTCCAAGAGTAGTCCAAACACGCTTTATGGTGGCCCTTGTGCTGGCCAAACTTTGCTGGCTTAGTTTATGCCAGCCTAACTCAGTTTAGGATTGCGCTCTGAACCTGATTGTGTAATGGTTCTTTGTTTCTTTATTTTCAACCAGAGGAGGGAAATAAGATAGAAACTATCATGCCGGAATCAGTTAAGACAGACAAGAGTTAAGTTGTTCTAGGTATACACGTATGTGCCACATAACAGTGTGTCGGTCAACGACCAACCTCATATATGACAGTGGAGCTGCAGTTCCCAAATTGTGTGTCAGGACCCATCACTGGGCCGCAGGCACATTGTGGCAGCACAAAGCTTTTTTTGGTGTTTTACTGGTTGCTGCAAGGCATTCTGGGGTGCTAGCTGGCTGCCACTCTGTGTTGTTTGGACAATGATGAATGCACCTAACAATGGTTAACCGAGAACATATCCTGTTGTTAAGCAATGCATACCTGTATATTGTTTCTGTTATGGGTTGTTGCTGGTGCTGATTTTCTGTATGGCAGAAGAAGCTCAACTAATGGACTATAGGCCAAATCTGCCCCAACGTAATTTTATTTTGTTCCTGGTAGTACCAAATATTAATCATATAATTATAATAATCTAGACTAGTGGTTACCAAACTGTGGGTCGGGACCCACTAGTGGGTTATAAGCCAATTTCAGGTGGGTTGTGAAGCACCTAGAGCAACCATATTGAAAATTTGGGAAGATGGGTCACTAGAAAGGGGGAGGGCTGTGTGGTAGTTTTGCTTGTGACAAGGTTGTAAATAGGCTTTTTTCCCCCTTTCTGAATCACTTTCTGATTGGAAAATGCCTGAGAAATAACCCAACTTATTGCTGCATTCCCAGGAAAGCAGCAGGCTCTGGCACCACAGTGATGGTACTTTTGGCCATGACATCACTTCCAGTGAGTCCCAGACAGATCGTCATTCTAAAAAGTGGATCCTGGTGCTAAAAGGTTTGAGAACCACTGATCTAGAGAGAAGCCTATCAATCTATATTTCCCACTGATATTACTGCAAGCTCCATCCTCTCAGTTTGTGAATGCTGAGGGTATCTCAAGGATGTGCTGTAAAAAGTTGTAAATACTGTATCTATCTGGCAATCCACCTCAAAACATGTTCATCTGCTTGTATATTTGTAAGCAAGTTTTAAGATCTTGGCAATCCTATGATCATGTTGCGTTAGTACTTTAATTGTAGAAACATGTTTTCTTTTTGAAATGATATGTGTTTAGTCATTTAGAAATTTGTTTGTAAGAAAATCGGAAATATAGAAGAATGAAATCATGCTGTGGGTTCCTTTCTTTCCATTGAAAGAGATGTCATCCTGAAATGGGAGGCAAAGGCACTTGCCATCCTAATGGGAAAGAAAATAATATTCTGAAAACAAACCTCATGTGGCTGCAATACATGCTCTGATTCATCAGTTAATGTGTCTTGTTAGGCTTGGTTGCTTACTCCATTATCATGGTTGCTCCCACAAGCTCTTGCAGAACTTAACTTGTGGATTTTCTATGAGCAGACAGTTATGTGCAAGGATGGTATAAACACCAACAACATTTTTTTTGGTAGGTTTTAAGTGCAACACCATTTGTAAGCATTAATTTCTTGCCAGGTTTACAGCTTGAGTCTCCACTCTTTCTGCTAACCATGATGCATGCAATAACCATATGAAAACTGCTATTAGATTGGAGACCAGTTGTGTTGGAGGAGGAATGGGTTAAGAACAACATCCTCTTGCCTTGGAGGAGAGAGGGCTCAGACACAGGGCGTTCTGTAAATCTTAGTTGGTTTGAGAAGTACAGCATCTGATACATCAAGACAATAACTTTCAACCTTTTCAGACCCCCCAGGACCCTTCTTTAACCAAAGCAGACATTATGGGATCTATTCCATTAAAAAAAAATCATAGAAAATCCAGAAGTTCTGTATATGCCATTAACTCAGTATGTTTGAATTTTGAAAATTTATAAAGGTGCAATTACATTATTTATTTTAAGTCATAATTTCACATTAATTTAAACCAAATTATTATTTTTTTAAAAAAAAATGCCGTACTTATTTAAACAAATAAAAAGAACTTCACTTAAATAAAATAATATTTTTACCCATTCTGCTTAAATTTTTAAGATTGGTTTGCAAAATCTGGAGTCTGTTTGCGCTTTAAGTTCAGCTGTCTTGAACCAATGCAGGAAACAGAACAAGGCATAGATAGCAGGTGGCAAGTGAAACAATTGGCGTCTTGCTAGATTCCAGAGCACATTTGCTCAAGAACTGTTTTGGTCTCTCTCTCTCTCTCTCTCTCTCTCTCTCTCTCTCTCTCTCTCTCTGGGTGTGTGTTTAAGACATCTTGAAGTGCAAAGATATTTTAATCCTCTAGCAGCTGTGGAGGTGATTCTGCATCTAAAATTGGGGAAGAAGGGTCAAGGCCGAATATGCAGTACTGTGTGTATGTTGTTCTGCTGTAGAAGAATAGCAACAGCACTTGGCACAGAGCATCCCCTACAGGTACAAGCTAATCACAAGCATGGCAGCCATCCAGTACGAGACATCGTTCTGGCAGAATGTTTTTTTTCTTCTTCTTCAAGGAGAAGAACTGCATTGTCATTTGCTACTATTTAAGGTTATTGGCTGTGTCCCATCAGTGTATATATTTGCTTTGGCAAAGGGAATAATTTTCAGCAAGTTTCCCCCCCCCCTATTTGTAGCTTTGTCATTTCTGGCACCCCTTTAGGTGTGTGGAAAAAATGTATGCCACCTGCAATCCATAAGAAGTGTTGCTCTGCGATTATGAATGACTTGAGATGTCTGACTTTGCCTGCCCTTGCAGGTGGCAGGAGTCAGCTGAGGTGCCAAATGACAATCTAAAAGAAGAACATTGGGAAGGAATTATTAGAACAGAAAAGCTTTTTCCTGGCATTGGTCATTAAAAAAAAATAGTCTACTCTGCAAAAAAGGGGGCAATGTTATGGGTTGTGAGATTTATAAATCTTACGGATCTTCAGATCTTATTTATTATGTATTTTACTAGCTTTTTTTGTGGTGTGAATGGGGTTGCAGATTTTGTTGTGGTTTCATTGCCACAGCCCACTCGGGACTTCCCTGTTCCAGCTCCTTTGAAATAAAGGCGAAACTGTAAGAGCAGCATCAACCAGCCACAGATCTGTAACAGGATATGGTCCTTCTACATGGGCACTTTAGAAACCTTTGAAGGGAATTAAGGCAAGTGCAAAGACAGATGCCAACTGTCATGCTCCTTCAGATGCTATGAAAAGGGGTCAGCAGTGTGAGATTTTTCTGTGCATCTGAAGAGTGGGAGATGCATGTGCTGGTGCAGAACTGAAACTTGCATTCTCTACTTTCAAGGGAAACCAGAAGTGTGGGGAATCGCAATAGGGGAGAAGCACCAATCAATCATGCCCTTTCTCCTATTGCTTCCCAGAAAGGGTCCACACAATCACACTCCTCCTGTCTGTCTCCCAGGAAATGTCATTGTGATGACCATTGTGGCTCGCGGCCCTGCCCCCTCCGTGGGAGACCCCCTCGGGTGGCTTACCGGCGTTGGATGGCTCCTGGTGTCGCACAAATACAGGCCTAATCGAGGTGTTTCGGATCAGCCGGTTTATTTTAGTCAGGTATTTGACATTCATTGGCACTGTTCAGCTCACAGGCCCAAGGTTTACAACAGGGGTCAGGGAACTTTTTTACCTTTTACCCCAAAATATATTTAGATACGCCGATGTTACCCCCTTGACGTTACCCCCCCCCCGCCAGAACAAAAGAAAAAAAATTACATATTGGAACCCATTGCTTTTTATTGGATTAATTAATGAGCTTAATTAATGCTATGTAAATATGAAGTTGTAAAGAGTTGGGTACACCTGCAGACCTTGAGAGAATAGAATTCAACCCTTCTGGGTTACAACTAGCTTACCTTTTTGACAACAGGTTTAGGTGCTTGGATTTAAGATTTCTCTCTATAATGAATTCAGATTGGGGCTGGCTGGCTGGCTGGCTCTCTCTCTCTCTCACTCACTCACTCACTCTCTCACACCCACACACACACACCCACACACCCACACACACACACAGAGAGAGAGAGAGAGAGAGAGAGAGAGAGAGAGAGAGGCCAGCAACAGCAGTTCTGATTTTGTTTTTGTTTTCTGCTGTTTGCCTTGCCTCATTGCCTCCCGCCTCTCTTTGTGTCCCTGACTCCCTGCGCAGGCTCAGGCACCCCAGTCCTCCCTCCGCTTGCCCGCCTGCCCCACTCCTTGGGGCAGCAAGACAAGGCAAACCCAGGGAGAGCCCTAGCTGCTCACAAGCAAAGAGGCACGTCCACAGAAGTCCTCTCAACAGACAGACAGACAGACAGACACACACACACACACACACACACACACACACACACACACACGTGCCTGCGGGCATATGCACACACACACCTCAGCCGCTCACCAGAGCCTCCCCCATGTAATGCCTACACGTCCCGCGTCCCTGCCGGGCTCCTGGGTGGCGGTGACGGCGGCAGCTCCTCGGCCTCCCCACCCGGAGCTGGTTCGGGCTCTTCCCTGGCGTCGAGCACCACCAACTCCACGGCTGCCTGAGTGCCAGCCGGGAGCGGATCTGCGCCGGCATCGCTGCCCGGAATAGGCTGGGGCTCGTTGGCTCCCCCATCACCCAGCACCACCGCAGTTGCAGCCACGGCCGCCATTTTCCCTGCTGTTGCTTCCTTCTCCCTCTACCAGCAGCGGGATCGATAACCACGGCCTTCTTCGCCGCCTAGGAAGGGAGGGGAATGCTGCCTATTGGGGGCCAAGTACCTTGCCGCTTCTAATCTCCTATTGGAAGCAAGGGAAAACCATCAAGCGTGAGAGGAACTTCCCATTGGTCAGAAGAGAGAATGTCATGAAGGAAGGATGAGGGGAAAGGGGGCAGGGCATACTCCTATCTGTCCATTAGCCCCAGGAATTTCATTTTTACCCCATTTGGGGTAATTTACCCCTGTTCCCTGACCACTGGTTTACAAAGAGTTATGCCGACTGCCCTCCTGCCTCCCAGGGTGGCTTTCCCCTGGTCTACGCTCAGGGCTGAGGCCAGGCTGAGGCTGCAGGAGGCCTCTGCTTCCCTGGATCGGTCTCCCTGGGTTGCAGACCCTGGGAGATGGGCTCCTCCTCCTCCTCCTTTGCCTGCCAGGCCTTTGATGCATCTCAATTGAAATGTAGCCAAATAAAAGACTGATTTTTTTCCTCTAGGCTCCATTGCAATTTCTAAGTCAGTCATGGTGAATTGCCTGACTGTATCATTCTTGATCCATATACACTGCTCAAAACAATAAAGGGAACACTTAAACAACACAATGTCACTCCAAGTCAATCACACTTCTGTGAAATCAAACTGTCCACCTAGGAAGCCACACCGATTGACAATCAAGTTCACATGCTGTTGCACAAATGGAGTAGACAACAGGTGGAAATCATAGGCAAGTCACAAGACACCACCAATAAAGGAGTGGTTCTGCAGGTGGTGACCACAGACCACTTCGCAGTCCCCATGTGTTCTGGCTGATGTTTGGGTGACCTTGGAATGCTGGCGGTGCTGTCACTCTAGTGGCAGCATGAGGCGGAGTCTGCAACCCACACAAGTGGCTCAGGTAGTGCAGCTCATCCAGGATGGCACATCAATGCGAGCTGTGGCAAGAAGGTTTGCTGTGTCTGTCAGTGTGGTGTCCAGAGCATGGAGGCGCTACCAGGAGACAGGCCAGTACACCAGGAGACGTGGAGGAGGCCGTAGGAGGGCAACAACCCAGCATCAGGACCGCTACCTCCGCCTTTGTGCCAGGAGGAACAGGAGGAGCACTGCCAGAGCCCTGCAAAATGACCTCCAGCAGGCCACAAGTGTGCATGTGTCTGCTCAAACAGTCAGAAACAGACTCCATGAGGGTGGTATGAGGGCCCGACGTCCACAGGTGGGGGTTGTGCTGACAGCCCGACACCGTGCAGGACGTTTGGCATTTGCCAGAGAACACCAAGATTGGCAACTTCGCCACTGGCGCCCTGTGCTCTTCACAGATGAAAGCAGGTTCACACTGAGCACATGTGACAGACGTGACAGAGTCTGGAGATGCCAGGGAGAACGTTCTGCTGCCTGCCACATCCTCCAGCATGACCGGTTTGGCAGTGGGTCAGTAATGGTGTGGGGTGGCATTTCTTTGGGGGGCTGCACAGCCCTCCATGTGCTCGCCAGAGGTAGCCTGACTGCCATGAGGTACCGAGAGGAGATCCTCAGACCCCTTGTGAGACCATATGCTGGCGCGGTTGGCCCTGGGTTCCTCCTAATGCCAGACAATGCTAGACCTCATGTGGCTGGAGTGTGTCAGCAGTTCCTGCAAGATGAAGGCATTGATGCTATGGACTGGCCCGCCCGTTCCCCAGACCTGAATCCAATTGAGCACATCTGGGACATCATGTCTCGCTCCATCCACCAGCGCCACGTTGCACCACAGACTGTCCAGGAGTTGGCAGATGCTTTAGTCCAGGTCTGGGAGGCGATCCCTCAGGAGACTATCCGCCACCTCATCAGGAGCATGCCCAGGCGTTGTAGGGAGGTCATACAGGCACGTGGAGGCCACACACACTACTGAGCCTCGTTTTGACCTGCTTTATGGACATGACATCGAAGTTGGATCAGCCTGTAGTGTGTTTTTCCACTTCAATTTGGAGTATGACACCAAGCCCAGACCTCCATGGGTTAATAAACGTGATTTCCATTGATGATTGTTGTGTGATTTTGTTGTCAGCACATTCAACTATGTCAGGAACAAAGTATTTCATAGGAATATTTCATTCACTCAGATCTCGGATGTGTTGTGTAAGTGTTCCCTTTATTGTTTTGAGCAGCTTATTTAGACCCATTATGACTAATATTGAACTCGATCTACTTTAATAATGGACCCAATCTACCACTACTTTATTAGTGGTGGTGGTGTTTGATGGTGGTAGAAAATTTCTATAGCACTTTTTAATATGCAAAATACCTTATAATTATCTTGTTAATAATAGTCCTGGGAGAGTAGCCTGTGTCTGCTGTTCACATAGAAGAGATACTCTGCTACAGCATTCTCTCCAAATTATCAGACCTTCCTGAACAACTTGCATTTTCAACAATTGAAGCATCCGTCTTGTAATGTGGTAAAGTCCCGAGATTATTTCTTATAAAATGTGCTCCCATATGTCAAAACTGATTTTGAACTGTGTGAAACATAACAATCAAAGGCTAAAAATGTATTTGATTTGGCTGAATTTAAATTTTGCCATGTGGTGAAGAATGAGTAACTGCAGAAAGACAATGGTAGTATGGAAATATGAATTTCTGTTGCATTTTTTGTAAAGCAAGTTTTATTTCTCAGTGTCAACCATCAGTTGCTTTCTTTTGTTTCTTTCTTTTAGTTGGGGAAAAAAGATAGAAGGGTTATAAAAACATACACCAATATGGTATGAGATCCAAGGTTATCTCAGCGGGGCGCAGATGAGGTTGCCACACAACATTCAAAGATTAAAACAAGGGGAAAGGTTAAAAAAGACCAGCTGGTTTGGTAACATATTGCTATTCAGTGAATGTTGCTACTAAATTGAAAAACGGGTTTGATCTGCAGGTTTCCAAGAAGTTACAGACAGAAATGCTTGCTAAATGTGGGAACTTCGGCAAAGAATGAGAGGATGTGAACTGTGGAACAATGTAGCTGCTGTTAGCAGCTGTTGATCTGCTTTCTGGGGCAATGATTAAGGGCAGTCATAAGACACACAAACCCAGAGGAAAGAACTAATTAAGCCATCGATGTGTAGTGGCTTCAGTGTGTGGTGGCATGGGATACCCACCTTTGCTTACCTGTGTCGGGTGCATTGTGCTTGCTTCTCCTATTGGGATGGCACAGATGCTTATGTGTGAAGTCCTCCTGGGGCAGAATACCTGCAGTAAGAATTCTGAGAAGATGCATGTTAACAAAACAGCTTGGCGTACATGCTATGATGGACAAGAGGTTGTTTGTACGAAGACCTCCCTCTGTGTGCCAAGTCCCTTTCACCATGGGTCTTATCACCAAAGTTTCCTTCTGAGAGATTAAAGGCCCCATGCCATGCATCTTGTCATCTGAAATGTAGTCTCCGTGGTGAGGGCTTATATACTGGGGTTAGTATCAGTCAGTCAGTCAGTCAGTCAGTCAGTCGTATTATACTGCTTTCAACGCAAAGTTCACAAAGTGGTTTACAGGCAAATAGTAATGATAAAGTTATTGGGTTCCCTGTCCCAAAGGGACTCACAATCTAAAAAAATGCGGACCATCACCAGCAACAGCCACTAGAAAAGACACTGTGCTGGGGTGAAGAGGGACAATTACTCTCCCCCGCTAAATATAAGTGGAACACCACTTGGAAAAAGTGCCTCTTGCCCTGTTAGTATGATTTGATTGGCTTCTAAATGTAATCTGTATCCTATAAGACCTCATGGGGGAGCGGGTAGGGCAGGGGTGATAGTTTTTCCCTTCCTCAATGTTGTCTATGAGGTCCCTGCTACCTTCTCCATTGTTCACGTGTTTCCAGCATCAGGAGCATGCTTGTCATCTGAAGGGGAGTTAGGATCTGGCATATGTCAACTCTTCCTCTTCTCCTATGCCTCTCCCACCATACATTGATCAGCCACTGTACCTTGAGGGTAGGATTGGGCCTTTTCTCCCAACTCCTCTTTTCTTACCTAATTGGTCTTTGGTACAGTTGGTATCCAGATAGGATCCATTCCTACAGATAATTGAATCCATGGAGGTCCATCTCTCGCATCTAGGAGGATTCTAAGGCCTTCCTGGGCCTCAAAAATCCTGGATGTGACCAGAAGATACTTCTGGTTGCATCTGAGGCCCTCCAACGGGTTTTGAAAACCGCGATGAGTGAAATCCAGGGGTTCTAAACCCGTGGCTAAACCAGGCCCACCTACACAATCCTGTTTAAAATCCATTAGAACAAAGATAAATATATCTTTACCTTTTAATTAATCTGTGGAACTCCTTGCCACAGGATGTGGTGATGGCACCTGGCCTTTAAAAGAGGATTGGACAGATTTATGGAGGAAAGGTCCACCACAGGTTACAAGCTATGATGGGTATATGCAACCTCCTGGTTTTAGACAATGCCCGGTGCCATGGAGTAGTGGCAGGATGCTGGTATCTTGTTGTCTTGTGAGATCACTGAGGCATCTGGTGGGCCGCTATGAGATACAGGAAGCTGGAACACATGGGCCTTTGGCCTGATCCAGCAGGGCTCTTCTTATGTTCATCCTGTGGAATTGCTTCTTTTTTGGCATTGATATTCTTCTGACTTCATTGCAAATTATTTCCAGATTTTTCTCATGATTAGACCGTGATGTTTTCCTGGGCTCATCTTCATTGTCCACATTTTGACATGTTAAATTGGACGCCTGTTTCCCAATGTGGGCTGTATATGGAATTCAAATTCTCTGGGTTTTTTAATAGCAAAACAGCTGTTCAGTTCCTTGCAATCTGGCATGACTAGCAATTTGAATGTCATTATGTATGCCTTTTATCCAACAAGGCTGAACTAGAGGTTCTCCTTTCCTCTTGTCTCCCTCTTCATTCCCAGAACTCTTCAGTAGTTTGGGCTACAAAGTCTGGTGTTGCAGAAATAGCTGCTGCAGTGAACAGAGAAATTCTAAAATGCTGTGTATACATTGAAACGCCTCTGTGCACATGCATCTTCTGGCTTGGGGTGTGTATTTGTGTAACAAGTGATATTGCATGCAAGGCCATTAAGCAAAGTGACGCAGATGGCATCGGCAGCAGATTGCAGGAGGGTTGGAAGGCAGCTGATCTGGGGTGCCCTTCACCCTGCTGCCACCACTACCTTCCTCCATCCTGCTGTGGATCCAACCTGCGCTGATCCATTTTCTGCCTGCTAAAAGCAAGTAGAAAGTGAATCGCTTGCCTTCTTGCCTTGCTCTACATGTGGTTCCTTCAAACGCAGAAGTGCAGGACTTGCAGTTTGATTTACAAGGTCCATGAGAGGTGGCGCCGGGCTGCAGACCCACAGCAGCATACACTGTAGTTTAATGACTCCACATTTTTACTTAGCTTGTGTTTTCTTCTGTCATTGGAAGAGAATTTCCTTGGCATCTCAATGTCCTTGTGACTCCTATTTTTTTCCTTGTGGCTGATTATCAGAAGCTGTGCACTGCATGATGGGAGACAGGTAGGAGTCAAGAGGATCTGGAAATGCATCCTTTTTCACCTTTTGCTTTGAACGCTTCTAACACAAACAAACTGCTTTTCAGTGGGAAAAATGTGACTTTTTTGTATTATTCTTTTGAACAGCTGAAATAGTCTGAGTAGTCCCTCAGGGCTTCCATGAACACAGTTGTGATGTCGTCAACAAAGGAAAAATAGCAAAGTGAATGCAATGTTTTTACTCGCTGTGCCTGGATTTATGTAGCACGGGAGCAGCTGCTGTGCCTTTTTCTCCAACAGCTCTGTGCTTTCTGAGCATTATGGAGCAATGAAACTCCCCAATGTCGCCTTAAAAGAGCAGAGCCATTTCAAAATAATCCAGTGGAGCTTTGCTTATTATTAACATGCAACTGTACCTATGAAGAGCTGGCGTGAGATGTGAGCAAGCAAAGCCCCAAACAAAACACCAAGATAAGAAAATGCATCTCTCTTGGGTTGCATTTGGTCAAGCTAATCTCTTGTTTGGTGTCCCAGTCAAGCTTGTGACCTAGGAATGAGCCATAAGGCAGGCAATGCAGGGAGCATCACAGTTTTTGTTACTCATCAGTTACAGTATTGGAAACAGTGAAATTTTGACAGTAAAGATTGCTGAAGGGGTTCAGAGTTGGCTGCTCCTTTGAGCCAGTTCTTTATTTAAGAATCCGGAGAGATGTTTATGGTAGCAAAACACCAAATATGTTTTTTTCCCCAGCTGTATTTGGAGCTGGAAAGCTTCATTTACGTTTTGGAGGTATAGAACGTTCATTTTGGAGTAAACAGATCTCCATTCAGATTTGGCACATTCAGCTTCATGGATCAGTCGGGGTGTGTGTGATTACATGGTTCAAATTAAAAAAATGTGACATTCCTGACCTCTGGAACTGTGGCTTCTTGCTATCAGTTGTGTACAATAGATGTTACTGGTCTGGCCTTTTGCTCAGGTAGGCACCAAGTACACATTTGGATTTGTGTCTCCTGCACATCCTGAATTAAACATAATGATCCAAAATGAAATATTGACCATGTAACACTTCCTAAGCACACAAGTAATTCATTCTGTGATCTTTGCTGTTTCAGCCCTTATGTTAATAAAAGCCATGATAGTTATACTTTCAAAAGCCAGCTAGCAGACAGAATTTCAGTTCAAGTGACATTTATATTGAAGCAATGAAAAACAACAAGCAGTGTCCTCTCCATCAACAAGCACAGTGTGTCTCCACTATAATATGTATCAAGTCTGCCTCGTAAAGTGATGGATGAGTCTTAAAGATACCAGTCGTGTAGAATGGTAAAATTTGTGTTGAAAAATCAAAAAGAGATAGAGAGCTATCTAAACCCAGCACTGCAATATGAATGTTATTTGTCTGTTAAATATTGCAAGAAAACAACATTTTAAACAGTAACCTGACTTCTACCAGGCTAATGCAAATTTGGGCATATAACAATCTGTGAAGTACAGTTCTGTGTAACTTGAAAGATGCCTTTTTGAACCTGAGCTAGTCTTGAAAAGGTTGTATTTCACTTACTCTGCTTTCTTATAATAATGGCAGATGCTGGTGAAAGCTTAATCCCAACCAAAAGGGCAAGATTATAAGACATTACAAGAAGCCAAATCAGCTTTATGTATATTATTATAAAAAGCTTTGGAATACTTTGAAGAGTTATTTTCAAGTACAATACAGTCCAAGTATGAAGCCATCTGCCAGTGCTATGAGTTCCTCACATCTTAGTGTAAAAATTCCCACTGTGGGATGGATGTCCAATGGCTAGAAAGAATTCAACGAGAAATGTAAGGAACTGCTAATAAATAAAACTGAGAAGATAAAAAGTGGATTTACTCTTTAGGTGGTGTGGAATCTTTACTTATTTTGCTGGGAATTTTTCCATTTAAAGATTAATACAGATAAACATTTAGCAAGTGACATCTTGCCATAGATTTGTGGTGTGTTCACTAGGTCCGTGCTTCCTAAAGTGTGGGACACAAGCCCAAGCACGATGGGTCGTGATCTGGGCCCTCCTGCCCATCCTTGCGCTGGTTTGGCTGGAAGTATGACTCATTCCAGAAGCCCCATTACTTACTTGGAGCCTCCAGAGGCCTCTCTCAGCCAGGTGACCCACTCTACAGGTTTTTGCAGGACTTGGAACAGCCCTCAGAAGCCTCAGTAAGCTGCTTCCAGTTTGCTTCTGAAAACCGGAAATCGCTTACAGAGGCTTCTGAGGGCCATTCTGAGGCTTGCAGAGGCCAGTAGAGTGGGTTGCTAAGCCAGGAGAGGCCTGCAGCACACCAGGAGCATTGCGACCCACCGTGGAGGACAGGGTGCGTTGTGGCACTGCAAGGTTTGGGAACTGAATTGGACTAGTATAATGAGCCTATCCTTGTCTCTGATAGTTGTATTCCAAGCAGTGAAAATCTATGCTCATAAGCTCATAATATGAATCAGTAAGAGATACCATAGGTACTTCCCTCCTTGCAGACTCTTGTCTGAAAAGCCCGTTGCACGTTTCTGCGCACATGTCATGTCAAGCTCAATTGTGCAAGTTCAATGTCAAGAACAGGCAAAGCGTTCTAGCAGTATTCGTCTAACCCTTTAAACGTTGTTTTTTTCCAAAGCATCTCCTGCGTGAAGCAGCAGGTGTTCCTTGTGAAGCCTCCAGAATTTCTTTCAAATACAAGTTCAGAGAGAGATCAGAGAATTGAATCAACCAGAAAAGATGCCTGGTGTTCAGAGAGTTTTTATTTCAGAAAATCAGCTCAGACATATATTTTATTAAATATATACTTATACAGATAAGTCATAATAATTAGAGAATTAAAGAAACAATTATGCACTGCATTTGCAAGAGGAACAGTACTTATGCATGGTATATAATGAACAATATCAATAGAGCAAGGGTTAGGAAGAATTTTCTCCTTTCTCAAAGTCTTGGGTGGTGTTGTTTTTTTAAACTTCCAAGCTAAAGTTTCACAAGGTGGAACAAGGTGCACAAAATATCCAATACAGGATGCCAATATACAGCATCACAATAGAAGCAGCTAGAGGTTATTATAATTGAGAATGGCTCCCTGTGACAACCTAATCAGAGGCTTGTTGTTGATTTTTGATTTTGACGTGTGGATTCTTTCCTCAGAGAAGCTGTTGTGTTGGTCAGCATTCCTTTGAGGTTCCCTCTTCCCCTCTCGTGCCTTCTATGTCAGCTAGGGTCTGTCTGCATCAGGTGGGTGGTTCCATCATAGTGGAAGGCTACAGTGATCTCAGTATGGGACATAATTTTTTTGGTGGTGGTGAGGATGTGTGGAATACTCTGAGAGTTATGTGGAACCCCAGTATCCACAGGTCTGTCATCCATGAACTTGACTCACCTAATTGGGTTGGCTATTAGTTGCTGCTGTTTATTTGAGGTTTGTTGAATATATATATTTTAGCTAACATTTTTGCTGTTTTAATTATGAACCTTCTGTGCAGGATGAGGCAGGATATCTATATTCTAAGTGCAGTAATCTCTCAGGCATTAGTACACATTGGAGCAGTTGGATTTTTCTCCCCTCTCCCTGGGATGAAGTCATGGAGAACATAATGAGATCCATGTGATGAGCTGCTAAACATGACAGGTTTGCCCATCCAAAAACCTCCAGATGGTTGCATTTAAGTTAATGGTCACTATGCAGCTACTCTCCTAGGTGTACATCAGCCCAAGTTGATTTCTAAATAGTGGTGTTTTGAGGTGACGTGGCTAGATTATACTGCAGAACAGTGAGCTATTGAGAGTAGATTGAAGAGTTTTCTTAAGCTAAACATTACATTTTAACAGTTCTGTTGTGAAATCAGTTCTGTTGAAACCAGTGCTCAGCACAGGGCTGACGTACCAACATGTTTTGTCAATTGCGTAAAAGCTGCAACAAAAGAAAGATCCAAGATAATTCTTGAACAGTTGGGAAGCAAGTTATTGTTCATTTGTTTTAATATGCAGTATTACCTTGTGGGTGTTTTTCTGAGGGTTTTTTGTTTTGTTTTGTTTTTTACTGCAGTGTGTGAACAGGGAATTTTCTGGGGAAAGAAAGTTGAACTCAAATAATGCTGCAATCATGCTGAATGCTTTCCATATAGATCCGCAGAGAAATACTTGCAGCTGCATATGGCTGGCTCAGCTGGTTTAATTTTATGTTTGTTAGCTTGCCTTCAAATGTTAGTGAGAAGATGCTACACAGAGAGGATATGATGCACTGGAACTAATCTGCACCTACAAAAGACTCAGTACTTTAGCCACAACTGACAGTGTTGGCCTTCGGTGATTTCCTGCTTTTCATAGAAGGGTGAATTGCTGCTATTTCTTTAAGTCTTCAGTTGCCTGAACAATAATCAATCACTAAGTATTACAGTCCTCAGTGAATCTTAGTGGAATCCAGAATCTGTCCCTGAGATCTACTATTCTGACACTTTCTATGAATAATAACCATATTGGCAGTTATACTCCTTGGGATAAGAATGATAAGTCAGAAAAAATTTCTCCCTGTAGTGCAATCTGCTGCAACAAGGTGCATTATTGAGCTTTTATACCTTTCTTTCAACATCCTGCCTCTCTCTCTCTCTCTCCCTCCCCCCCTCCCTCCCTCCCCCCATACTTTTCTTCTGCACTCAAATTAAATATGCACCTCTAAGGCAGCTAATGGGTGTCATAATATCCACAATAAAATAAATAAAATTTTATCCAATAAAAATATTGGCCACCCTCTAGTTACAGTTAGCTGTGACTGTGTCCCATTAAAGTCAATGAAACAGGATGATTTTAGTGTCATTCCTATGAAGTCTTGACTGCTGTATTTCCTATAATTTTAGGATTGTGTAAGTTGAAAAAATAGTTTGATTAGTCAGCAAACCTCCAAACATACTAATAATGTTTCATTAGATCCTCTTTGCCTCCCTGATGAATGTGAACTGCTTTTAATTATCTTTGTAACTGGTTGCACAAGCAAAACTAGGACAAACATGGTGTTGGTATAGCAACCTCTGTCCTTTAAATCAGCACCATTCTGACGTAGATTTACTACAACAATCTGATAGCTGCCAAGATTTATTTATTTGTTGCCAATATTCATTTAATAATACATTATGTATTTATAAAAATCATTTAATGTTATAAAATGGCAACAGTGTGTCTATGTTAGCAATTTTCAACCTTTTTCATCTCATGACATACTGACAAGGCACTAAAATAGACTAGGCACACCATCAGCTTTTTTGACAATTGACAAGGCACACCAGGCTGTTTGTGGAGGGGGCCTCACATTCCCCAATGACCCTACTAACCAATGACCCTCTCCCAAACTACCACGGCACACCTGCGGACCATTCGTGGCACACCAGTGTGCCACGGTACACTGGTCGTAAAATAAATAGCTGGTCTATGTGCTAAAATGTAAATCACTCCTTATTCTTTTGTTTTTAAAAAAATCTCCATATCAATTTGGACCTTGATAAAGATATACAATAGCTGCGTGGGAAGTGTGCCACCAAATAATGCAAAAGATGAAAGCAGGTAATTGCATATAGTTAAAAAAATGTTTCTATAGCATTATATACCCCACGTATTTTGGCAAACAACTTCTGAGGCACAAAGAGAATTCCTTCTGACAACATACTGTAGATTTCCATAAGTTGGGACTATTCTAGCAAGTGTACTGCTTCTAAGAGATGGTTATATACACAGGCTTGCACCTTACTTGCAAGCCTGAAACTCATCAGCTAAAGCTCATCTTTTTATATTGACATTTTCGGTGACCAATTATCAGATTCAATTTTTGTGCAATCAAGTGTGGGAATGAAGTATGAATTTGGTTGCCTTCCCGTATTTTTTTCATACGCCAATGAAACAATGTGGTAGATTCCAATTATACATTTGTTACATGGGCACAGACTGACCTTGAAATCTGATAGGACAGCAATTCAGAAAGGTTAATTTAAATCACTTTATCTTCATTGTTGCCAGCTTGGCACAGTTTAAGTAGCACAGGCAGCATTTCAGAAATATAGAAATATGGTTTTGCCCCAATTACCTACTTCAGAATTGTTTATGGATTTATCTAGTGCCATTTATAGCATATGTGAATACAGGACGGGTCAGTAAAACAACAACAATCCGATTACAGTATAGCATAGTATTCTATCCCATTGAAGGCTAACAGCTCAATACTATTAATCACCACCAGCCCACCAATGCAGCCACACCACCAAAGCATGTGCCTCATCCAGTGGGAGGGGGGCAGACCCTGAGGTAGCCTCCAGATAAGGGAACATTTGTTCCCTTGCCTGGGTATAACTTTCCGCTGGCCTTGACAGACCTGCACCAGCGATTTAGGGTGCAATCCTAACCTACTTTCCAGCACTGACTTAGCTGTGCCAATGGGGAATGTGCTGCATCCTGCAGTGGCGCAGTAGTCACGGAGGCCTCCTCAAAGTAAGGAAATGTTTGTTCCCTTACCCCAGAGCTGCATTGCCCTCACCACGGTGCTGGAAATTTGGTTAGGATTGCGCCCTTAGCTGGTGGACATCTGGTGGACCAGGAAGGTGAATCTAGATCAGGAAGGAGTATAGGATATTGGTGGTGCTGATACCATCTCCTTCCAGGCCTCAATCCGTCCTCTTCCCCACCCCATCTCTGCCCTGCTCCTCCTCCTCCTCCCTGTCCTATACTACCCATCCCCCACCTCTCCCACACTGACTTACCAGTTGCCAAGGCTCATTGAGGGCGCAATCCTAACCAGCTTTCCTGCACTGACACAGCTGTGCCAATGGGCATGTTTTGCATTCCGTAGTGGAGTAGTAGTCACGGAGGCATTCTCGAGGTTTGTTCCCTCACCTTGGAGCTGAATTGCCCTTACCCTGGTGCCAGAAATTTGGTTAGGGTTGCACCCTGAGCGATTGCTGGAGTGTGGCTGCTTGCACTGGCAACCTGGCTACACAAAATGGCATGTCACCTTTTGCAACAGCCATAAAGGAACACTAAGTCTGGCAACAAAACACCCCATAGGATTGGGCCCTAAATCAGTGAAGCTCCCAGGCATCACCTTCTTGGTTTGATACCACTCAGGGTATATTAATACGTTGCTCAGTATTTTTCTTCTTTATTCTTGGGCACCAGTGCTGCATAATTTATATTCTAGTTCCATTTTCTGTTACTTTTTATGTTCGTACTTTAGGATAATCACTCTCCACAAATCACTGACAGAATTAAGGATTTGTTCACACAAATTCCATATGCTTTCAAAGAAGACTTGGGAGAAATATGCTTCTTTAAAATTCTGTCCTATTGCTGCAATTATGTTTTAATCCTTTTACATAGGATATATTGAGGCATCTGTAAATGTATTATGCTGACACAAATTTAATAGTACACAGGCAGTCTAATCCAGTTTGTTGTTGTGTGTGCACAGAGGCAGGTTTGTTTTTGCATCTGAACCTGGAGTTGAAACTATGAGCACAAATTGGTGCTAGACATGTGATGCCTTAATATCATAGGTGTTGAGACTGTGGAAGTGGAGCCCTGATAAGAAAATGAGCAATTGTAGCAACACCTGTTTATTTAGGAGAATGGATTTATCTTGCCTGCACCTTCTTCCTCAAAACCCAATTTATACTACATGGGCAGTCCAATCCTGCACAACTCCCCATGTGGCAATGCAGCCATGCCCAGGAGGCTTACTTGGGGTAAAGGAACATTTGCTCTCTTTCCTTAGGATAAGCCTGCGAAGGATCACTGGGGGTCTCAGATCAATCTGCCCTCCTCTCCATCCCATTTCCCCCCTCCCCATCTCTCTCCCACCCCTTGCACTGATTTTATCATTCAGTAACAGAGGAAACAAAACTCAATGGGCAGCATATGCACAAGACATTTTTTCCAGTATTAGTGTGTGCTTTTTAGTGTGTGCTTCTGTGCCATTTAGCCAAATAATACTCCACTGCTATTGTGTAATATTCCTTCCATGAAAACGGACTATTCCTTGTGGATTAAGGTGTCATCAGAGAAGCACATCACTAGTCTAAATGGAGTAATTGCAAGCAAACCATTTTTAGCTTGTTTTCGGTATGCTTTACTTTGAATGACACTTCAGTCACTTAGGGACTTATCTGACAATGTAATCTCCTTTTTTGATAATGTTATCTCAAAAACTGTGTGGTTCTTCTTTAACCTTTGCATTCTGAAAGAGTTGTTTGAATGAGTTTTGCATGGAATTATCTTCCTTCAGTTAGCACTGGAAAACAGCTTTGTAAGAGCAGCTTCACTTTAGGTGCAAAATGGGTTGATAGATTATGAATTAAATAACAACCTCAGATGAAATGGAGAAAATAAATAAAATGGGCTTATTCTTTGACTACAACTATCTTAAGTTTCTTTGTGGTATGATTTTCTTGTATTGACTTTACATGTACAATTTTAAACTTGTAATTACATGGCTTTTAAGCCACACTCCTCCTTTTTCTTTTGTCTTTTTATAAGCCTTTGTTCCTCACCTTCTTGTCACTCGGGGTTCCGTGTTTCAGACTGATTATTTTACTCCTTCCTTAAGCAAAGTAATCCTTACCTCTCTTTTTACCAGGAATCTTACAAAGCTTCAAGTTCCTAAGAGTAGTTTTAATTCCACTCAAACTGAACCCGCTGATTTCCCTCATAGAAGATTGCTAATGAATCCTCATTGTGAGTGGGCCTTCAGTATCTGTTGGGGTTCCATTCCAGGAAAACCCCAGATATTCAAATCCACATTTTTCCACCCCACCCTCTGAGCTCCAGCTGGGCTCAGAGGGATTGGGGGCGGGGTAAAAACCTGCTGATATCAGGCCCGTGGATAATGCGGGGCCCCTGTATAGCTTATTACAGCAATACCTTGCATTTTTATCCGGTTAGGGGCCAGAGCCTGGACTAAATTAAAAAAATGGATGAATGTAAAAGCGTAACTTTATTTAGCTTGCAAATTCATCTTGGGCAGCAAAAAACATGAATAACGAAGGGCCTGATCCTAACCCTCTCAGAGCACAATCCTAAACTGGAGTTAGGCCAGCATAAGCTAAGCCAGCAAAGTTTGGCCAGCACAAGGGCCACCATAAAGCGCGTTTGGACCACTCGTGGAGTCAGGGAGGATGGCTCACGTCTGTGTGCTGCCTCTCTGAGAGTGGTCCAAACATACTTTACAGTGTCCCTTGTGCTGGCAAAGGACTTCGCTATCTTAGTTTATGCCAGCCTAACTCAGTACACCCCAGCGGTACACCCCTACCCTCCAGCACCCATGTCACAAAAGTGCCCTAAGGCACTTCTAGTGCCGGCAGTATAATCATACCCCTGATGCTGGGCCAGGAGCCGCCTGGTGGTAAGTGTTACTGCTGGTGTTGGTGTGCTTTTGGGGGGCTGGAAACTGGGTGGAGAAAGCGAAACTGGGTGGAGGAAAGGGAGGATTGGGCCAGGGCAGGGGGTGGGACCAGTGGTGGCCTCTACCTCCATATCCTATCCTCTGTGTCAGATGCACGGCTGGACAAGGAGGTTCTCAAGTCTGCACTGGCAAAATAGTCACTACAGGCTTGAGGAGGCCCATTGTGGGGCTAGTGCCCTCACCTGGGAGAAGGGGACAAATGATGCTTCCCCCAAGGATCCTCCAACAGCTGCCACGACTCCCAATGAATGCAGTGGTAGCCAATTTGTCACTGCTGCTCTTATAGGAGCTGGGCAGCTTAGGTTTGGGCTATAACTATGTGTAACAAGCAAATGTATGCAAACCCTAAATAAACAGAAATAAAACAAAAATATCAATACACCAACCTATTCTACCTCCTCTTCCCTCAAGTTTCTATACTTCAGTCCACTTCTGATTTTGTGGGCTTCTTTCTGCAATCCCTACTATGGTCTCCCTACTGCTTAGATTCCCTGGGACCTCTTTCTACTGAGTATGTCCTGAGGCTTGTCCTTCTCTTGCTGTCACAGATGCTCCTTTCACCAAGCTACTGTGAGCCACTAACTGTTCACCTGTCAAAACCTGGGTACTGTGAATGTGAAAGGATGATAGAACAGCATCACATTAAGCCAATTGAGACAAAGGTTTCTTTACTGCCTTCAGACACACACACACACACACACACACACACACACACACACACACCAAACCCAACAACTCAGTATGTTATAAGGTTGTTTGCTTGTTTGTTTTTCAACAGTGTTAGCACTAGGATCTCAGGGGATTATCCCTTTTTCACTAGGATCTCAGGGCACTGTTGTTCTGCCAGAAACTCCTGCTGGGCCTCCCTGAGGGCCCTGATGCCCACACTAGGCTGACTAGTTTCCCCTCCAGAGCGGCCTCAGAGATAGGCAAGAGGGAGGGGGTTCATTCATCCACTGGGCCTCCTCTCTTCCAGCAGCTTTGCTTGGGATCACCGGCTGGCCAGCCTCCTCCAGACTGCCTCATCACTGGCTTAGCTCCAAACTACCCTAACATCAACAAACCCCACCACCAAACAATAGGCAGTCAGCTTACCCAAGCCACAACTGCCTCCTCCACTTGGTGGCTCCAGGGGCGTGGCAGCCATACAACAATTCCCAATAGTTATTCCAAAACAACCTTACCTTATCTAGTCCTTCAGCCTGTTCCTCAGTCCGTCCAACAGTCCTTCAGGCAGGCAGTCCAGCCAGCACTCCATCAGTCAGTCCCAATCAATCCATCCAGCACCTATCTAGGGTACCATTCTCCAGCACCTATCCAGGTCCTCCCTTCCACATCTCCTGCCTCCAACTTTATACTGAGGCCAGCCCAGGCCCGAACGGAGGCCCAAGCGTGCCCATGGCTGGCGCCGAAACCGCACCCCCAGGACATCGCCCCGCCCCCATGCGTCACTCAGACACACCTCCCTGCACCTGGAAATGCTCCATTTCAGAGTGTAATGGAGACCAGGGAGGGCAGACAGGCCGAAGAGCGCACAGTTTCCCCCACGGATTGTGCGCAGTGGCGCCCTGCTGCTGCCTGGCGCCCATGGCTCGCGCCACCCCGGGCTACAGGTCAGATACGTGTCTCATCCAGCCAATCAATGGGCAGGCTTTAATTCATCAGCCACACCCATCTGCACCGGCACTAACTGGCTCCCGAGGCTTGCAAAGACCTTGGGGGTTAACCCTATAATCCCTGGCTTATCTGGGACAAGGGGACATTGCTGATACCATTCCCTGTCTCCTTGGGGTATCTCCTGCCTTTTCCAATACAAGTGTATGGGATTATCCCATTTTTCCCCTCACAAGAATTATGTGAGTTAAAGATTTTGACTTGCCAAAGGGACCACACAGAGAGCTTCATAACTGACAAGGAATTTGAACCCAGATATCAAGCATTCAAAGTTTGACTTTCTCCCCTTTACATCACACTATCTCTATGTTCATTGGGCTCATTAGTATTTTTTATCCCATGTTACAAATGGGTATAATCACATCTCCTTGTTGGGGTTTCATTATCATCCGCTTTAGATGATTGGTTCAACTAAGGGCACAGTCCTATCCAACTTTGCAGCACAGGGTAAGGGCAATGCTGCTCCCAGGTAAGGGAACAAACATTCCCTTACTTCAAGGGAGCCTCAGTGCATTTGTGCATTTGTGGAATAGGACAGATTGAGGATATTAGTCATTATCTGCTTTATTCCCAGCTTTATCAAAATCCTAGGGAAAAATTTCTGAAGCTTATTTTGGATACCCTACAAGGGGAGAGCTCCCTACTGAAATTGTGCTGGCTACTCTCTGATTGTGATCCTTCAATCACTTATAGAACAGCGTTATTTGCCAAAGGAGCCAGAACTATTCGGGCTAATTATTTGGGGGAAATTGCTGTAGACTGCAAAGGAGATTCCTTAATATGAAAGGTGTTTGTGCATACCTGTGTTTGTTTTCTATTATCTTGTTTTATTTGAATTTTATTGCCCTTAGTACCTGAATCTGAACCTGGACTTTGTATTTTAATTATGATTGTGATGGCTTTTAGCTAATACAATAAACAATTTTGATTGATCGACTACTAGTAGTAGTAAAAGTAGTGTTCCACTGCAGAATGTAGTGCATGCCCCATTAGAACAGCTATGCCAGTGCTGCAAATTTGGTTGCACCCTAAGATTTCTTCACACTAGATAGGTTGCCTATAATTCACAATATTTTGTCTTTTCCAAAGTTTTCCACCACTGTCTCAGCTGCTGGGTGTCCAAGTCAAAAACTAGAGTCAAAAGTATGCTTCGGGCAGCGCAATCCTAACACTGTCCTGTACTGGCACAAGTCTCTTATGCCGGCTCCCGAGTGTTGAAAATATGCAGTAAAGCACGTTCACAGCTACTCAGAGGGAAGCTGAGCCACTACACGGATGTGTAGCGGCTCAGCATCGCCAGAGCTGTGCCAGGAGATGGCTGGGAGGCCAGCACAGCGGGTGGGAAAGGGTGGTGGGAGGGCAGAATGGAGGCAGTTCTGGGTGTGGGGAGGGAAGTCCAGGAAGTGGACCAGCCTGGGAAACCTAGGCTGGATCCTAACCCCCCATCCCCACACCCAGTCAGCTTACACAGGCTGCTTGGATTTGTGCCCGCAAAATCATGGGCACAGATCCAAGTAACCCTATTGGGCTGGCAGGCGGGCAACCCCGGGTAAAGGGACTGACATCCCCTTACTCTAAGTCGCACCCAAGCCCACTCCTCACCTGCACTGGGTGCAGGCCTGTTGGCCTGTCTGTTCCAGCGCAGGCTAAGACGGTGCCCTAAAATGTTTTTCCAAAATATCTCTGTTGCATTTGGCCTATCGTCCTTTCTGTTACACAAGGATATAAAACAGTCCTTCACCCAAACAATTCCTGTCTATTTCATTTATATGTGAAGGTTGGATAACTTGTTCCTTATTGTATTTACTTCCAGTGTTTGGCTAGGGCAGGCTTGTTCTTTTTTAAGTGTACTGGATGGTCAGGCTTCTTATCCACAATCTGTCCAAAAATGTTTCTGTGGAAATAACCTCTCTCCTCCATTAGAATGTTAAACCTAATTAATTTTGACAAATGCAAAATGTGTAGCTGGTGACCTGTTAATCTGCTGAAAGCAAATGGAAGAAAATTATATAATCGGCATTACAAGGATATATTTTTCAGCTTCAAAGGATGAAAACAGGCACACATTCTAAATGTGGTGAGAATAGCTTGAACTGAACCATGTCCACCCTGAAAACATGGGAAAGGACCATACTAGATGGACATGCAAAAGTGTATGCTCGAGGCTTGTTTCCTACCAGCTGCACCACTTTTGCTTTCAGAAACTGCCATGCAGAGGTGGAGTGTTTGATCCTGGTCAGAACTGGAGGTCATGGGGAAGAGGAGGTTCATTTTTCCCCCTCTGCCATTTTCCGTCAAAAAAAATCACCACTGCTAGTGGTGTGTGGCTGTTTTTGAGAACAAAAGAGCTACTTCTGGTTTGAAGTATGCCTCTAGCTGGCTTAAATGTTGGTTTGCTGTGTGGGTGTGTGTCTTAGCCCCTGGAGTGCAATGAATTTGTGCTCAATCTATTTCTGCCATACATAGAATGTGTTTTTTATCCTCACTGCAATCTTCTGCATAACTGTCTGGGAATAAGTGCGAGGTAGCATTGCAAGGTAGGAGCTGTGAGGGAGAGTCTTCAGAGTCACACCACTTGAGTGATTAATTTTATATATCTATACCAGTGGTGTCGCCCTACCGGTTCGCTGGGCGGAGTTATCTCGGCTGCAGGGAGGTTTTCCACGGTGATCGGCAGCGTGCTCGCTGCCTCCCGTTGCGTAATGGCGAAAGCCCGGGCAGCGAGCACGCTGCCGATCACCGTGGAAAACCTCCCTGCAGCCGAGATAACTCCGCCCAGCGAACCGGTAGGGCGACACCACTGATCTATACCCCACGTTTGTATATAATACAAAGCATAATAATTTAAATATCTGTGACTAAGGGCGTAATCCTAACCTAATGCACTGAAAATACACCTAATGTGTTGAAAATGTGCCATAAAGCATGTTTGAACCACTCTGAGTCAGGGAGGATGGCACATGTCCATATGCTGGCCTTCCTGACTCCAAGTGGTGCAAATGCGCTTTACTGTGCATTTGCAGCTCTCCTAGGCTGGCACAAAGGACTTCTGCTGCTTAACTCCAGGTTGGGATTCCGCCCTAAAACTGAAAGGTAGCTGAAAAATTTTCAGTTTTATCACAGAATATCTATTCTTTTCAGCTGAGACTCCAGAACTTTTCTCTGGTGAAAGCTCCAATAACCTCTGTGAGACTTTTGCAGGTTAAAAGTGCTTAGGATACTGTAGTATATATTTGAATAGTTTTTGAAGCATAGTTTTTGGTTGGAATGTGAAGTTTTCAACAGAACTAAATTCGTCTGAAAATCCAAGACTTTAAATTGATTTTGGATTTGGCTGTAATAATTTTTTTCCAGATTTCATCTTCATTGCTTTAGTATTGCATTCCTATGGGCAAATTTACCATTGAATCTAAACAGAGGCAGGGAGGGAGAGAGGCTTATATCCCTTTGTAAATTCAGATAGCTGGTAGTTCGCTGTGATATCCAGGCAAATATGCAAGGTGACCATAAATTCTTTGTGCAGTTTGAAATATTAATAACCTAGTTATTAATAGGTTATTAATGTATTTCACCTCATGTAAAATGAGGTAAAAAAAATCCATAAAATTCATTGGAGAGGTATAGTAATTTGTTCCAGATTTTAATGAAAAAGAAATTTATTCCTATTTTGTTTTGTTTTTAATTTTTCCACACCTTGTTCTTGCCTTGCTGTCCAGCTTTTCTGTAACTCCTCCTGCCAATTGCTGCTGCCTGTTCTTTGCCATGTTCTGCTTGCAACCAGAATGCAAACCTACATGGAGTGACAGATTGTCTCAGCAATTGCAACATTAGGCTAAAGCTCATCCCCTCCGTGCCACCAGAAGGCAGCCCTGCAATTCCCCCCCCCCAGCTTGGATGTGCAAGCCGGAGCATCACCAACCACTGTACAGTAGTTAGCCTTTTCCCCACAGTTCTCTATCCTAGATCATACTACAAAGTGGCAGTTGCTCGAAGCCAACCCAGTTACTGCTGAAATCTCTTGTGACAGCTATTTAACACCTAATCAAGTGCTAAGCTGATAAATAATGCATTTCTTGGCATCATTCAGACCTTAATAAACATTGTAAGGAGTTTAGAGTTCCCAGCTTGTCTTTACAACTTTACACCCTTGCAGGTCCTGTTAGCTTTAAGTCAGTTGTTACTTAAATAAAATAAACTATCATTTCAAGAAAGATCAGCCATAATCAAGAATAAGCAGTCTGCTAGCTGTGATAAGAAGTCCATATGTTGCAAGCGCATTATTAACCAAATAAAATCATAGGAGTAAAATAAAGCAATTATATAAAATATGGATGTTGCCCAGAGAAAATAGCTCAACTTGCTTAAAAGAGATTTTTCAGAAACTTGTTTTCATTTTTCATTTATTATTGAAACCACCAGCAGGACTTATTTGGCCATTCATAGCATAGTTAAAATATGTATGTAAATAGCTGTAATCAAATCAAAAAAACTTTCTTGAGCCCATTTAGAAAGAAATTAGCAGTACAGTCCTATGCATGCCTATTCAAAAGTAAGTTTCATTGCGTACAGTGGGTCTTACTCCCAGGAAACTGTCCCTAGGTTTGCAGCCTAAATCTTAGATCAAGTTTGATAACTTTTGATGACTTTATATCAGGGTCTCCAAACTTTTTAGCTGGGGGGGGGCACATTAAATATCTGGCATGGCGTCAAGGGCCAGAAAAATAAATTTAAATATAAAATTTAAATACATTAGAGATGGATATTAGATGAATGAATGAATGAATGAATGAATGAATGAATGAATGAATGGGCTCAAAGTTCCAGGATTCCTCCAAGCACCAATATACCCCACAGAAATACAGCACACACTTTAATGGACTCCCATCCCCCACCCCGCAAGCAGCTTACTTAAATGTGCTAAATATCTTGGAACCAGCAGTTCATAGGAAAGGAGGTTTTCCCACAGCTTGTTCTGAGGGACAGGGAAGCCATCTAAGGACTTCAGAGGGCCTAAAAACAGCACTTCCAGGTCTTTGGTAAAACCAGTGAGTGATTATTTTTGGCCTTCTGGTGGCCTTCTGAGGGTTGGAGAGGCTGTGCTTGCCTTGGAGGGTGCCACCTGTGTCAGCAAGGGGCAGAAGGGCCCGAGGCTCATAGGGGACCAGAGGCTTGCTGTGGGCCGGATAGAGGCTCTCTAATGGCCATATCTGGCCCCCAGACCAGAGGGTTTAGAGATATCATTAATGATTATTACTATTATTCCTTTTGTGTTTCTCTTACAGCAGAAAAGTCTGGTTGGTGAAATATTATTCCTCTTAGGGCTCTGGATACCTTTATATCAAAAGGGTGGGGTTTTATATGTTGACATTATTATTCTATAGTACTATTATTACTTTGGTATTATTACACTATAATATATTATTATTACTATAGTATATTATACTATTATGCTACTATATTATTATTATTCTCAAATTATCTTTGAGGGAGAGGTACTTCTGTACCATGACAAGGTTTTTTATCAAGATAGATTGGTAAAATGAAATTTGAGCACACAAGTAGAGGAATAGGTGCTAAGATGCGCATGCATTTTTTGCATTTCCTTGGCATCACAAAATTCCAGCAACTGCCATTTCTGATTAAGCCCTGTCCTTTGCCCTTGCCCTTGTGCCTGTTGATGCTTTCAACTATGGCTAGTGGATATATCATTACTGTGCATTATATTCCATAGATTACTGGGATCTATGAAAGTCCATTTCTAAGCAGTAAACAGAAATAGGCAAGTTGTGCTCCTAAGCAGGAGATATATTGCTCAGAAGGATCATACTGATGAATACTGGGCACTAAAAGTCTTTCCAGTGAAACAGCCCACAGTATCAATTTCTTAGAATCTATAAATCTCCTTTTTCTACTGCTATACAAAATCCAAGTGGCAAACCTTTGGGGTGACACACATCTTGCATTTTTTGCTCACTTTGCAACTTCCAAAACATTGCAGTAGAGTTAGAATATCGTGAGCATATGGATATGCAAACATAGCCTGATTCAAATACTCCCTGCTCAACCTTACTCCTTGCTCAACTCCTTGCTTTGTGCAGCTAGGACCAAAAGTATGCATATCCTGTTTCTCTTTCTAGTTTTTCCCCTTTTCCAAATATTGTAGGGAGGTCTTGGTTCAACAACCTTTCTCAGGGTACAATCCAATACTGGCACTGGGCCAGCGTAAATCCCTTATGCCGGCTTAGCATTGTCACAAATATGCCATAAGGCATGTTTGCGTCGCGGAAGAGGGCTCTGGGCCGGCACAGGCAGTGCAGCAACACAGGGACAACATCACGGACTCCAGGTAAGCAGCCCCTGTGCCAGCCGAGTTTGGCTGGTGGTGGGGACTTGGGAAGGGCAAAGGAAGGCAGGAGGGAGGCAGCCTCGGGGGCAAAGAGGGCAGAGAGAGGGCGACCTGGGGCGCGTCTGCCCCAAGAGAGGGGTGGTGTGTGAATCTGGCCATTAGGATTTTGCTGGTGCAGATCTGAGCAGCCCCATAGAGCTGGCTGGGGCTTACCCTGGGTAAGGTCCAGCAGCTGCCTAACCTATTTTGAGATGCAGTGCAGGCCAGCCTGCTCCAATGCAGGTTAGGATTGGGCTTCAAAAACACAACTTTTAGTTGGTTTTGCTTTCTCAGAAACAGAACTTTTAAAAAAAGTTAATATATTCTTAAGCCCGTGACACTACCTTCATAATAGTAGCAGCTCAGGTAGCAGCCAGGTAGCGGTCATGGCCAGAGGGACCTTTGCCCAGCATCCGTACCTGATTCTGTCAGCCCTGATTGCCGTGGTCCATGCACTTGTGGCATCACAACTCAGTTTCTATAGTGTGCTCTATGTGGGGCTGCCCATGGAGACTGTCCAACACTGCACTTAGTGCCACACACAGTGGCCCTTGTTCTGCCAGGCCACTGCTCCTTCAGTTGTGTTGGTTGTTGGTTTGTTTCTGGACAAGATTCAAGGTGCTGGTTTTTCATCTTTAAAGTCCCTCACAACATGGAGCAGAAGAACCACCTCCTCCCATGTGAAGAACCATCCTCTATGTCAGTGGTTCCTAAACTGTGAGTTGTGGCTCTCCAGGGGACCGCAGAAACCAGCCAGGGAAGCTGCGGAATCCTTGCAAAAAACAAAACAAAACCCAACTGCCCTATACATTGTATAGGATTGTAGTCATAATGAGGAGCCTTGGCCAGTGACCCAGTAGGTCAGGGGAGCCGCCAGTTGAAAACGTTTGGGAAGCACTGCCTGAAGGTCATCTGGAGGTGGGTGGGCCCTTCTCTGTGTGCTGCCACAATTTAAACTTCAGTTGGTGGCAACTAGGTAGGACCTTTGCTGTGGCAGCACTAGAATTATGGGACTCCCATTTTCAAGCCTAGCAATGTATGGCTGTGAGAGCTGGACCATAAGAAAGGCAGAGCGCCGAAGAATAGATGCTTTTGAATTACGGTGCTGGAGAAGATTCCTGAGAGTCCCCTGGACTGCAAGGAGATCCAATCGATCAATCCTACAGAAAGTCAAGCCTGATTGCTCCCTGGAAGGACAAATCCTGAAGCTGAAGCTCAAACCCTTTGGCCACCTCATGAGAAGAGAGGACTCTTTAGAAAAGACCCTCATGTTGGGAAAGATTGAAGGCAAAAGGAGAAGGGGGCGGCAGAGGATGAGATGGTTAGACAGCGTCACCAAAGCGATGAACATGAAGTTGGGCGAACTCCGGAAGCTAGTGGAGGACAGGGAGGCCTGGCGTGCTGTGGTCCATGGGGTCGTGAAGAGTTGGACAAGACTTAGCGACTGAACAACAACAATTTTCAAACCACACTGGAAGGCTAGCAGTAAGGTTCAGATTATAACACAACTAATATAAAAAAAATTGTTAGCTGCCTTGGGCCTTTTTTTGTAAAAGAGAAAGTTGGATTACAATGTTTTAAAATTAAAAAAATAATTAATTTCAATAATTGATCAGTGTTGTGTGCAAATTTAGACTCCTGTCCTCATCTCCCACTCCCTTCTGAGGTGCTTTCCAGTTTATATATATTTTGCTTGTACTGTACCTTTTTGCTTACCCAACTGCAACAGGCATTTCCTCCAAAAGCAAGCGGAAATAATCTCTCCTCCCCCTTTTGACATGAGTTTCCTCAGGGACACAATAATGGATTAAATGAATGATGAACAGACAGAATTAGACTGTTCTCAGTTCTCATAAGCCCCTCTGTCAAGCAAATGCTGATTAATAAGTATGCATTAATGGAAAGAACCTTAAGAGGCTGTACATGGTTCTCAGCCCCCCAAAAGTGGGTGGGCTGTAAGAGAATAATTTCTCAGTCATTTTAGAACTCATAAATGTGGGACATTTAATGTTAGGGAGTGGGACAGAAATAAAAGCGGGATTCCCATTTTTATGCAAACACCCTTTTCAAATTCAGACAAGTGAAGCTTAGATCTTGGCACACTTTAAGACAGAATTGTGTAAATTTCAGTCTGTAGCTCTGAGAAGCTTCTTTTCTTAACCTGAAGTTAAGAAATCCTGCTGTTTCAAATGTGGGTCTCAGCTGAATAAACTGCTAATTGTGTTGAACAGTGTGGTGTATGTTATGGTCCTCTTGGGACTCAGCTAAAATCAACAACCTCATTTTTCATTAGTGACCTAAGCTACTACTTGAATGTAGTTCTGAAGAATGAAAGGCTGCAATGCTTGAACTGAAACAATGTAGTGTAGCCAGCCAAGCATTTTCTTCTCTCTCTCTCTCTCTCTCTCTCTCTCTCTCTCTCAATCTGTCCAAGGCTGTAATTCTATACACACCCTATAACCTCATTGAACACAATAGCACTAACTTCCAAGTAGACGTGTGTAGGGTTGTGCTGTAAATGTACTCCAAGTTTCACTGCTTCTGCTCAATAAAGACAACAACAAATAATACCATATTTTGCAAATCCAACAAAAGTGCCAAAACTATAGTACTGATTTCACAGAACAAATGGGCAGCCCAATCCTAAACTGCATGGGCACCGCGGTAGCCAAATGGCTACTACAGCATCCAGCAACCGTCAGGCAGCCACTGGAGGCACCTTGGAAGGACATTGGCCCCCTTCTCTCTGGTAAACCCAGACACTTGCCTATGGGTCTCCTCAACTCTGTGCCAGCTATTTATCTGGCACAGACTTGAGGGCCTCCATGTTAGGCTGCACGGGCCAACACAGAGGTCAGGATCCAGTGGTGGAGGTGACCACTGGTCCTGCCTCTGCTCCACCCATCCCCCATCCAATTCCACCCTGCCTGCCTGCCTGCCCAGAAATGGCGCACTGCTGGCAGCAGTGAAACCGTTTGCCAGCTCCCATTGCCACCTCCGGGCGGTGGGTTCCGCATCTAGGCCAGTGCCAGTGGTAAGGGCTTAACCACCGGTACTGGAGGTGCCTTACGCCACCTTTGCAACACCAGTGCGGCAGTATGCTCTTACAATCAGCGCTGATGAGTATAGGATTGGGCCCTCAGTCTTGTTATGCATAAAAAAGTATTGTATGCTTATCATTCAGTCTTTGTGTTCCCAAATCCAGCACTTTTGAGAGGCAGCATTCTCTTGTCAAAGAATTTCTAAGTGCCACCTTGCTGATGTTGCTGATAATTTGCAGTGTCTGCATGACTGATCATATCCAAGATGGCAACACTCGTACATGGGGGTGGTTCCCCCCCTAAATTTCCAGATCAAAATAGCAAATTGTGGTGTTTTCCGTTTTTTATTCTACATTCTCATTCCAAGTTCTCATTTTTATTAATTTTAAAGTGTACTAATAGATTTTAATAAGCGATAATAGAGTCAGCACTTGCATCCACAGTATTATTTCTAATTGGAAAAGTCATCTATTTTGATTTCTGGAAAATACCTTAAAGATTAAGCTGAGAGGCAGAAGATTTAGCTGAGAGGGTTAATGCCTCCGTTTGCCTGAAAATACAGCTGAAGATCTCAAGGTCGTGAGCTCGGGACTGCCGGAAGTCTCTGAGAGTGCAGACCTTGCAACTGCGGCTGATTAGAAGCTGAGCTTCAGCTGCCTCGTGGGAGGAGGAGTGTACTGAAGGTCAGCTGCGTCTCTGGTGAGAGCAGGGAAGCATCAGCCAGCAGAAGACAGACGAGTGGCTAAAGAAAGAAGGCTAAATCCAGAAAGGAAGATCTGAATGTGTGTAGTTCTTGAAAGACAGAACATTCTGTAAATTGTAAAAACCTTCGGGTTTATGAATAAAGTCTGCCCATGTAAACCGCCTTGAGTTGTAGTCACTGGAGAAATCTGGTGATCTTAAGAAAGGCGGTATATAAATGCATGTATTATTATTATATTATTATTAAACACCAAAATGTGGCGTTTTGTGTTTTTATTCAAATATTTTCAATCAGAAAGTATTTATATATCGCTTTTCAACCTGAAGTTCCCAAAGTGGTTTACAGGCAAATGATAATGAAGTTAAATGGCTCCCTGTCCCAAAGGGCTCACAAACCCAAAAAATGCAAAACACCACCAGCAAAACAGCAACACCCACTAGAAAAGATACTGAGCTGGGGTGAAGAGGGACAATTACTCTCCCCCTGCTAAATATAAGAGGAACACCACTTGGAAAAGTGCCTCTTGCCCGGTGTTTTGTGTTTTTATGCTGTGTTCAACAGCAACAAAAAAAACCCCACCCCACCACCTCTGTCATCTCCAATGTGGGCACTGCCATTCTCGATACAGGCTGGCATACATATGCAAGTTCACCACCCAATGCACAATGCATACAGCATAGTGGTACACTTACATACATACAGAATTAAGGGTGCCCGTTGTGCTGACACATGTGCCTTGTGTTGGCCCAAGGCTATGGCAAACATGCTGTAAAACAAGTTTGTGTCAACCCTAGAGGCATTTCCACAAGCACTTGTGTCAACCCAGGCACGCATGTGGAGGCAGCTGGCAAGGCGCTTCTGCCGTGGCCGAGTTCAGCCAGTGCAGGGCTTTTCTGGGTGGGGGGAAGGTGGGAGGGGGTGTTTCAGTGGGCAGGGCAACCTGGGGAGGGGTGGAGTTTGGATGCAGCTGTTAGGCCGCATCCAAAGCTCTGTCCCTGGCCTGCACGGCCCCAATTTGGGCTGCGGAGGGAGGCTTGGATTTGTGCCCGCAATTTTGCAGGTGCAGAGCTGAGCATCCCCATTGGGCTGCTTGTGACTTACCATGGGGCAGGGGAACATTTGTCCCGTGCTAAGCTGCTACTGCCTCCTAAGCTGCTGCTACTCCTGCTTGCTACTCCTGCTCCTGCCCAAGTTAGGATTGCGCTGGGAATGAGTGGTGCTTTCCCCGGTCAACAACTTAAAGTTTCAGAAGGGAGTCTTGAATAATGACATTTCTGTAACTTGGTCTTGCAGAATTCGTTCTAAAATGGAAGGCAGGAACACATTTCCATCAAAATTAAATGCATTGTAAGTTCCATTTGCTGTATTTCCATAGCAAATATGTATTTGAGGGTGGAATCCTAACCTGGAGTTAGGCCGGCCCAGTTAGGCCAGCAAAGTTTGGCAGGTACAAGGGACATCGTAAAGTGCATTTGGATCACTGTCGGAGTGAGGGACGATGGCACATGTCTGTGTGCCTCTCTCATTCCGAGAGTGGTCCAAACATACTTTACAGTGGCCCTCGTGCCGGCCAAACTGTGCTGGCCTAACTCCAGGTTAGGACTGTGCCCTAAATGACAATGACTTTAAACGACACAGCTTGATTTTGGTTATGTCATCTATCATATTGCTTCCATATTGTTTAGGTGAACAGGCCACAGTTTTGCATTGCTCAGGGCTGTTCAACCCAATGAAATAATTCTCATAGGTTTGAATGGAAGTGGATTACAGAGCCAGGACAGAAAAATGGGGTGGTTTTAGGAACAATTTATTCTCTTTCCATTTTCTGATTATTTAAACAAGATGTGGTGGAGAAAAATAGCAGTACCATTTTCCTCTATTTTGTTACTAAATTTCAAAGGGGAGTACACAGTTGTATTTAGAAAAATGCACCCTAGAAATTGTCAGACTAAATTCCCAGTAGCAGTTTTTGCTTTCTAAAAAAAAAAAAAATCTCTGTATTTTCCTCCCTTGTACCTTTTAACTGTTTTCTAGACGAACTAAAACAGACATTTAAATAGAAAGTGAAGAGGCTTTCCAGGCAAGGGAACCAGCATACATTATTCATCAGCTGCTTCCTCTTCTGATGTTTCTGCTATTTCCTTGCTTCCTTAACAGAATAAAGGATATTAGAAGCGGTGTGCACACTGCCCTTTTGTGTTAGCAGGCTCAGGACTGCCACAGAAAATTCTTCTGTGAGGGTGGAGTCTCTGTGCATTATGCAAGTGGTAGGGGTCATATGTAGGGGTGTTTTTTATGGTCCACCCCCAAAAATTTATTGATTAAAATAGCAAATTGTGTTTGTGTTATGTGTTCTTAGTCTACATTCTCATTCCAAGTTCTCATTTTTATTAACTTTAAGTGCTTTAAAATGGTACTAGGTATAGGTGATATAGTGTTAGCAGATGCAGCCACAGTGTTATTTCTAATTGGAAAAATAATCTATTTTAATTTCTGGAAAATATCTGAAACACCAAAATGTGGTGCTTTGTGTTTTTATTCATACATGTTAATCCCCACCCCCAAGGCAGTGTTTTGTGGTTTTATGCGGTGTTTAACAACCACCACCACCACCACCACCCCACTCCACGTCATGTGCTCAGTTGTTCCAAGAAGCAACGCAGGGCACAGTCCCTAACCTGTGCTGGAATAGGCAGGCTGGCAGCCTGCCCTGTATCCAGCACCGGTTGGCAATCCAGTTGGAACCTCTACAACAGTGGTCAGGGAACAGGGGTAAATTACCCCAAATGGGGTAAAAATGAAATTTCTGGGGGTAATGGATGGTTGCGCTGCCGAGACACAGCCGGGCATGCATATGAACCTATATGCATGCCTGGCTGTGTCTTGGCAGCGCGACTGTCCATTACCCCCGTTCTGGTTCTGTCGTTGGCTGGCTGGCTCAGTTTTGTTTTGTTT
This sequence comes from Lerista edwardsae, assembly GCA_029204185.1. Taxonomy (NCBI): domain Eukaryota; kingdom Metazoa; phylum Chordata; class Lepidosauria; order Squamata; family Scincidae; genus Lerista; species Lerista edwardsae. The sequence continues at coordinate 4,196,116 of JAJKFI010000018.1, read as the reverse complement.
GTTTTGCTCCACCCACTTTCGCTAGCCTGCAAAACACGCTCTGCGCCTGCTCTGCTTTTCACACCACGGCAGTTTAGAGCACGTGGACGCAGCGAGGAGAGTGGCAGAGCAGTGGCGCGTTGGACCTGAGCGGCAGCGGAGCAGAGCGGCAGTGAAGAGGCAAGCCAGGGGCGGCCATTGGAGGTGAGGGAAGGCATGCATCTTTCCCCCACCCCTGCCTCCGTTGCCCTGCCGGGGCACGCGTCTTCCCCCCCGTTGCCCTGCGGGGGGGAACTGCACACCCCTCGCTGTCCAGTGAGGGACGCGTGGTTCCTCCTGGCAGGACATCGGAGGCGAGGGAAGGCATGCGTCTTCCCCCCCCCATTGCCCTGCCGGGGGGAACTGCACACCCCTCGCTTAGGCTTCTTGCAGAACACGCAGCCCCATCATTTCGATGGCTGCCCAAGGCCAGATGCGGGGCTTCTTTAATGTCCTGAAGTGTCCGTGTGTGATGGAAGGTGTCTCCTAAGACTGGGTGCTGTTGCCAGGGGAGGGGCTGATTGGAACGGAGGTTTTTTTTTAAAAATTGATTGCCTAAGAGTGCAAGTCTATTTACAACCTTGACAAGCAAAACGACCACACAGCCCTCCCCCCTTCTAGTGTTCCATCTTCCTATAGTTTCAATATGGCTGCTCTAGGTGTTTCGTGATCCACCTGAAATTGGCTCATGACCCCACTGGTGGGTCCCAACCCATAGTTTGAGAACCACTGTACTAGGAAGTGATCTCTCACCTTGAGTAAGGTGTGAGTAGATGTATTGCTGTTTGTTACTGAAGCTTTTTGCAGCTCAATGAAATAACCCATATTATTCCTCTGATTGCAGTATTTTCAGCTAAGGGCACACATAGAACATACTATTAGAATTAAGGCAATGAGTTGTAAACTTTCCCTATTTGAGTCTGTAACTTATGGAGGGGCTGAAAGTTCTTCTCTCAGATTAGTTGAACTTTATTATTTTTAGAAGGTAAAAGTAGTTATTTTAAAAAGAAGTGGGATAAACGAGCAGAATATGCTATTCCCAATGCTATATGGAAAAGAATTCTGTCACAACTATCTACGTATTCCCCATCAGAGAAAATTCTGTATCAAAGAATTTTACCATATGTACCATATGAATTGAGCAAGGTTTACAGTCAAAATGATGATATTGGCATTATAATCAATCACAAGCTAATTTTGTCCTATATGGTGGAAATTGAATGTTTCTGGAAAAGCTAATTTGCACTATCTCCATAATTACTTTTGTAAAGCTACCACTAAACCAATAATGTAACTGAGGTATGTGGACAAACAGGTTGAATTAGGGAAAAGAGAGTTGATGCGGAGCCATTTCACAAAGTGCATGTCCCTCAAAAGATGGAGGGATTCTTCAACTCTGACAGTAAAGAATCACTGCTTAATGTTGGAAGAACAGCAGCAGGTGAGCTGAGCCAGCCAGTATATGACCAGCAAATGTACAGATGTTGGCCTCCACCAGTAAGAAGAGATTGTTGATGGTTGGAAGGCTGCAGGTTGCTTTCTTCTACTGTTACCAGACCTTTGCATGGTCTCTCTTTCTTGTCTTGTTGACAGTTAGCCTGCCTTTCTGTGTAACAGTGTGTAACAATGGCTACGGTTCTCTCTTTTTCTCAGTAAAGTTCTAACAAATTTAGGGCCCAGTCCTATCCAACGTTCCAGAGCTGAGACAGCCACAATGCAGCCCTGAGGTAAGGGAACAAATGTTCCCTTACCTTGAGGTGGCTTCAGCAACCCATCACCACAAGATACTGCAGAAAACCCGTTGGCACACTACAGCAGTGCTGGAAAGTTGGGTAGAAAAGGACTTTAGTTCGCTGGGTGTGGGACTGCTTTAATCCCCCAGCTCTACTAGCATCTATCATTGTCAGTGGAGATGGCCATGCTCTGCTACCACATGAAACATGGGAAGTAGCCAAAATGACCAAGCTTACCAAGCCTGTTTGGCTAAAAGAGGAGAGAAGGGGAGTTTCTACTTTCTATTTCACTCCCTTAAAACCATTTTCTACCAATGATGTGTTAGAGCAACATTGGTAGAAATGCAATCTCCATCTCATCATTGGTAGAAAATTTAACAGAGTTAATGACATTGAAGCTTAATTATATAATATGTTTTCTAAAAACTGAAGCAAGGACTATTTAATAAGTAAACAGCCAGTTACAGAAATTGTTAAACATATTTTAAAACTCAGCTAAGCAGCAGCAATCTTTATATTGACTTATGGGCTTTATTATTACATTTTCGCTAATTTTAGTTCTTACATTTTGAATGAATTTTTTGAATGTTTTGGCTTGTACTATAACATGTTTTAGGGATGTGGAGGCACTGCGGGTTAAACCGCTGCTGCTGGACTTTCTGACCGGACGGTTGGGAGTTCGAGACCATGCAACAGAGTGAGCTCCTATTGCTTGTCCCAGCTCCTGCCAACCCAGCAGTTCGAAAGCACGTAAAAAATGTGAGTAGATAAATAGGTACTTTGGTGGGAAGGTAACTGCGTTCCATGCGCCACGGCGTATAGTCATGCCGGCCATATGACCACGGAAGCTTGTCCTCAGACAAACGCCGGCTCTACAGGCTTAGAAACAGAGATGAGCACCGCCCCTTACACTACAGTCGGTCACGACTAGACCATTTGGTCATGAGGAAACCTTTACCTTTTATAACTTCACTTGACCTTACAGGATTTCATTTGTGTTAATAGGTATCTTTTATATTGTGTGTCAGTGGTCTTCACAACCCCATTAAATAAATGATGCTGGGGACCCAGTGCCAATCTTGCCACCTCCTGATTTGCCTACCCTGCCACCATTGCCACCTGGCCCCTGCCTGCTCCATTTCCCTCTACCTCTTGTGTCTTAACAAACCTGTGAGATAGTAGCCTGAGCTTGGCTGGCCTTAGGAGCTGTGGGGCAAGACAGTGAGCTGTGCAGGACTATATCAAGAACTCAGATTTTGTTATTGGATTGGATCCAAACCATTATTGCAAGGGTAGGCAATGTGAGGCTCGCAAGCTACCGTAGCTCACGGGGTGCTTACTGGCAGCTCATGGCCCTTTTCAGTTTGCAGCAGCAGTTGCCGCTGCTGAGCAACCAGAAAGGCTGGGGTGATAGCCAGTGATGTAGCTAGGCTATTTGACACCTGGGGCCCATAAATATCTGATGGTTGCCTACCCCTGCATTGTTGGATTGGGTTTAAATCCTCTCTTCCACAGAAAGTTTGCCATGACCCCCCAAATGAAGCTTTGTGATCCCGTTGGGGTCTTTACCAACAGGTAACACTGTTCTGTATGTATCTTACATTTTGGTTTGGCTGATGAGATCCTCTTGTGCTTTATAAACTTGTAAGTCTTGCACAAAAAAAAATTAAAGCAATTTTCTGATTCTTGTAAAGACACAAAGCTCCCCCCCTTCATTATCAAAATGAATTCCTTCCTGTAAGATTTCTCTTTTTTAAAAAAAAAGACCCTCAAATAAGTTTTTCAATCTTCTATGAAGTGCTATGAATCATTCTATGATTGTTTTACAATCATAGAAACACATCAGTGATGTCATTCAGGGGGAACGGACCAGAACGGGCGTTCCGGATCCTAACGGGCTCCGTGGCTGGTTCTGGGTTCCCGACAAGTGCCAATCAAAAGTGAGTTCCTGTTCCTAAATCATTTGAATGACACCACTGAAACACATTCTATGAATGTTTTACAGGTAATGTTCAGAAGGTGCCACCTTTTTATTATGCTAGAACCGAACTGACTTTACCTGTCTTTCCCTCAACTCTTTTTCCAGATCTGTAGCCCTTGATGACTTTGACTGAAATGCTCATTATTTTTACTGAGAAGAATGGGCCACAACACCTGTAGTTTTGTTGAGCTTCCAGAAATTCAGCATGACTTGGTTTGGGTTGCCTCATGTAGGTTGCTCTCTGCATAATCAGATGCGTCAGTGGCTGGTTTGCAGTTTGCAATAATGTGCTAACATTCTGGTCCCCTGAAACAGCCAGCTTATTAACTGTGATGCCCAAAATGCCATCTGGAGTGTTATCCAGTCATCTATAATTATTCTGTCTACTACTTCCCTTTGATTGTCCGCTCTGCTATATATTTTCTTTTTTATCCTCCTTGACTTTCCCAGTCAGATATAGAATCTATTTATCTTGTCCTATATTGATACTGCAACTCCTTTGTGAACTAGTGTTGTCTAATGAGGAACAAAATTTGGGGGGTAACTGAAGTATTCCCTTTTTACAAACAAAAACTAAAACGCATTTCATTGCGTTACAGAAAATAGTTTAGTACCACTTCACATTTTTGTTTCTTCAATTCAGAAAATAAATTCTGAACAATGTCTTCCGAGTCTCTTGTGTAATATTGTTGCAGAGTAATTGTAAGAATGTGTTGCCATATATCAAGAAAATCCTCAACGAAAAATTGATTACTTGCTAATTTAATTGGAGCCAAAATTCTATTCATAACTAAATTTTTCCCTACCTTCTCAAATTATTAAATGAATAGTAGAGTTCTGCTCTTACATTTTAAATTTCTAATGCTAGCTGCAATTTTAGCAGCTGGCAGCAACAATAGTATTCATACCTTCCCAATTACAGTAGCCCTTCCTCATCAGCGGGTTCAGAACCCATGGATTTGACCCAATGCAGGTTCTGAACCTGTGTTGGGAGGTCTTCTGAGTAGGTTGCACACCATCCCTCCACATCTCAGAATACTTGCCAGAAGGCTCTGGCAGGCATTTTGTGTCTCAGGCAGTGGTGGTATCCTACCGGTACGCTGGGTAGGACGTCCGGGTGATCGGTAGCCTGCCCGTCGCGTACCACAGCGTTACGCCGTTTGCGTAACCAATTACGCCGCTTGCGTACGTTACGCAGACGGTGTAACGCTGTGGTACGCGACGGGCGGGCTGCCGATCACCCGGATGTCCCACCCAGCGTACTGGTAGGATAACACCACTGGTCTCAGGGCGGGTATGTGTGACATCCCTGCAACTTAGAAGGCCTGCTGGAGTCTTCTAGCAGGCATTGTAAGACATGGGGAGATAGCACACACCTCCCCAAGCTCCAGAGCACAGGTCTAACCACAGATTTCATTCAACCATAGAAATTGTGGAAGTTTTCTGCATCCATGGGGGTTCCAGGAGCAGAATCCCCACAGATACCAAAGTCAGACCTGCATTGGTGTATTTTCACTAACTGGCCAAGAAAATGTGCCATGTGTTTGTGATGAATAATGTATTCTGCAATTGATCTAATTTATTGAGGTATCAGTGCCTAACTTTTTAATGTTTTTGTTTCAAACAAATATAAACAAATATTTTAAAAGAATGCAGCATCTCAAATGCATTACATTATGCCCAATATTTTCTCACCTTGCTACATGCCTAGTGCATGTTGTAGGCAAGTTAATCTCTTCTCACATTGTTCTTTTCCTCAGTAATCAGAAGTTTGTTAATATAATATAAAAACATTTTGCCATGTGACATAGGGAGAGCTGCAAATACTAGATAATGTAAACCCAAAGTATCTTGTTGAGCTTTCAATGTTGTCAAATGCCATATATCAGAGGATGATGCTCAAAGGTAGGTACATTTTCTAGAGTGAGGTATTGAGGTATGAGTGCAGATTTCCACATACAGTAATCAGTCCACATGGAAACAGGCAAAGAATGTCATCGTTCCAGTGATTTCCAGCTTGAGTTGAACAACTGCCATAATTTAATCCCTGAAATGTTGGCTACAGCCAGAAACCATGCCTAGGGCCACTGCGACATGTAACTGGGCCCAGGGCAAGATGCCTGATTGCCCCCCCCCTCCTAAATTTTCCTACAAACCAGACATTACTACTGTTAAGTTTTTGACAGTTTTAACTTAGCATGAACAAGACTGAAACTAAATGAAAATATTTATCAGAACGGGATAGTCTTCCTGTTTTGAGTCATGCTACTATGTTTCTTTTATCCTACCTCAGCAAAGTCCTCCTCATTGCTTTTTTTTTTTTTTAACAACGCATGGGCATCCAGGGATTGCCTTCCATGGTTTCCCTCATTGTTATATGATTTTGAAACAAATCCCATGTAAACAAACTTGCCTGGCTTTCTCTCTCTATTTTCTTTCTCTTTTTTTTTTCCTGTAGTCCAAACTGAGGGCACAATCCTAACCTGGAGTTAGGCTAGCACAGTTAGGCCAGCAAAGTTGGGCTGGCACAAGGGCCACCATAAAACGCATTTGGACCACTCTCAGAGTCAAGGGAGGATGGTGCACATCTGTGTGCTGGCCACTTTTGACTCCGAGAGTGATCCAAATGTATTTTGCAGTGTCCCTTGTGCCACCCAACCTTTGCTGGCCTAACTGTGCAGCTTAACTCCAGGTTAGAACTGCACCCTTATATTTGTACTCCATACTGTTCATTTCATCTTCAAATAATCCCAAAACACATGTAGACTTGATCTAATGTCATGTGTGCTGGATATACACTAAACTAGTGTTGGGCCTAGGAATTCTATGAACTGAACTGGGTGATCTACTGGGGCCTAAGTAGTTATGGTCTGAAGGTGTAAGTTTTAATTTCCTGTGTTTGAACGATACTAATACATGTTGGTGTATATTGAGAAGATCTGAGCTGCATTTTCCACCACAACTTTAATCCACTT
>JAJKFI010000018.1:4174409-4184409 GCA_029204185.1 Lerista edwardsae | reverse complement strand
ACTTTAAATGCTCCTATCCCACTTAATCAAAAATCAAGATGGCTTACAATCAGATAACGATGCAAAGTATAATACAACACTTTTATTGTTGTAGAACATAGCAATAAGAAGTAAAACAGTACTGTAATAACTACATTATCAACCCTGAGTCACTGGCAGCCCAATCCTATCAAGGACTGGGCCGGCTGGTTCAGAGTTTTATGACAGTGGAACAGAGATCCACTGTGGTAAAATGACTGCCAACAGCTGTGCAAGGGAGCAGTGCTCTCAGTCTGTCGGTGGAGACTACACCTGTCAGACCAGGTAAGGCAGCAGTGGGGGGGGGAGGATGCAACGTGGCAGGGAGGTAGAGGAACATGGGAGGTTTGGATGTGGGAAGGGGTGGATGCTCAGTGGTGATTGAACATGCCAGAATCTATCCCCCTTTTCTGCAGCCTCTCTATCCCCTTTCCTCTCTTGCACCAGCAGTTTCGCTGGTTCAGAAGACCCACTGCGGAGCAGGAGGCTTTCAAAGGTGTAAATTTGCTCCGAATCCTCCTGATCCGCCTCTTTCTGAATATATTGTGACCATTTTTGGCATGATGCACCAGTGGGGGAGGGGGGGATTGGGCTCTGAGTTTTTGTCTGAAGAAAAATAACTTTTTGCTTCGTAAAAACCAAGCAAGTAAGTATTGGTCCCTGATGGGTTTCCTGGCAGAGGAAATTCTATAAAGCACAGCCACAGCTGAAAAGGCACTGCTTTGCACTTTTGTGGATTATTGTGGAACTCTAAGAGAACAATTCCTGCACAGAGGCTTATAGATGGTGCTGTGAAGGGAGGCAACGGGGTGAAGAACAGTGATGCTTTTTTTGCCTCAATGCCCTCCCTCACGTCCAGCATGCTCCTAAATGGAGCGATTCAGGATGCTGGGGGTGTGGCTGGGGGGCGCGGGGGGCAGGGCCGTGGCACTAGGGGTCTGGCACCCCCCGGTGTGCTTTGAGCCGGTTACAGCTCTGCTTCTGCAGCTTCTGCAGCGCCATGTCTGAGTATATTAACAGGCAGGGAAGGTTTATGCAGGGGAAGAGGGAGAGAGAGACTTGTGAACATATGTAGACCTCAGACCATTTGGTTTTAAAAATAACTGTGGTGATTTCTGTTCTCATGTGAATGTTAGTAATAAATATGCATTTTCTCTGCCCATTTCTGTATGTTTGTGTGTGTGTGTGTGTGTGCGCGCGCGCGCCTATGTAAAACAGTCCCCCAGCATCCCATTTTGCAGTGTCTGCTGTGCTTGAGCCTACATCACTGTCGTGTTAGTCTAAGCAGAAGGGAGCAGATTGTGTATTTTGGTTCAGTGGTGCTTCAGGCTGTAACATCAGATGTAGCTCCTAGAGTGACAAATTCTAATTGCAGTGTCACAGATTAAACAAGGGCACAAAGGAGTCCCGCAAGCCTTTTAGCCCTCATGGGAAGGAAAGGATTCTGTCGCTTTCTGTTTGCTGAAATTATTGTTGCCCGCATGACCCTGTTTGTAAACAGTCAAAAAGAGCTTGAGTTTCAGTATTCAAGGTAGCAGTTTTTCAGTCCATGGAAATATGTTAGTTTATTCCCTCAGGGTAACATCTCCATATCCTTTAGATCCAAATATCTGGAGATTGCAACACAGTGTAATACAATGCAGTGATTGTTCTATATTAAATTGTTACCTTATTGGTTACATTTTTATGTGATTTATAATTCCGTTTAACACTAATAACGTCAGCTAACATCTGAAGGTCTAATAATCTTGTCATCAAATTACAGTAACATGGAGAGGGATTTTAATTGCAGTAGTGGATGTTTGTTGTGTTGACATATCTTGAACGTGTTTTCTTCTCCCCGAACAGGGAATGTCAGTCCTGACAATCATAGATAGGGTTTTTGCTTTTGAAATATCTGTGACTTGCAAAGTGAATGACCTTTTACTATAAAAGGTGTCTATATAAATAACTAGGGCAAACATGAAAAGAGGAATTCTTTAGTAAGTTAAAGGTCTGAACAGCAGGTTTGAATGTTTGCACACACACACACACACACACACACACACACACAGAGAGAGAGAGAGAGAGAGAGAGAGAGAGAGAGAGAGAGAGAGAGATTCTGTGCCGTGTCTCTCAGGAGTAACATACCAATATTCACTGTGAAGGGAACGCTCCAGCGGCATTTGGTAGCGACTCCCTGAGGTTGGAGCCTTCTGAGTGAGTCATCAACAGGGTTGTGCTTGCCTGCAGCATTCTTACCAATGCTGTTTCTGTTGGGTCTAACATTTTTTCCACTGAAGAATGATCAGGGCAACTGTTTTACCTAGAGGTATCCTGAGGTGTGGCACGTACCTGTCAAATGTAAGTTAAATGGCTCCCTGTCCCAAAAGAGCTTACCGTCTTAAAAAATGCAGAATACCACTAGCAGCAACCACTAGAAAAGACACTGTGCTGGGGTGAATAGGGACGGTTACTCTCTCCCTGCTAAACATAAAAGGAACACAACTTGAAAAAGTGCCTCGTGCCCAATTTGTAGGGGTTAGGGTTAGGTATGTGATGACATAATCACACCTGCCCCAATCTTCCGGTGAATGCATTTTAAAGTAATTTAAAAGGTTTTAAAGTAATATACCCACCTCTGAATCACCTCAGTTCGGCCGAAGATCACAAAGGCTCAAACAGTGTGATGTCACCTCCTCCTGAGGGTGACACCTGGTGTGGCCCACACCATCTGCACCCCAGGTTGTGATGCCTCTTGTTTCACCTGCGTTGTTCTTTCTGGCTAGATTGCTTAAATCTCATTGAAATCAATAGGTTTTAAGCTGACAAATGGTGCATTTGTGATGGTTCTTCCCTTTTGAGGGCATCCAGGTCCTCGCCCTCTTCCTAGTGCTTCATTAGATTAGATTAGATTAGGTTAGATTAGATTAGATAATTTTATTGGCCAAGTATGTAAACCATACCTGGAATTTGATACAGCTACTGCTTTCATGTGTCAGGAGCCTCCCTTTGCTCCGATTGGCCTCTCCCTTGGCTTAGTGAAGGCCATAGAGGAAGCTACGCATTGTAACTGACAGAATAGGATGGTCAGGAGCATTTTCCTCTGAGCAAATGTAGGGTATACGTTAAATTGTATGTTAAATTGTAGAGTTTGCTGTGTGGTTTTGCCTGTCTTGTAATGCCTGGCTGAGATTATGAAAACATAAAGACTTCTCAGCAGAGGCTTAAAAAAATGTCAGCTGACAAGTCAAGGTAGAGGGTTTTTTTTGAGCTGTTGTGTTCACAGAGTGTGGGACACGGATATTTCTACACTTCTGTCACTTCGTGTTTGACTTTAAAAGGAATATCTGAGGCAGAATGGGAGGGTATGTGAGCAGCTGACATGTTGTATGCACTTAGTGATGTGTCCTGAATACTCACAGTTTTGCTTCTAATCCGATAAACCTCACCCCTCGTTACACGGGTGCCTGTAGTGAGGCCAAGCACAAACCCTGAAACGTATTTACAAAATGGCTCCAGTACTCAAATTATTACTCATGGTTTGGTGATTTAGGATGCTTGGGAGTGACTTTTTTCTGGATCTTAAAAACAGAGGAAATGTTATTGATTTCTCACACTTTTTCATAGAACGCTAGATTCTAAACTGGGAGGCAGGCTGCTCCCTTCTTGTAGTGCGGTGACTGAAATAGCAGGCAGCAGTATAGTCCTTCCATCAATTATTCCAGGAAAAAAAGGGAACTTAATTGTGTTTGTATAATTAGAATGTATAGTTGTCACATGCTGCAGATCCCTGTGGCATAGAAAAGTCTCGTGACTCTGAGGCTCACCGCAAGATGAGGCACCCAGCGATGATGTCATCACCATCACCTATCTATCTACTATAGGTCCAAGTAGACCTCTCTGTGCCTTGGAAGCTTACACCTGTGTGAGAGAACAAATGGTCCCTTGCCCAGGGTACACCTCCTAGACTCCTTCCCCTACGTGATAGGATACAGCAATCACCATTTTGGCATCGCTGCATCAGCAGGGGCAGGGGTAATGGATAGGATTGGGCTGAAAATGTGCTTGTAGGATCCAGGAAATATGCATATGTTTAGATTTTCTGTCAGACACTTAAAGAAACCTGTTTAAAAGTTTGATAAGGTTAAAATGGCTAATCTTGGGCCAGTTGTGATATTACTTACTGAACCAGCCCCTCTTTGTGTATTTGCCAGTTTGTTTTAATTCAGGCCTAAGATAATTGTATCAGGCCTCCTTATAAATTCTGATTCATCATGTTCGTGCTATAGCCTTCCTTTCAAGTTTTTCTGTTGGAGTGGTGACACTTTGAGGTCTGCAGGAGAGTGTCCCAGGAAATTAAAGTGTTCTCCCATTGGTGTTTCAAAGCTGCAATATCTTGTGTCAAATGTGACCATGTTTTTGTGTAGACTAACCTGTTTGTTCTATGTAGACTGCAGAAGAACTTTAGTGACAGACAATAGCATACATCCCAGTGGACAATGAGCAAGTAAATGTCCCCCCAGTAATGTATTATTATTGGGCCTTCTTAAGATGGTACCCAAGTAGATACAATGATAGAGTTGCCACCAGGGTTTGTGGTAGTGTCTGACCTTTGTGATTGTGTCTTTCTTACATAGTTTATTGTTGCTGGCACTTGGCCATTTAAGGTGGTGGGGTTCTCTTTATGCAAGGACAGACCCTGCCACCCAAGGCCTGTGAACAATGTATGGCATTGACCAAAGCAATCTGTAAGTCATGGATGATACGTTGGACTGATTTTAGGCTGTAGGTGTAGATGATAACATTTCTCCTCCTAGCATAGTCAATCTGTGGTCATTTTGACTTCATTTTGTTGAGTGAGTATTATGGTTTTAGGAATCACTGCTGTAAATTTGAAGGTGAAGTACCCATCAAATGAGCTGAAACAAATGTGATTGTATCATAGGAGAAGGCAAAGGTTTGTGTGGTTTGTAAGTCACTCAGCTAGCACCAGCCTCTAGATTTTCAACCAGTGTGCCATGGCACACTGGTGTGTCACAAATCATTTACAAGTTTGGAAAAGGGTCATTCAGTAGGCCTTTGGGGGATGTGAGCCCCCCCCCACTAGCAGCATAGTATACTGTGTCAATTGTCAAAAACTGATGGCGTGCCTTGACAATTTGAGCTTCTTAGTGTGCTGTGAGATGAAAAAGGTTGAAGGCTGCTCTAGAAGCTCACAGAGAGGACATGAGGATGATGGCTCTAGCAGTTCCAGAGGTTTTTCTGAGGCTGTCAGAGAGCTCTGCAGGCCTCAGAAAGGCCTCCAGAGGTGCTAGAAGGCCATTTCCATTTTTTACAAAAACTGGAAGTGCCCTTCTAGCACCTCCGGAGGCCCTTCTAAGGCCTGTAGAGGCTTCTGCGGGCCTCTAGAACATCTATCATATCCAAGGTCTTATGGACTGGTCCTGCAGATTTATTTTATCCATGGGTTTCAATATCCACAGTGGCTCCAGAAATGATCCCCCACGGATACCAAGGTTCATCCTGTACAGTGTTTTCTCCCCTGTCTTTCAAGAACTGAAATTCATTTTTTACCAGAGGTAGCCTTATTCCAAATGCAATATCTAAGTGACGTCTAAGTTTAAAATTGAAAATAAAAGCCCCTGTTGATTTATTTATCAAGTGAAATGGGGTTCATATCCTTAGGAAAAATAGCTTTATAATAAGAATGGGATATTTGTCTTCCATTTTTGTTTCAAAGGTGATAATTATAAGCCACATTTTATAGCAAATCAGACTAGTGAGAAATATGCATTTCATTTAGCATCACCTACAAATGTAAATATAATTAACGTTAATGAACTGTTGCCGTACCTCATGCGCCAGAGATTTTAAAACAAATGTAAATGTCAGAAATTTAATATTTTACAATTTGAGATCAAAGAATTGCTCTTGTATTTCCATTTAAATGTGAACGAATTAACATTTAAAGGGATTTCAGAATTTTAAGCTCTCATCCTCATCTGGAAATAAACTAGAAGCACAACCCAATTACACATTTGTAAGCATTTGTGAATCCCATTTATTTAGGTGGGAGAGTTAGTGTGTGTTTAATTCTCTCCCACTGAAATCAATTGAATGTGCAAGTTAAGGCTTTGGTTGTATCATACCCTGGGTGAATAGTTGTTTAAATTGCTACATAGCAGCCATGCAAAGAGAATAAAAGCTCCCCAATGCTTATACATGTGCCTTTTGTGCACAGCTATAGTTATAGGTGAGCTTTGCAAACTGCACTTCAGATGCTCCAATTGATGTAGACCAACTGGTGAATGCAGTCCGGGTTTGGCCAGCCTTAAAGCTTCCCAGTTTATGCAACATGAAAGGGTTTTATGTAGCTCCCAGAGTCTACCTTTACTGTTAACTAGATCAAGGGTGTTTTGTGGTTTTTGATTGTTTTGTTTTTTAAATGTCTGCCTCATGATTTCTTATCAAATTTCTCTGTGCTAATTTTCTTATGCCGATCGTCCAATTTAGCATGCTTATTAGCTTATGGGAGTTTCATTCAACTTTTCTACTTTGTTCCCTGGATCTTTCTGATCTTTTCCTTTTGCTGCTGACCAGGTATCTGATTTCAGTCTGTTGCAAATTTTTAAGTACATGCTAAACACAGTAAACGAGAGAGAAATAAGAGTACTACAGGTTGGACCTCAGTATCCATTCCCCCGAAACCCGTGAATGATAGAATCTGTGGGTTGCAGACCAGAATTTTTCTGAGTCCCATGGAGGCAGTGCACAGCCTCAGAAAACCCCTTGAGTGTGACCAGAATGAGGTTCCTGTCACTTCTGGAAGGTTTTCATTGGGTCCTCCAGCCCATGGGTTCAGGACCTGTGGTGGGTCAGATCTATGGGTTCCGAATCCATGGACTCACTGTAGTTAAATTTTCTGCAATTTTCTCTTCTGCCATATACTGTAGAAGCAATGGTACATAGCGGCTTATACCAAGGAGATATGCTATCATGAAACTCACTGGATCAATCACTGTCTCTCAACCTAACTTACCACCTCACTGGGTGGTAACATCACAGACTACTGATAATGCTAAAAAAAACCACACACAACCTTAGGTGCAGTCTAATTGTAGTGAAACACCATTTAAACACCATGAATTTCAACAGAAGACTGAAGCATTTGCCTCACTCTCCTACAGAAATCCTAACCGTTTAAACGGACAATTCGTTGCAACCAAGTAGAAAAAAAATCTAGAAATAAATGTTTTACAATAAATACATTATTAAAAATAATTTGGGCCCTGTGCTTTTGAGGCTGCTATAAACCTTACATATAACACGTGGGTAGACACTTGCTAGACTCTCTCTAGAAATGGAGTGGTTTGGTTCTCCGCAAACATTTACAGTCATTCAAGGGTACCCAGAAGGCTAAAGTGGAGAGAAAGATGTGCAATTAGGGACTTCCATACAGACAAAAGTCTGAAATGTGGTTCATATGTTATCTATGGCATACAAAATGCTAGAGAAAATAAGAGAATGTGGCATTTTAATTTGGGGGAATGAAAATTATTTCCAGCTAATTATTTTCTTCCACAAACTGAACAAGGATGCTTGCAAAGTGGACTTGTTTAATGTTTCAAAAACAATTCACAACCTACTAAAAATTGGATCATGACCCACTGGTGGGTCCCAACCCACAGTTTGGGAAACACTACATGACCCATTAACCCTCCCTAACAGCTGCCTCATTCCGGCAAATTTGCAGCAGAGGGAAAAGGGTATTTAAACCTTCATTACCTGCTACTTTTTTTACCTCTACTACCCCACCTGCTTTCCCCCCTTCGTGATTCCTGATATGCACCTGGTGCTAAGAAGTTTGGGAAGCACTGTGTTATTGTATAACATGGGTTGCCAGCCTATGAGATAGCTGCCAGGATTTGAATGTACCAGCATTCTGACAGTGCTAAATGCACAGCAGAGATCTTGAATCATGTGCTCTGGGGTAATATTAGACCACACACACACACACACACACACACACACACACACACACACACACACATTCAAGATGCCCTGTCCCCCAACATGACATGCCACCCATAATCCTAGGAAAATGTGGGGGGAGAGAGTTTGGGATTCTATGACTGGAGACGAGTGCTAGCGCAATCCTAGTGCGCCCCTTGCGTCAATGTGACGTCATTGCGTCGACATGGGGGAGCGCAGGTGCGTAGGCGCCGAGCAGCACCCCCACATCAGTGCTCCAACTCTGAATCCGACGCTACTTGCAGCATCGGCTTCAGAGCGCCAACGGAGAGCCTCCCTTGCACTGACCGAAGACGGTCAGCGCAAGGGATTCTCTGTCCCGTTTCGGTGGGAGGGGGGAGGCAGGACTTGGCGGGACATGAACGGGCTTGGGAGGTGGCCGTATGGCCTAAGCCCGTCAGTGAGGCTGTGTGGCCCCGATTCGGGCCGAGGAGCACATAGGGGAGTCTGGAGCCTGCCCTACGATACGGGAGCACATGCTCCCTTGCCGTGGGGAGGCTCCAGCCCGTCCTGAGCAGTGCTGGATTTGGTGCTGGCTGGCCAGCCAGCCGGCCGGCCAGCCAGCCAGCCTTGCTAATCCAGCGCTGTTTAGGATTGCGCCCTGAGTCTCCTACATGATGAGGGAGAGTAAAGTTGCACCATGTGATTTTGGAAGGTATGCTTTGATACTGCAGTGGTAGAACTTATTAGTCTGAAATGGCCACATGAGTCACAATAGGGGTTCCTATGCCTCTAATAGACAGTGAATGATTCTGTCCTTCCTGGTGCATTGAACTGCCTATTTGAATTCTTTTAATGCTGCACTGGTGGTCTGTAAAGAAGGGGGTGGAATGGGCAAATGATATACAATCCAGAAGAGTATGTTGCTAGACATTAAAATTCTCTACCTTGCACTTGTGGCAAAGACTGCAACAAGAATAGAAAGCACCACAATAATAATAACTCATTCTCATGACAATTACGGTAACCAGAGTAGAAAACAACGTCAGACAAGCAGTTCTCATTACTATCTTAAGTTTGTCCTCTTGCGGTGGTGCTTGCACACTATTGTTTTGGTACGAAGGGGTTTATTATCTTATGCAAATTGACTTACTCTGCCTTCAGAAGAGAATATCAACCGTTGTTTCGCTTCAGGAGCACTGTGTTCAGAGGTAGATATTTAAAAGTGTCTCTCTTCACTTCTGAGGTTACACTGGATGCCAGTGTCTGATTTGTATACAAAAGTAAAGGGACTGGTACTTTTCTGTTCTGGGAAAGTTGATAAAGGCTACCTCTCTGCAAGGTTATGTTAGCATGGGCTGGGGTGCGGGAGTTCTCCATGCATACCATTTGTTTGAGCATCTCTTCATGACATCAAAGCTAATGGTCTAATCTTATTTGGACACAGCGCCAACAGTATACAGACTCCAGCTCAATGTCAGTTATATCCTAAAAATCCAGCCACTCAATGCCACACAAGCACATTCCTCTCAGTAACACTGGTATATTCCTTCTCAGTAATCCCCCCTGCATCTGTTGAACCCTGACACAGCCCATCAACTGTGGAGCAGCATTCTGATGTCAGCATGTTAGTAGTGTAGCATGCACACGTCATTGGAGTGCATCCATGCATCATTGGTGTGATGTGCAAGGAACCAGCCCCAACATCAATGCTCAGAGAAGCACCACCAGGGTTAACTAAGCAGGGGGGAGGTGTAGGTGCAGGGCCAATAAGCAGCCAGTGCTGGGGGGATGCCCCCCTGGCAGGCTTCAGAAATATGCAACATGGCAACAGTCAATCCTGCCAAGCAGGGGGAGATGCTCCAAGGGCATTCCATACACACAAAACATGACACATGACAGAAAACATGTGGCATAAGGATGCCACAGCACTCTCATGCCCTACAGGAGCTATAATGGTAGCAGTAAAGGGACAAATGTAAAGACTGCTAGGAATTTCTACACCCAGGGTTCAAGCCCCCTTTTCCCA
>JAJKFI010000018.1:4154531-4174399 GCA_029204185.1 Lerista edwardsae | reverse complement strand
GGCAGACTCCAGTCAATTGGGCACTCAGGATAGGAGAGAAGGTGAGATCAGGATTGCACACAGGGCTCCAAGTACTGCATGCAAGTTCACCAGAGTCCATCTGTCAGGGGCTTTTGGGTCTAACTGTGAAAGTTAGAACACAATCCTAACCTGCACAGGAATAGGCATTCCAGCTGGCCTGCGCTGTATCCAGTGCAGGTTGGGACTGCGCTGAAGCCTCCATGGGGCAAGGGCATGTTTGTCCCCTTATCCTGGGGTAGGTGGCAGCCGTCCCAGTGGGACTGCTCAGATCAGGCGCAGGTCTGAGCATGTGGTGGCGGCCTAGGGACTGAGGTTTGGATGTGGTCTAATGGCCGCATCTGGGCTCTGCCCCCTCCCTGGGCTGCCCCGCCTGCCGGAACACCTTCTCTGCACCCTGTTCCGCCCTCCTTCCCCCCCGCCCAGAATAGCTCCTGTGTCAGCCGAATTCAGCCAGTGCAGGAGAGGTGTACCAGGTTCCCCTCTTTGGCACTGCAGCATCAATGCAAGTGCCTGCGTTGGCGCTGCACACCTTGTGCTGATGTGAAATTCTTTATGACGCGTTTGCGACAGCGCTTGGCTGGCACAAGTGGCTTGCCCTGGCCGAAGGGGGATTAGGACAGCACCCTTAAAGAATCAAAGCCTCCCTGTTGTCACAAAAGAAAACAAAGGATTTCCTGGTCTGATTGTCCAGTGCTCAGCCCAGGATGGCCCTGAGGCCATCTTTCCAGGAGAGAGCAGAAGGATTTGTATGGTGTAGAAGTGGGTCCCTGAGGCATAACAAGGGTACTTTGGTTAGGTTTTGGCCAAGGCATTGGGTTTTGGTACAAAACGAGGTAAATTGGAACAGTGTAAATGCCTTGTCCTGAGCAGAGGAGAAGAGAACAGCCAATTTCAGGTAGAGGTTCTCTAGGGTTTAAGATCAGTGATGTCATGCACCCACCACGCTCACTACGTGAGTACCGGTTCCTAGAAGTTGAGCTGGCCCCGCCCACTCAAAGCTGGCCCTGTCGGCTGGTTGGCTCAGCAGCTGCGCATGCGTACTGCACGCCTGCAGCTGTTGCCTGCACTTTCTATGAAGAGGCAGGCAGGCAGGCAGCGTGGTAGTGGCGGCAGCAGTGGCAGCAGCAGTGGCAGCAGTGGAGCGAGAGGACCGAAGGCGGCAGCAGCAGCAGCAGCAGCAGTGAAGGAGACCCGGGAATAAGGCAGCAAGCATGAGAAGGTAGGCTGCCAGGGGCTCCCTCTCCCTCCAGCCGCACAGATCCAGTGTCCCGGTTCCTCTTGCAGCCTCTCCCCAGCCCCAGCCCCCACGCGGTCTTTTTTTTGGTCACCCGTTCCCCTTCCTGCTCCTTGCCAGCCGGCCCGGCGCTTGGTTGGGCGCCCATGTGGTTGCGCGGCCTGGTGGGCACCCGTTCCCCCTCCTGCTCCTTGCCGGCTCCTTGCATTTAATATTAAAGTTAAATGGCTCCCTGTCTCAAAAGGGCTCACAATCTAGTACAGTCTAGCCTGCTATTTAACCAGGGAACAGTTGAAGCAAAATATGTATATACTCATCTCTAGAAAGCAAAGCAGTAGAAGTTAAATCAACACTAACCACAAGCTGAAGTTATTACAAACATGATCACATCCATGGCCACAATCATGACATCACTTCCGGCTGTGACCTCACTTCCTGTCACGACATCACTTCCGACTATGACCTCACTTCCTGCCACAACATCACTTCTGGCTTATGATGTCACTTCCGGTGGGCGGACCCTGACAAGTGCCAATCGAAAGTGAGTACCTGTTGCTAAATCATTTGGATGACACCACTGTTTAAGATGCTTCTTGGGCAGAGGTCTTAATTGGGTGCAAGGAACCCATTTCAATTTGTGGGCCATGCAGTCCTGGGCTGGGACTACACAGTCAGGAATGGCAAAGGCTGGCAATGTGCAGGTGAGAGCGGGCTTAACTTGTTTCTAAGCAAGTTCTTGGGGCACTGTCTGTGGTTGCGTTTGGCCTTGCTGACGTGTATTCCAGGTTTAACTGAGAAGTGGGAAGACCTGGCAATTTAAGTTGGCAATATGCAAGGAAGACAAACCTCTTCTGCCTTACCCCTTCTTGTACTAAAGAGACAATATTGGTATGCAAGGGGGGAGAAGCTGCAACTGATGGTGTTCTCTCTTATGAACAACAAAGTCAACCAATTAACAGTTTTACCATTGCAGTATTTATTATAGTCTGAATTTGGGCCTAGGATTTCCCTGTATCTTTGTATGTGTTTTATTTATCCCTTTCAAGTATAAGAGCAAAAAAGGTAGGTCATATTTAAATTTAGTGTGATACTGGAAGTCATTTCCTCTTTTCTAAATAGCTGCGTGTAAGCAGAACGTCTCCCCACCCTTTTAAAACAGCACTGCAAGTAAATGTAGGTTACAGCTTACAGCTGCTTAGAGCTGTTCATCATCTTCCATTTATGATGATGATGTCAGATGGTAAGATGCCAAACATGGGGAAAAATTAATGAATACTATTTTTAGCAAGACTATATACGGTATTAAGTTTCCTCTAAAACACATCTCATAGTTGTATAGTTTTTATGCGTAGTTTATAAATTTAGGTTAACTTCGCTTACTCTGCAGCAGTCCTACGACCTGATCCTATCCATCTTCAGTGCCTGTCACAAAAGCACTTTAAAACATTTTGTGACAGTGTTACTACCTGGCAAGCCAGCAGGAAGGCTGGAGTCTTCCTGCATGAGCCGGTGGTCATTGTGAGGCCTGCAGAATCAGGTAGGTGCGGCACAGGGGTGGAAGGAAGGGCCTGGAGGAGGGCATGGAATGGGGAGGATATGGGGCAGCATGGGTAAATTGAACCTGTGAGGGAGGGCTTAGCCCACCATCTTTCCTGTGTTGGTGTCTGTTAACGCAGGCAGAAATGCTCCGCCTCAGTGCGCTGCTGGAGCATGTTTTACGGCTGTTCGTTTGCTTACATGTGGTCCTCTGGCAGCGAGCCCAATAGGACTGGGTTGTCAATTATATAGCAACAATTGTCCTTCTCCAAACTAAGAGCACCGAACCGTGTAACCTATTGATGAATGAGGTCCTAAGCCCGTAGGAGGACTCTTTCACGCTATGACCATTTGACCACAGAAGCCTTGGTTCCTGTGTAACCTTATAAAGAAGGTGCTCCAGTCCTCTGCTGCTGTTTTTGGTCATTTTTATTGTGTTCTATTGCTTTTGCTGAGGGTGCAATCCACCAGGCGCCCTTGGACCGAGCCCCGCGTCGGTGCTACTGCCATTGGGCTGATGCTAGCAGTAGTGACGGCCCAAGAGCACAGGCCAAGGGGCCGCTGCGCTGTTCATAGCGGGAGGGAGGGAGGGAGGAAGGAAGGAAGGAAGTGGGGGTGGGCTGGTAGGCGTGCCACCACGGCGGGGTTGGGGCGCAGCCAATAGGCCGCATCCAAGCGCACATCCCCAGGCCTCGCGACCCCGATTCAACTCACAATGGCTTCCTCGGCTCTGCACCTGCTGTAAAGGATCCAAGGAACCCATAGGGGAGGCATGAACATGCCCTTGCCCTGGAGAGTCTCCCCAGTGCTCCAAAGTTGCCCTGGATTCAGCACAGGCCCATAGGCCTTGTTATTCCAGCGCAGTTTAGGATTGCACTCTGGGTCTACGATACGAGTACTTCATTTGTTGAGTGGTTTTCATTATTTATATTGTAATTGGTAATGGTGTGATTTTTAAATTCATTATTCTGAGCTGCCTTGGGCCTCCCAATTATTTGGGAGGAAAGAAAGAATAAAAATCAAGCTTCACCTATCGTTCCTATGGCAAAACAACAGGATCCCAGTGGGTCCAAAAAGTACTGACTTGAACCACAGCACTCCATGAGTTATACAAGATACTCTTCTGCCAACCTTGCTGATAATAAGTGTGATTTCAGGGTTATGTGTGTGAACTTAGCTTGCTTGCTTTCCCTAAGTTTGGATGTATTTGTTCATTTGCAGATTTATTTCCAGTGGTGTGTCTCATCTTGAAATATGCTTCGTAACCTCCTGTGGATGTTAACAGATGAAATTGTTTTGGACGAATATAGAGATCCATTCAAAATTGAAAACGATTTTATGGTGCTTATATGGAAAGCATTTGAAGCTAGAAGAAGATTGCTAGTACCAATAAAAAAATACGTTAATGGGGAACTCATGGGTATTTTATAATAAATATAGCCCTCTTGGGCGAAGGATGAGCAGCAACATATTTATTCATGCCCCAGCAACAAACTCTGAATTCCTATTTCGGCTTCATTGTATGTAATCCTTGAGAATCAGCTGTATAGACATCTCTCTCTTCTTTATTATTATTTGGTTTAGGATATTTGATAGAGAGGTGAGAAAAATCCAATCGTCACCTACAAATGACCTCAGGGATTTTCACAGGTTCTGTAACATTTTTTTTTCTTTACAAATATTTCCAGGCTTTAGCTACATCTGAAATATTTCAGAGCAGTGATGTCAACTTGCTTATTTTTAATGAAAGGACAGATAGATGTGGTATTCTATTTAACCTTAGATTGCTTGCGCTTCTCTTCCTCCCCTTTCCCTCCACCCTACCTTTACAACTGAAGCCTGTAGACTAATAGGGAAAACACGCTAGCTCAAGGTTTTCATAAGTAGGCAGTGAAAGATGTATCTTTCAGTCCTCTATTGTGTCTGCAGATAATTCCTTATGCTAAAAACCTTCTCACTTTCCTGGCTATGGGACTGGCTCTCAATGTATTAATAACACCTGTCACGAGATCTTGAGATATATTCAAACAATTTATTTCCCAGTGGGGCTATTATCCAAACAAGATCAGTCTTCATATCTTTCGCCATTTAGTAAGGATTCTGTGGAAGCGTCTCTGACTGGTATTATACCTGACTTGCTGATTCTCAATTGGGGGAGGATGGGAGAAGAATATGTGGAATGAATAATAGCTCCCACCATAGCTTTTTTAACAGGTTCATACTGCTAACATAAAGAGGGAAACATTTCAGTGTTGCATTTCGCCTCCCCTTTTCTTTGCAGTGATAATTTTGAGATGCCTACGTGCATAGTACATGTGTGGGAGAAAACAGATTGTGCCCATAGACTATTATGTACATACTGCTCTCTCTCTCTCTCTCTCTCTCTCTCCTGGCTCACATAAACCCCAGTGTATTTGTTACATTTGAAGAGAAAAATCTCAGAGGAATAGACAACACAATATGGATTAAAACAAAAAAACATAAACAGTGGAGGCCGATATTCTTGTATGTGATTTACCCTCCTACTCATCTCTGTCATGTGACAGCAGGAATTCCCTCCCTTGTCCACTACTCTGGGTTCCCTGGCACTTTCATTAACTCTCTTACAGAGGCCCTTTTCCTTCTTTCAGTTTCATTAAAGCTGACGTGTGAGGTTGTGTCTCCACCCTGACCCCTATACTTTCATCAGCTCTTCTTTACAGAGCCACATATTTAACGTCTGCTCATATTTTTCCATGTGAACTCCCATTTTATGTAGAAGATAATCTTCTCTTGAATAAATTCATATAAAAGGATCAAGCCCACTAATCCAGAATGCACTCAAGCAAAGGATAAGTGTGCAATGAATCAACAGGGGTCCACTTGTGGAATCCTAGTCATGCTTTTCTCAGTGAAAATGCTATGGAATATCTGGACTTTCTCAAGAAAGGCATCTCATCTTGCCTCATTACTGTAAGATGCACTTCAGCGGCAATTAGCTGAGTTCAGATACAGTTGAAATCAAAGTGGCCCTCCCTCGTCAGTGCATTAAATACAACTGACTCAAATGACCTATGGAGAACTTTCTCTGACTTGTACCAAACCTTTTCAGAGTGACAAAAAATGGGGTCCTTGCATAAGACCAGTGATGTCATGCAGGGGGTACGCGGGGGTACGCGAGTACCGGTTTCTAGGATTCCAGCTGGCCCCGCCCATTTGCCCGCCCACTCGTCAACTCCGCCCTCTGCAACGTTTGAATTTCCTGCATGTTTGAGTTGCCTGCATGTTCTCAGAGCCAGGCAGGCAGGCAGGCAGCGAGCGGAGACTTTCCTTTCCTTGCCACTGAAAAATGAGTTGCTCTGGGGTTTTAACATGATGCCAGGCCTCCTTAACATGTTCTGGGGGTGCTGTGGAATACTGTTGCAACTGTTGGGTCAGTTTAAAATCATCTGAGGCCTCAAAAAGGGCTTTTTTCATGTCACTTCCTGCCACGACATCACTTCTGGCTTATGACGTCACTTCCGGTGGGCGGGTCCCGACACGTGCCAATCAAAAGTGAGTACCTGTTCTTAAATCATTTAGATGACACCACTGCATAAGACCACCATGGAAAGGGATGGACAGGGCCTTATGCTGGTGAAAGAACTGTGGGGAGAACTGTATTGGGACTCTTGAAACTGACAACAGCCCACAAATATTTCCCTGGCTCTCTCAAACCTTTGGAAGCAGTTGCAACAGCTACATTAACTGAAATCTGCGGTGTGTTCCTCCTCTGCTGCCTGGCTTTTTTTTTTTTTTTTTGTTAGATTCAGAACAGCAAGTGGTCAACTAATAAGGATTAGTAATGGGGAGGTTTTATTTAATTCAGTTTGTAAGCTGCTTTATTCAGTGAAATCCCTTAAAACACTGAGATTATATTTTTTAATGCTACCAACCACACTATCTTGACGTATGAGGCTTTTAAAGCATATTTTGAAAGAAGATTACACATTTGTATAAGGGTATATGCAGTACATCAGAATGGCATCTTTTACATGTGTTACTGGGTTTCTCCTGCATTTGCTGTTTTTCAATCTAGTGTTTCAGGATTAGATGGAAGATTTTAAGTGATTTTCAGAGGATTAGGTGGAAGACTTTTAAAGATTTCTTCAAGGAATTGCAGACATTATTAGGGATGGAGATGGGCAATAGGAACAGTGTGCCCATATTAGGGCACTAATGCTTGAATAAAGCATCTTGCTACTTCAGGAATTATAGGGAATCCTACATTAGATTGCAATCTCCTTAACAAATTTTACATTTCATTTATACTGGTTGGCAACCATCCAGCAGCTCCAAAGAATACACAGAATTCTGGATGCAGGCGCTTCCCAAAAAATTCAATAAGAATAGTCCCAGAATTTCCCCCCTTGATAATAGAGAAAAGGAAGCTCACTGAAATAGTTGGATTTACAACTAAATTGTACTTAGTGTCTTACTTTGTACAATTATTTGCAAATTGTTTATGCCTATTCAGATGGCTTTTTTTTTTTGCATGAGTAGGTTTCTTATCAAAAGAATTAAGAGAAACGCCTGAGATCGTTTCCCATGCTAACTGCAACTGCTTTACATTATGATTTGATTGCCGTGCATAAGAACATTAGAGCATAAAAGTCCTGCCAAATCAGGCCAAATCCCCATCTAGTCCAGTATTTGGTTTCCTACAGTGGCTTATACGGGCCATTCTGAAGTGTTGGGTGTGCATGGCCTCTGTAGGCCTCAGAAAGCCCTCTGCACCCAAGCGGAGCATATAACAGCGGGGAGGGGATCTGGAGGCTTCAACAGGGAAGGGGATATAATTCATTGACCCCACATAGGCCTCCTGCTCCACAATGAGTCTCCTTGGATCTGTGCTAGTGATTTCACAGCCTCCCTGCCCACTTCCTGTTCAGTTTTGCCACCCTCCCCACCAGCGTCGTCATCTGCAAATGAACTCCCGGAACGCTGGGAAGGACTTATGTGGGGCTTCGCCATGATTGGCTGCCCACCCGTTTTGTTCTGCGGCTGCCCTGGCCTCGAGGGGTGCCTGCTCGCCGGGGGAGACAGGTGGGGGGGCGCCGGGTGACTGGGCAAGCAGCGGGGGGCCACGCCAACTGGGGGCAGCCCCCCCTTGAGGCCAGGGCAGCCGTGGAACGAAACGGGCGGGCTGCCAATCACGCGAAAGTCCCGCTCACGTCCCTCCTAGGGTTCCGGGAGTTCATTTGCGGATGACGACGCTGCTCCCCACCCCTGTTCTATCCTCTGCCCACCCCCTCCTGCCATTCCCACTGGCTTACCTGCTCTGGTGAGTGGGGGAGAGCTAATGACACATGCAGGAAAGCTCCAGTCTTCCCACCAGCTTCTTGGCAGTGCAATACTCACTGCGCCGCTGGAAAGTGTTTTATAGCGCTTATTCAGCAGTTGCCGGCAGCAGAACATGCATTCCACTGGTGGCTCCAGTCCATAGGATTGGGCTGAAAGGGATTAATTGGTTGAGAGATGTTCTCTACACAAATGTTCTTCCTTTGTCTAGTCCTTGATAGTAATTTATCTGGCTGTCACCTCTTACCTTTGTTCCATTTTGCTCACCTTCATTCCAGTCCTCAACATTAATGCTATCACACCTGCCTTTGGCTGTATTCTTCCATTGTTTTGGTACATTCCGTCATAAGTAACCACTTGCATACGTCTGGTGTTTTGAGAATGCATGCCCTCCAGATGTGCTGCCGTTTATATTCTGTATGATGCCTGGAGCACTGTTGGCACTTCCTTTCATAGGAAGGGGTATTTTTGTGTAACAGTATTACAAATTCGCTTATTGTAAAGCATAAACTGTCCTGAGTGCCTTGACAGAAAGGTGATATAGAAATATAGCAGCTACATCAGAGTAGCCATAGTGGCATACTTACCGAAGGCAAATTGCATCTCCCATTTTTCTATTTCAGGAGTCCTGTGTTGGTATTCCAGTGTATACATCGCCATGTCATTTGCCTGGACTGTTTTCATTTATACTCTGTGACGATGCTGAATGATCGCCAGTTTGTCCATGACCCTGTCCTTGGCTACTCACTCCCTTGTGTGGGTAAGTCATCTAATATTACTTCTTATGCTACGTGACTTAAACATGGAAAAGAAATTAACAGCTTAAAAAAAACACTAAAAACCTTTCTGTCACTTACTTCTGATAAATTCATTATCATTTGTCTTGATAGCTGCTCTTTTTGGTGATTGGAAAATGCTGATTTTTGATTTGGAAAAACATTTATGTGCTGCCTCTGTATTTCTCTGACAACCATATGCATACATTTTTTCACATTAGTACTTCATCATCATCAAGTGTTAAATAATGATGGCTATAAAGTGCAGATAAAAAAAAAAGCTGAATGACCTCCACATCTCTTCCTTTGAGTCAAATAAGTTGTTAAGTTCATTGGCCTATCTTCAAGTGCTAATAGGAAAAGTGCTGTAACAGGAATTTCAAATAGACTTCCTGGCTGGCGAAGTTATGTCGGCTAATTACCATTGTGCTGAGTGCAAGGCTGATCAACCAGAGCATTCGCTAGGCCAGGTATCCTTTCTGCTTGATTAGAGAGAGAAATGCAGCTTCGATGCAACAAAAAAAGGCTGACTTTCTTCTGAAACAGCCCTTCTGACTGATCAGAAACAGAATGCTGTGATCCCTTCACAAATTGTACAGTGAGCCTTATAAAACAGCTGTGGAGGATGTTTTCCTTTCTTGCTATCGAATTTCAAGGTTGGAGGCAGTTTTGACTTTTAAAGCCCTTGATGGCTTACAGTAGATCCAGGGTATTTGAGGGACTGCCTTCTTCCACATACTCCTACCCACGCTCTCAGGCCATCTGCCCCCCCCAGTTGACTGTGCCGCCACCAGGTGAGATGAAGGGATGGCAGCCAGGAATAGGGCCTTCTTGGTGATGGCCCTATGGCTGTGGAATTTCCTCGCCTTGGAATTAAGAGCAGCCCGCTCACTAGCAATCTTTCAGCGGGTCTTAAGATTTTTCTCTTTAACGAGGTATTCAATGATTGCTGACATGCTGGGCTGGCATTTTAATCTGTATTTTTAAACTGTAATTTTTGATCTGTAATTTCAATGATTATATAGTCAATTGGTGTCTGCTGCTTTTAATTATTTGTCATTGTTTTAATTTTATTCTTTTCTTTTATTGTAAGCCGCCTTGGGTACCCTAATACGGTGCAGAAAGGCGGGGTATAAATTCATTAAATAATAATAAATAGAAAAAAGAATAGTAAACTTCAGACGGATGTCCTGATTGAAGTGGGAGAAGTCTGCCATTCTGGGAAATGATATTTGATGTTCGCTTTAATCAACATGAATCTAGAAAAAAATCTCTTAAACTGACAGTCTGTTGGTTTGATACACATCATTGCTTAATAATAATGCAAAAGGATATATGACATTAGAGACTAACGTTACAGTGGATCTTACACTTTTTTACTGTCGTGCTAAAGTAGTCAGAGAAAGGTACCATGTATGTGAATACATGGTAGTGACAGCAAGGATCCTACAGAAGAAATCTTGGAGATGGGATTCTTCCCAGTGGTAGAGGATTGAAATCCTCTACATTGTCTGAAATGCTTGTTATGACCAAATTTTGTTGCAATTAGTTTGAGTTGCAATTAGTTTGAGGTTTTGTTGCAATTAGTTTGAGGTAACATCAAAGCCTTTCCCTTCACAGATGCAGTCCCCAAACTCAACCGCCCATAAGTACAGCATTTATGTGCAGCAACAAATGCTTAAGCAGGGAAAGATTCCCCCCCCCCCGATGATCAGAAACGCTTGGCATCCAGCACATTCTTGCTCCCTTTTCAGCACCGAAAAGTAATGTATGAAAAGGGCTTCTGTAAGGTTGTATTTGGAAAGATGATAGGGTGGACTACTTAACCTTAGTCCATCTTGCCATTAGTCTGCTAAAATAGTCGTTCCCTAATTGCTTTCCCACACACAAAGCAAAATATATAGTATAAATATATAGTATAGGGACCGCCTTTCTTTTTCTCTATAGGTACCGAAGCAATGGCAATGGCAGAAGGGGAGGAATAAGCCGCATCTTCTTCTGTTGCTTTTCTGCTCCTAATCACAGGCTTCCAAACCTATTTTTTTTATTTTTAAAAAATACTGTTGGGAGTAAAAGAGACAGAACACAGTGTCACATCTACTTCAGCCTTCACTCTACTCCATACCGTTGACACAATTTGCTATTGCCTACTCTTTACTCTTGTGGAATTAGAAAATAAATTATGCCCTTACCTGTTGTGAGAATCTGTCAAATGCACCATTGTCAAAATTCTGGAGCAGTAACAGGAAGGAAGCTAAGATAGTCCCAATTGACTCGGTTGTTCCATAATAGCGGCTTAGTTTCCATGGTTTTTGCTGGTGACAACAGCAAATCTGACTTGAAGAAATTTTTGACATTGATTCCATCCATTGTGCTGGTGCAAGTCACTGTTTAATAAGACAGGGATAAAAGAGAGATATTTGAGGAATGTTGTTGGGGGCCCAATAAGAAATTAGAACATGCTATAGTTTTATTTCAATTTGGCTGCATATTCTTAACCAAGGAATTAAAATCAGTAACTAAAACTGAAAACTTTTACTTTAGTCCCCCCCCCCCCCATCCTCAGGAGTAAATTTTTGGTGGGGAAGGGATGCAGACGGGAGATGAATCAGCAAAAGTTATCCTTCACCAACATTAACAGGAGAAGCTCTATAACCCATTATATTATTTACTTATTAAGAGCCCAATCCTATCCAGCACTGATGCAGCTGTGCCAACAGGACACGCACTGCATCCTGCGGTGGGAAGGCAGTTCTCCTCAAGGTAAAGGAGCAAACATTACCTTGGGGCTGCATTGCAGCTGCATCGGTGCTGGAAAGTTGGATAGGATTGGGCGCTAAGTAGATCAGCTAAGTGCTGTAGTAAAAGATAAACATTCTGCTCAGAATTCTCTTTATAATGGTAATTAGTGTGTGCTCCCTGCTGTAAATACTGATGTTATATTGCGCTGAAATAGTATGTTGTTTTATCTTCATCAACCTTCTGAGTAAGGCACTAGTTTTCTAATGATAGTTTTGGTTGTATCTTCAGAAATGCTAACAGTTCAACATCAGTGTGTGGTAATATTACTTCATACATCTGTTTTTAATGGGATTACTCATTCAAGCCACTACCGTCTTGAGTAGCCATATTGATGTCATTGGAGTTGATCCAGAGTATGTTGTTTGTGAATGGCAATTATCTATTCTCTTAAGTACTCAAAAATCTTCAAATTAAAAAGTTGGTTTCGTTTTGTCATTAACTTTATTCAGTTTGCCAAAATGTGCGAATTAGAATGTGTTCATTCTGGTGGTGGTATCCTGAGAAATGACATAATGAGCATATCGAGCAGTTCCCATTAATATTTGACTGCATCTGATGTTATTAAAGAAAGCGTTTGTTTTAATATCTTGCCTTGAATTGATTTAGAGGTCAAAATCCCATTTACAACGTAAGAGAAAGAAGATAAACCAAAGGATTTACTCCACTGGATTGCTGAAACTAAGAGCAGTTGTGTGTTGTCACAGAAGCAAAGTAATTAAGCATGACATTTGTGATGAAATCACATTTCATACCAGTAACGTTTTCCAAGTTAGTTTTGTGACTGATGAGGTTTAATGACAGGGCCATTGCACATATGCTAAAACTGGCAGCCAAAGATTTGTTTTGCTATCTCAGATCAATGTGTTAAGTGAAGTTACCCTTCCTTATTTCTGCAATTACTGGTCCTGTGGATCTATCATGTCTGTCCCATTCTCTTTTCCAATTTGTTGCCAATTTTCAGATTCTGCCTTGATTCTTCAGTTTGTCCTACCATTCTCTACAGTGTATTCTGATGGCAGCCAGTGTCTCTAGCTGTTTCCCCATCTTGTGGCAATAGCGCAATAGCACCACCACCTCCATCAAATCCCTTATTATGTTACAATATTGATGTTTAGTTGTGTGACTGACTAGTGCATGTTCCTTCATGAAAGAATGGTCTTTCTGCCTACGATCCAGGAGATTGTCTTGAAAATGCTATCTGATGCAAAGTGGTTTTCTTCAGTTTGTAAAGGTAATATTTCTGGAAAGTTACTGAATGGTGGGAACACCAAGTCATTCTAATTCATATTAGGTAGTGGGGTTCCAGATGCAAGATGCAATGGTTCCCAAACTTCTCCTGGGGTGTTGGGAACAACCTAATTGCTTACCGGGGTGGGGCAACAACAACAATGGAATCCCCAGGATTGTGCAGCTGCTGGGGAAAGGGGGGGCTTTCTACCTTACCTGAAGCCAGTGCCTGCCTCCATTGTGAAATCAGAAGTGGCTTCCGGTTGCTATTTTTAGTCGTTTCCAGGCAGAGAAGCCCTGAAGAGGTGCCCTTGGAGCTCCCTGCACCCCCCAGAGGCCAGCACTGGCTTCTGGTAAGGTGGAAACCCCCTCTTTTCTCGACAGCAGCGAGATCCTGGGGGTCCCATTGCTGTTGTCCCCCTGCCCCTTAAGGGGTCATGACCCACCAGTTTGGGAAGTACTGTGCTAGAACATCAACATTGTAAAACAGATTATTGTATGAAAAGGCTGTGATCGGGAATCTCCGTATGTGTGTTGATAGTACTGATATCTTGCCAAGAGAAGTTGGTTGTATTATATTAGGTAAGGTGAAAATAACAGAGAAATTAAATTCTTCCCATGTCTAATGGTAACAAAATCTCTCCCATCTCTCTGTTCGGTGCTTTATATTAATGATGCTGCATGCATAGAAACTTCCATGAGTGCTGACCTCTAAATATCTTTGAAATAATTAATAAGGCGCTTGGAGGGATGGGTTTGCATATGCATGAAAGCACATTTATGGTTAATTAACTACTAGAAAGGGTCCTGAAGTTTCATCTTTGAAATAAGCATTGTAGAAAAATACAAAACCTGAGCCAAAAAGCTTGTTTGAAAAATAGGGTATAACAATAGGGGGATTACAGTCCACAAGGGAATATAAACATGTCATAAAGGAGAGATGCTAAGAAAAAGATTGCAAAGCTAAGGGATACCTTTAAATACCCACAATGTAAATACAAAAGTGGCTTGGCATTCATTTATTCCTGCATCATTCTTGGGATATATTCTAAAGATTTCTAGGGAAAATAAACCATTCCCATGAGACCTGCAAAATGCTTTGTAACTGGAGATAATCTTACTATTATCAAACATAAATACACAATTTGTTACTTATAGTTGGTAAAACTGCTACTAAGGAAGAGAGGTGGGGGTTCCACCTTGAAAGTCATGTAAGACCGCTAGAGATGAATGTCATCTGAAGAGACACTTTCCACACACAATTCCCTTCATGATCGTTCCTTTTGCATAGGCAGAGTGTATGTATAGTATGTGTGTCTGGAAGCTGTGATTACTGATTGATTCCCAGTATAGGTATGGCAATAGACATGTGTACATTTCTTATGCACTGCAGCACACACACACTTTCACACATCAATCAGGTACTTATATACCACTTTTCAACACAAAGTTCACAAAGCGGTTTACAGGCAAATGGTAATAATAAAGTTAAATGGCTCCCTGTCCCAGAAGGGCTCACAATCTGAAAAGAAAAAAAAAAAAGGCAGCCCGCCAGCAACAGCCACCAAAAAGACTACGCAGGGGTGATGAGGGACAATTACTCTCCCTCTGCTAAATATAAGAGGAACACCACTGGAAAAAGTGCCTCTTGCCCAGTTAGCAGGGGTATGGAAGTGATACCGGTTTAGAAAAGTTATCTTGTGAGAAACAGCAACAAGACTAAAGCACTTCAGTCAGTTACCATGTGCAAAGTGATAAGGTGTTGTGTGGTTATGGAAACAGCTATTGTAATAATGTAGTCTATAGCCAAGGAGACCAATGTCATCACATTGGGCCCTGCACCAGCAGGGTGAGCATATCACCTGTAGCAGCAGCTGGGATCTCTATGGACTGTAAATCAGTGGGGTGAGCAGAGCAACTTTACTTTGGGCCCTCCCACCTGTCCCTGCCTCTGAACAGCTCAAAATGGGCCACCTGGAAGCAGTTGGCTGTGACATCATCATGTCACCACCACCTATTTCCGGGTGCCATGCTTTGTGCACGACACCACAAGCGCTCTTCTTGGTGAGTGGGGGGGCCGCAGGAATGCCCTGCATTGGGCCCCGCCACTGCTAGAGCCACCCCTAAGTGTAGCTATGTAGTCTCTTTGGATGTAACAGACAGCCAAAGTCACAGCTGTTGCTTTGAGAGGGCTATTATTAAGGAGCCAAGAGCAGGTGAGGCACTTTCACCTTCTGAGAGAATTCTTAAACGTCATAGGAATTTCTGCTTTTCAAAAAATCCCCTTATTGTACTCCCATTGGAAGTTGGCATGTGAAGCCTGTGAAACAGACTGATCATCAAATGTCATCAGGAGGTTTAGTCGAGAGGGTTAAAGCCTCCGTTTGCCCGAAGATAAGATCCAAAGGTTGCCAGTTCGACAACACCAGAAGTCTCCATGAGCGGCAGACCTTGAGAAGTGCGACTGATAAGAGCTGAGCTGTCTCCAGCTGCCTGTGAGAGAGGAGTTGTGCTGGGCCAGCTGTTTCTTTGGTGGGAGCAGAGAAGCCGTTTATCAGCCAGCAGGAAGGCAAGCGTGTGGCCAGAAAGAAGGACTAAACCACGAAAGTTCCATCTGTATGTTGTTATAGTTCTTGAAAGATAGAACTCCTTCGTAATTTGTAAAAACCCCTTGTGGGTTTAGAGATAAAGCCTGCCCATGTAAACCGCCTTGAATTAAAGCCAGAAGAGCAATCTAATGGCCAAAGAAAGGCGGTATATAAATACTTGCATCATCATCATCATCATCATCATCATTATTATCATCTGTTTATGAGCCCAATTGCTATGAGTGCTTGGCCTTTTTCTCCTTACCTTTGCTCTGAAAACTTCTGCCTCAAATTGTGCTTTCCTTCAGCAAATTCCTGTCACACTCCACTGTGGAATTTTCCTAGCTACCCTGCAATGAAGATGTGCACCTTGGAGCCCTCTTTGAAGTTGAAGTTGGGGCTAGCCCAGAAACAGCATTGTGCCAGAAATGTTTATCTTCTAATTCTCACAAATTCTTGAGAAAATCTGTTTTCCATTGGATCTGTTACCTGTCCATTAAAAAAATAAAGAGCTCACCATGTGCTGGATTTTCTGGAAATCTGACATGGTGAAGCAGTTCTTAAAATGGCCAGACACTCATAGAATTAGCAAATTCAACTTCAATCAACTTTTAGAAATACTTTCAGGTGTGTGATGAATTATGATCTGAGATGTCAGAACATTCAGAAGAGAATAGTGCACTATGCTGGGGTGACCAACTGAAGCCTGTGAGCCCCATGCGGCTCTTTAATGTATGGTGCTTGGAAATAGGTTGGCTGAGCTCCTTTTTGCATTGCAATTAATATAAATGGTAAATAAGAAATTTTCAAGCTTTATCATAATTTATTGGGCAAAAAATGAAAGTCCACTGGATTAATACGCAAGTTTAATGCTCATGGTGTATAAATATATTTAAGAATTTAAATATTGCGACCCTCTAGCATTTCTCTTGCAGCTGTCAGACATCTGAAGTTTATCATATGTGGTTCAGCCTAGGGCCATGAGGGACTTGGTAAGTCTCCTGGTTTGCTTCCTGCTGGGACTACAAAAGGAGAGGGGGATGACAATCATCTGGCAGACTATAAGACATGGCTTGGTGGGATGCAGCCAAGAATGGTTTGCGTGTTCATTTCTAACATGTATTTTTAATCACAAGGTCCCATTAATTCTTCTGAGCTTAATATTCTCATAAATGTGCTTCTACTTGATGGAAAAAAATCAGCTGAAATCTACAGTTTCTGGAAATAAACAATTGTACAGCCCATTTTGTAATGAATTTGAAAGAATTCAAATTCAGAATGCTACAGCTCATCACCTGGTGTTGCTGGCACTAAGTTGTGTGCTGAACACGTTTGTGTGTGAATTCACCCTTGCTGAGTGGGAAACACATTGGAGAAGAATATAAAATTGGCAGAGATGGCCATGGACACGAGATTCTCTTTTTGAGAGAGAAAAACGTATGACTCCTAAAGAGACCCTGCTCACCTGGGGCAAATTAACTTTCAATGAAAATTGAATACTGATGTGCATGTTTATAATTTTGGATAGATTGGATAGAATAAGAGTGTTACATAATGTACCCAGTCAAAGAAAGGGCAAGACGAAACGTAGAAGTTCTGATAGATTCTAGTGCTATAATTACACAGGGGGAAAAAACCCACAAGGTAGATTTAAATGCCAAAGGTTGTCAAGGTGAAACAAGGTGAAAATATCTTACTAAGCATTTGTTTTAGACTGCTCCTGCATCAGACTTACCTGTTCTGGTGGGTGTTTGTGCAAGTACCAGCGCCTGGTGCTGCTGGAACTAACGGTATTGCAAAGTGCTTTACAGTGTTTTTGCAACCATGTGTGCTGGTGGAGTACATGCTCTGCTGGCATAGAAGATGGGAAAGATTGGGCCATAACTCAATGACGCACAAGTTCTAGCCCCTTAATCCTGAAAATGTATGACGCTTAGAGAAGTTGCCTTTAGGGTCAGCTCCAGAATGTGATGGTGTAACATCTTAATCCCATACAAAGTGGGGTGGGGCTTGTAATCTCCAAGGATCAGGATTTCTAATGGGCTGATTTGTTTTAAGAGGCTGCTCTGTGATAGTTGGGAAAATCAGTTCAGGTGTTTCTCCCACTAGTCTGTCTCAGTAGACAAACTCCAGGGGCATGTGCGCAGTCTTGCAAACTTCACAATTAATATTCCCAGATCCACATTTTGAGCTTTGGTCTCTTGCATGGTATCCTTGCCACATCAGGGAACTGGTGAAGGATGCTGTTCTTTGACTATGAGTTGGCTTTAATTAAATTTCTGTGTCTGGAAAATGAAAATCTAATTTTCTTTTTGACATTTTCTATATTGCTACTTAGACAAAATTATGAAAATAATTAATCCCTGTGAAGCAGACAGCAGCATTATAAGAGGTACAAAAATATTGCACATAAATAATATCACTAATCACCAATCTGTTATAATTTATTGATGTAAATTCTTATTACAACTCTTAAATCAAATTTGTTCTTGATGTAACAAATCTGCCAAACTGCTGAGAAGAGTAGATATATATCTGTAAAGGATTGTTACAGCTACTTTGAATTTCCATTTGCAAGAAGGAAGATTGTATTTGTGACTGTATCTCGATTTCCCCCCACAAAAGAATAGACAGAGGTTGCCTATTAGATGCAGGAGATTTTGATAAAGATGGGAACCCTCAATTTTAGCTTTCTGGATCAGATTTTGTCCAAGGTAGACGAAACCTGCTATTACCCAGAGACTAATTCGAATGAAATCTCCCTATCAGAAGAGAACCTCCTCATGGGTGCCAGCATGGATCAGGACTAGGGGGCACAGGGTGGTCTGAGAGAATCCTTAAGAGCATACCCCTGGATGATACCTCACCTGGGGATGAGACTGCAAAATCAGGTAGTTTGATATCCCCAAAATGGACACACACACACACACACACACACACACACACACACACACCCCTTGATTGATCACCATGTGGACCTCAGAAATGCAGATAGCAGCAAGCCCAAACCAAAGCTCAAACCTGCGGGCATAGTGCTCTCTTGACTGCATGGGGAGTTCCAGTTCAGAGCCCTATTCAGGAGGAAAAATCCTGACCTTAGGTATAGCCAGGATCAAGCCTCACACATACCAGGAGAGGTGGGGCAGCCAGGCTGTCTGTACAGCCTCAGGTGGCTGCCTGGAAGTTGCTTTTGCAGCTGCTACACTATGGACTGTTCTCCTGCTCAGCACTGGAACCTCTCAGCTTCTCACTGCTGACCTGTGTGTTGAGCAGAACACAACAGAGCAGGGGATAGGAATTGACAAGAGAAAATAGTTTTTTGTAACCCCTTGAAAATGCTTTCCACAGGTGAAAGTGAAACATTGGGGTTAAATCTCACAATGTGTTGGGCAGCCCAATCCTAACTTGGGCAGGAGCAGCAGGCCAGCTAGCTTGCTAATCAAGTTAGGAGGCGACAGAAGCTTAGCACGGGGCAAGGGGACTGTCCCCTTACCTATGGTAAGCTACAGGCAGCCCAATAGGGCTGCTCGGACTTGCCCCTACAGATTAGCATCAAAATAGCATCCTAATAACCCATCCGAACTCCTCCCCTCTCCCCGGGCAGCTCCGCCCCCTGGAACGCCCTCCCTCCGCCCCATTCCTCCCCTTCCCACCTGAACTTGGCCAGTGCATGGCCGGCTTACCTGCAGGCTTCGCAACCATGGCTGGGTTGGTGCTAGTGCTTACATTGGCACAGCGCCTCTTTTGTTAGCTCAGTCATGCCTTTTGGCATATTTGTGATAGCCTTGTGATAGTGACGCATATGAGTCGGTCCAAGGGCATCATAGGATTGTGCCTTTAATCCGTGGCTTGAAGACGCAAGCAACATTTTGCTCAGCCATGGAAGTCTTAGTATGTTTGTAAAAAACAATTAACTGCACCTCTGAACAACTGTCATATCCTGAATTAGACTATTAGTCCCTTTTGCCCAGTGTGGTCTCCTCTGCCTGGCAGTGGGACCCAAAGGTTGCAGGTAGAGGTTTTTCCCAAGTTAACCGTACAGTTTATGGTACTTTAAACTGGAGCTGTCAGGGTCTGAATCTGGAACCTTTAAATATAAATCATGGTTTTTACTATTGAACCATAGTCCTGCACCCACTATTGTCAAGCAGTACACATAACGAACCTCTGCCTGGTCTTTTTTTTCTGATCATGGCAAGTTGCTTTAATTCCAAACAGTGTGTATCAATTTATTTCGCTCATGCATGAACAGTAATATGTGTCATGGAAGAGTGTTGTGCCAAACATTGCGCTGAGAATGCTCCTTGCATTGGTTTTGGTCCTCTGCTGCTATATTCAGCATGTGCGAGGCTATGCTGACTCAGG
>JAJKFI010000018.1:4116285-4149531 GCA_029204185.1 Lerista edwardsae | reverse complement strand
ACACTATTAATTCGACTTTGGACTCCTGGACATACCTGTAATAGATTTTTGATAATCTGGGTGCACTTCAAAGTGGCTGAGATGAACTCTTCTGGTTAAATATATCTCACTGTAGAATTATTGTTGGAGCAAGTAGAGTTTTAATTGCAAAAGATTTGGGGATCCCTTGAAGAGTAACTTGAGCTATACTCAAGAGGCAGCTACATAATGTCTAACTATGCGAGATTTATCAAAACCTTCTACTGTGAACCCTTATTTAATGGACCTTGATTTAACAGACTTCAGAAACAATAGATATTGTCTGCTTCATTAAAAACTGGCCATATATGCTTTATGCATGCATGTCTCCATTAACGTCAATGCATTCAAACTTAATAGAATTTAATGGACAACCCTTCCTTCCTATTAGTCTGTTTAAATCAAGGGTTCACTGTAATTCATCATCTCTCCTTAGATCTAAGTGACTGGACAGTTACGTTGCCACAGCAGGGTCATCAAAGGCAAGGGAGTGACTGTTTTATTTCAAAAAACGTTTATTTAGTAGTGTAACCAGTGAAGCTCCTTCAGCAGGTTGTTACATCTTTGTAAAGCGTCCTTCAAGAGGGTTTGCTTTTGCCATTCACTCACGGTATGCCCCTCACGTGAATTCTTTTTACTAACATTTGCTAACCTACAATCCATTGGAAAAGGGAAATGGATTATAGGAGGGGATGTGAATGCAGTGCTTGAGCTTGTCTAGGAAAACTACAGCTTTGTCATCCCATGAAAGGTCTCCTCCACCTACTCCTTTGACAAACATTGTAAATCAATATGATTTGGTTGATGTGTGGAGAAAATTACACCCTCAGGAAAGAGACTTCACATTTTATTCCAAAAGATATAAACCAGATTTTGATTGAACCATATACTGACATTTCCAGGGCTGGCAGCTCATGTTATCCAGGCAGACATAGACCACCAAGTGTGGTCTGTTCATGCCTGGGTAGTTTGTGACTTGCTTCACATGAAAGAAGACTCGAAGGGGGCTGACTGGACGCTTGCTGTTTTTTCTGAATGAGTGAGCAGTAGTTGATATTGCTGAGACAGTGACTCATTACTTTGATAATAAGGCAGATTGAGAAATAAATTCTGCAGTACTATGAGATGCATTCAAGGCCATAGTGAGGCAAATGCATTAATGTTGCTTCTTAGTTTTTTAAAAATGAAAGCACAAAGACATCCAGCCCAATCCTAATGTGAGCTAGCACCAGCTCTGCAACGCTGTGTTGATGCTAGCCATCACAAATGGTTCAGAAAGCATGCTTGTGATTACTTTCAAGTAAGGAGTGCTGGCAAAAAGACCATCCCACCAGCTCTGAATTCAGAGGAATGGCTGCTGGTGAGTTCCCTTATCCTGAGGAAAATGCCAAACCTGCCCAGTTTCAGCTCTGGGTCCAGTGCAGGTCATTTGGCCTCACTGCATCAGTGCTGAATATGATTGGTCTGCCCATTTGTTGCCCAACATTAGGAAATAGAATTGAAACATAACAGGGTTGAGGTCAGAAAACACAGAAAATTATTTAGAGAACATATTAACTATTAACCAACTTTATAAAGCTTTGTATATATACGTATATCTTTGAAAGGGTATGAGGACAAGTCGATTTTTGACTTGTCATCTTTCAGAGAGACTGGGTTCTAGAAACTTGAATCAAATTTAATAGGGAGAATGTTCCTCCTTTGCTGGAAGTGAGTAATAGCAGCAAGTGAGTAAAACGCCTTTCCTAACTATTCCTAAATCCTGTGTGCTTTTATTTTTCCTTCACAGGAGTTGCTTGAACACTTTTCTGGATTATAGTTGATAGTAATCAAACCATTCATAGAGATTTGTAGATAACGTTTTCATAAAGGAGAGAGTCAGGAAGACAATCAGAAATCTTAAATGATAAGAGCCTGAGGTAGGCCGAATTGCCTGCAACATTTTACAAAAAGTTCATTGATTACTTTCCCATCTCACTGTTAAAGAGAACAGTTCTGGAATAAGAGGTGCTACCTAATTCTTGGAGGAAAGCAGGAATAGTTGAGTTACCCAAACAAGATAAGCATGTAACAAGGGTGGAAGCTTATCAGTCTATGTCTTTATTAAATCAGGATACTCAAATGTTTACTTTCACTAGATAGTATTTTGGGGGAAATCTGTTAAACCAAAGTTTAACAGAGTTTAATTCCTAAAAAGTAATTGCCTGATAATGTCAGAAGGACATTGAGTGTGATTCATTAATGTTCTCTCTTATTATCTTTGGATACTAGGAAGGGTTTTGATCACCTGGAGGAAGCTTACCTTAAAATGCTTTTGAAGAAAATGTTTGGGAGAGTTTTTTTTCTGAAATCCAGGCACTTCATACCACTCTACTGGCATTAATATTCTCACTCAAATACCATCTTATTGCTAGAGGGACTCTCTGTATGTCTTCCCATTCTCCCCATTCCTTTTTGCCAAATGTGTCAAACATCTGGCA
Organism: Lerista edwardsae; assembly: GCA_029204185.1. Taxonomy (NCBI): domain Eukaryota; kingdom Metazoa; phylum Chordata; class Lepidosauria; order Squamata; family Scincidae; genus Lerista; species Lerista edwardsae. Next base: position 4,147,033 of record JAJKFI010000018.1, on the reverse strand, counting down.
GAGGTAATCAGGATGCATACAGGGCTGAAGACAGTGGGAACTGACAATCCTACTCACATTATATGCCTTTTTTGAAGATGACGTGGCATTGTATTTGTCAGATCCAGTCGTCAGAAAGTTCCTGGAAAGCTGGGTTTCAAGCTTCAGGATAAAGTATATAAATTTGGGACAGATAACACTAAATCTTTCAGGACAATGTACTCTTACTTCAATATATTGCTACCTTTACAGAGGATAAATCAGCCAGAAGTTCATGGCATTTTCTAGGGATGCATATTTCTCATAATTTCCCTCAACCTCTCTCCCATCTGCTAAAAGGTAATTGTGGCTCATTATTTTTAAGATTAAAAGAGAGCTTCTGCAAAGGAAATATTTAAATTTAATCTCATGATAATCTAAGCAATTAAAGTGTTTGTGTTACCATGCTTATTTCAGGCTATACAAGTAACAGTGCCAATTAGGTTACTTGAAGATTGATGAAATATTATAGATTGAATCCTATAAGGAAATAAAAGATCACAGATAACAGATAGCACAATGAAATCAACTAGAAGGAGGAGGGTTGGGATGACAGACCTCAATTGTTGTTATGATGCCTTTCATTTAAGGAATATTCCAAAGATGTTAATCAGGTGTGGGCACTAGACTTGTGTGTTTTTGGATGACTTGAGTTAACTTGAATCATGGATGTCACTGGCCTCAACTTTACTCACAACTCAGGGCCAGTGACTCTAAAAACAAGTCGGGACTCAAAATGACTCAAGGCACAATCCTAACCAACTTTCCAGCTCTGCGGTAAGAGCAATGCAGTTCCAAAGTGAGGAGGTCTCTGTGACTACTAGTCCAATGCAGGATGCAGAACATGCCCCATTGGTACAGCTATGACAGTGCTGGAAAGTTGATTAGGATTGTGCCCACAGTTGCCACCCTCTCCCACTCTGTTTCACTTCTCCCCCTTTGGGAAGGGTCCCACAAGAGACTTTGTACCCACTAATAAATTCTCAGAGGCCTCAGTTTGTGGCCATTTGTGGTGATCAAGGGAAGAGAGGACAGGTTTTGGTTTGGAGAGCAAATACAAACCATGGTTTGCTGGTTTAGATATAATAGTAAACTATTATTTCTTACAAGAGGGGAAGTGTGGGAGGGTGCAAGGTGTGAGGAGAGAACATGCAACTATGGTTTCCTGTTGTATCCCAACTAACCCTACGTGTCCAAGGCAAATGCAGCCAAACTAGCTACACAACTTTCCTAATGGACTTTTAAAATAAAAGTTGCTGAGCAAATGATCAGAAAGCAATTTTTTTCTTCTAAACAACATGACCTTTTATTCAAACCCAAACAACTGCAGTTACTACTTAGCAGTGTCCTATTATAGTTTGTCCTGTAAATTCTACTATACTAATTTCAGGAAATTATGTTCAGAGAAAATATGTGCCCTTTTATTATGTCTTAATAATTATTTATGTAGAATAGTATAAATCAGCATATTTGTAGAATATGAAGACTGTTGTCATGTGCCACTAAAATCCTACATTCTAATAGCAGTTCACCATAATGAAATGATGAAGACTACATAGATGAAAGAAGCTGCAGAAAAATGTTAACACACAATGATTTGGGTCTCTTCTAGTCTGTTACTTTTTCTGAGTAGTTGGCTGCTACCCTGCTGAAGGACACATGCACACACAAATCATATTTATTATGAATGAAATGGGATTCAGTAGATTTATTAATGTCTGCCTTTTAAATGGGGTCAACAAGGCAGATGCCTGTTCCTTTGCTGTCAATGTTTAGTTATCTCTAGAAGAAATGCAATCATGTACATTATTCCATTAGTACAGTATATTAAACTCTTGAATAGACTTGGCCAGCAGAAAAGTAAGAGGAAAGTTAGGCTGACCCCTTTGGATCCTTGGGAAAGTGCGCTGGAGCAAAAGACAAGAGTACTTTGCACATCAGAATGTCTGTAGGGTTTTGCAACAATTTTCTAAGGGTGGCTTTATACATGTACTTATCCCAATGAATACTGCATGCAGGTTTATGACCCAATCCTCTCCAGGCCAGCTGCCAGCGGAATGTGTGTTCCACCAGCGGTGTCTGCCTTATCGCAATCATCAAAGGGACTCCAGCTGTGCCCAAACTCGTACACTAAAAGAGTGCCAGCAGAGAGGCCATAACAGCCTCTTGCACGCAGGTGGATCATCAAGGGAAGGATAGGATTGGGCTGTTAGATATGTGTGTTATTATCTACCACTCATACATGTACACATGCAAAATATCTTAGTATAGGTTTTTTTTTTAAGTTAAATTCACTGAAAAGGAGTATTGCAAAGCAGATATGGGGTATACCATAACAGGCAGCAGCTACACTCGTGATGTGATTGCTATCAAAAGTACACCAGGACTTACTATTAAGAAACATGTGAAACTCCGCAGACATGGTGTCAAGTGCTCTCTGGTTTCCTAACTCCGGCCCATTTTGCCCACACTGCCAGCTGATGCAGCGATACAACTGCAGTAAAGCCTTGTCGCTTAACTGTATGCAGTTATTACATATGTTATACTCATGTGTCAGTTCCCCTGAGTTATGATGGCAATAATTAACTTATTGATGACTCCATTCATTTTTTTGAAAAGATAGACATTTTAGTGTTGGCTTTCTAAGATATTTGGGTATAGTGTTGGCAGGTAGAAAAAAATAGTCTTGTCCAATTTATAACTCTTTAGAATCAATAGCCTTTCCAGACTTATTAGCTTTACCCATTAGTAGGGGATAAAACTCAATTAGCACTTCCAGCCTATACCATGAAAAGAAATTTCCCCAGGGTGTAAATGTGTAGCTTAATAATACTCCTAGCCAGTTGTATTCTGTCTTTAGCCAGTGTATGAAAGCTTTGGGCACACTTAAGTAATATGAAGGGAATCAGTTTGTACTTCACATTTTTCAACCAGTCAGCATACAAACTTACATGTGCTTTGCAAATCGGGTCAGTGTTGTCAAGCTACTGTTGTCATTAATCATCTGCTGGTTTACCACAAACTCAAATTTTGGTACTGAATATATGAAAAAGTATAGCACACAAAAATAATTTTAACAGTTATACTAAGTTTTTATAACCTTTTAATATTATGTCATTCCAAAAAGGATTCTTTACTGAAACTATTGACTGACCTAATTTCGTATGTGCCAAAATAATGTATATCTAGATGAATAATGATTCACGTTCTTTGCCAACAGCGAATTCCTTCCTGCTATTCCTTAAAATGTTTTCTACATTGCGATATCCTTTGTCCCCCATTTCTGTTCAGGCTTTGTGATTCTGCCCATATGAAGGACAGTTTCTGGTGTCTAGAATTCTTCACCATGGTGTGTGTGTGTGTGTGTGTGTGTGTGTGTTGTGTCCTGTCCTAGTAGCCAAATCTCAAAAAGGGTGTACTAGCACTGGAAAAGGTGCAGAAGAGAGCAACCAAAATGATTAGTGGGCTTGGGCACCGCCACCTCCCTTATAAGGAAAGGCTACAGCATTTCAGGCTCAGTGTAGAATGAAAGAGCCTGAAGCGGATATGATTGAGACATAAAAATATGCATGGGATGGACTGAGGGCTGTTCTTTTCCCTCTCGCACAACACCAGAACCAGGGAACATCCACTATGGTCAATAACATTGACTTATGGGAGAGTTAGAACAGACAAAAGGAAATATTTCTTTACCCAGCAAGTAATTAATCTGTGGCACTCCTTGCCACAAGATGTAATGGCACCTGGCCTAGATGTCTTTAAAAGAGGATTGGACAGATTTATGGAGGAAACATCCATCACAGGTGACAAGCTATGTTGACTGTACGCCACCTCTGAGTTTTAGAGTCTGGTATAAATTTAACTTTGATTGCTGCTAGACAAATGCACTAATTTTGTTCTTGGAGTACTGTCACTTCTTTTAATAGAATCAGTCAGAGCTCTGGGAGCAGATTGTTTGGGGTGAGGGGGGTGCCCCCATCGTCTCGGCTGGGCCTCCTCCTGGTGTGTCCACTGGCGGGTGTCATGCCAACTCTTTCGGCTGAAGCTTGGCCTCAGAGACTCGGCTTCAGGGGCAGGGGGTTGCTCCACCCTTTTCCTGCTCCCTGTAGGGGTCCCCAAGTCATTGGCAAACTGGGCTTTGTGCTCTGCCAGCAGCCTAGACTCTGCCTGTCCTCCTCCTTGGCCAGCCGGGGTTTAAATGCAGGAGGCCCAGACTCCACTGCCCTAGGCCTCGCCCCCTCCCTCCCTCTGATTGCCCCAGTGCTCAGCCAACCCTTGCCCCCCAGTGGGGTGATCCTCTCCGTGTCTCCGCCTCCCTCTAGGTGTTTCCCTTTGCCTGCTGAGTGAGGTCCGGCTGGCGGCTGAAAGGGCTACTCTGGAGTTGCTGCCTTGCTCCTGAGGAGACCCCCCCCAGCTGGAGATGAGGCCCTGGCTGGGCTCTGCAGCCCTGCCTGCGAGGCCACCTGTCTGTGCAGGTGCGACTGTTGCTCTAAGGCTGTCGCCTGTGTGACATCAGGCCGTGCTCCGCTGTCGCCGTTGAGCCTCAGCAAGGCTGGGGATGCTGGCCCCTGCGGGCCAGGTGTGTTTTCTGAGGCCTGCCGCACAGAGGGGCGGAAGTCCTTCCCCGGCTCATTTGCCCTGCCATCGTGTTGTGGGCCTGGAGCAGGGTGCCGATGCCAGGTTAGGAGGGAGCCCCAGAGGGTTCCCGACACAGGTATTGAAAAATTTGTTCTTTCTATAAATACCATTTCTGATTCTTGTCAGATAATAACTTTTCGGATACATTTCTGGGTACCTGTTGCTCTATACCATTCTCTTACCCGAATCCCAGTAACATTTTTCTCAGTCTGGGTGTGTCCGTCTCTAGGGAAAGTGGAAGCATTTACCTGTAGAAGCTACAGAACAGCTGGAGCCATATAAAGCTTGAGCGCTTTAAACTGACTTGTCCTTTGGAGGCAACAGAGGCTCAGACTGTGTGGCTTTATGTATGCTCAGTTGAGCTGCTGAGGAAAATCACTTTCTTGAAAGAATGAGCCCTCTGCTGAACACTAGGATTGTGTTGATATTCCCAAGAATCGTGAGACCTTGCAACAGATGCTGGCATCCTAGTGTGAATTCCAGAAGATGAGCACAGACAACGAGATGTTTGAGTTGTTGGGGCATTGTCTGAATCTTTGTCAGTCATGTTTTCCCAATAGACCTATTTTTTTCCTATTCCACAAACTGAACAGTTTAGACATCGATCAACTCCGAGCCTACTTGAGCAAAGCCACCAGACACTGTTTACTTAAAAAACAACAATCCCTGGCAGCACCTTTTGCCCTCAAGAGTAGTTTCAGTAATGACTGAATCATTTTCAAACTGCAAAATACAGGATGGGAAAATGTGCTTTGCCTGTCTGCCAGATAATGTACACATTGTGTATAGTAACATGAATTTTTACAGTTTTCTGCAGGTATTATTAATGAGGTTCTAACTTTCACATATAAATAAAAACTTCACGTGATGCTGTACTGTTGCCACTAATAACTTTAACTGTAAAATGTTCTGTCTGTTGCATTATTTTTATTGCATTCCTTTTGAAAGTGTGACATGTAAACCCATTTTGCGTTTGTATAAAACCCAGTTTTGTGATTTCTTTTTTTCTGGAAAAACATTACCTCTCCTCCCAGCAGCCCTCCTCCTTTCCCTAGGAAAACTGAAAGGTTTGGAAGGGAAAAATAGGTGGATTTATAGAAGTACAATGGGTTTGGAAAGCTTTGTTCAGTGGGAGTATGTCCTCACCTTGGATCTATCCCCTTTGACAATCCTTGGGGAAATGAGGGTTTCCCCTGGGCAACTGGCCCATCTGTGCTTACTAACTGCTAGCTAGTATTGTGTGTATACATGTTTTGAACTAAGCTATCTCTTGTGGTCACTAATGTTGTAGGTTTTTTTTTTTAATCACAAGAGTTCTTGCCTCAGCCCTGGAAACAGGTGTCAGATGGTCCTTCATAAATCTTCCAGTCCAGCCTTTGACAGACGTTTTTGTGCATTGAAAATGAATGAGTCAGAAAAAGGTGCTGGCGAATGCAGTGGAATGTCTGCTAGATATCATGTTAGTGCTGAAAACTGTGTTGCTGTGGGGGTAATAAACCCTGTGCAAGACTCTTGGGATGGGAAAGAATGAATTCCACCCATTGTGCCTGGCTGAGCTGTGCTTAGGCGGGACAGCCTGGCAAAGTGTTTCTGTCTTGCGTAGTCATTTGCACTTTGGCAAATTGACTGTCAGCAGCTTCACTGGGGCTGCTCCAGGTTTAGTCCTGTGCAAATGATAATGTACCAAGCACAGAATACACTAGACTATCTTCCTGTATAAACCCACTGAAATGAATGTGGGTTGTACAAGACCAGTGCTTGGCTGTATGTTGCATTTATGTGCTTGATAAATGGTGGAATGGGGGTACTGTGTTCTGTAGATTTCATTCAAATGCTAAAAGACATTACAGCAGCCAAATCCTATCCTTGCAGTATGCCAGCATGTCTCCATGTACGCCAGTGCAATGAGAGTTCTGGTGGCATGTATGCCTACTCGCCAGTGAATGCACCATGAATTCTAGTGCAACACTGAGAAACTGCTGGGGACGCAATCCTGGGCAAAGCATAGTGCCCCACATTGGCACTAGAGCATCTGTGAGTTGTCAGCATGACGTCCAAATGGGACTGGGCCATAAACATGTGACCAAGTCATGAAGAGAAGCCCTAGTAGTGATCATGGTTATAATTTTATGTTGGTGGTGTTGTTTTTTTAAATGAACTATTTATTTTGTTCCCTGTTATCACTGAGCTTTACCAAATTCCATTAAGTTCTGCTATTTAGCGCAGTAAACAGCCAGAAAATGCCACGGTACTTAGAACAAATCCTTTGTCCCTTGCTTACACCTTCTCTTACAGCCGTCTAATTACCGTGTTCAGCAGCAACCTTTTGGGACTTCCATAGGTAATTAGAGCTCCAGAGTGTTCCCACAATAATCCAGTAAGGACCTTTAACAAGAAAGGATTATGCAGTACTAATATTTTCACAACTCTGCATTCCCTACAGTTGTTTCAATTAATATTTGGCAGCAATTTAGAAATTCACAAAGATATATACATTGTCTATTCTCAGGGAGATTTTGAGATGAATGCGGTGCAGCAATAGACACTAAAATAACTCCTTAGGACAAAAAAAATACTATTTTAAAATGCAGCATTTCCTTTGTATCTAGGAAACATTCCCTCTTGCATCCCATCTTTAAAATAAAGCTTTTTTTTCTTGCAGCAGTTACTCATGGCAATCAATAAGCAACTGAAAAGTTCTGTGCATGTATTTAATTGTTGTCATGGGGCATAACTGATAGCTCTGATCAAACACAATTTCAGTGAGGGCACAATCCTAAATTGGCGTAAACTAAGCCTGCAAAGTTTAGCCAGCACAAGGGGCACCATAAAGTTTGTTTGGACCACTCTCAGAGTCAGAGAGGCCAGCACACAGACATGAGCCGTCATCCCTGACTCCGAGAGTAGTCCAAACACGTTTTATGGTGGCCCTTGTGCTGGCCAGACTTTGCAGGCTTAGTTTATGCCGGCCTAACTCCAGTTTAGGATTGCGCTCAAGATTCAAAATATTTTTTTAAAAAAACCCAAGATTAATGTTTATGATGTTTCTTAAACTATCAGTGGCCTGTTTGCGGTTTGAATTTTATTCATTGTTATGGATAAACTGCATCTTCTGTGTGCTTCTTGATTCCATGCAATCGTTCCATGCAATCGTACATATTTCTGCCATCAGGGAACTGCACAAACTCACCACACTGTAAAGAGTGTACCTACTTACTATCACTGCTTCGAACACCCTTTTCTATCTTTTCTTTTTCAGTGTCATGGCCCTTGGTCCCCACGGTTAACATCTATTTTTTCCCCTCTGTGCCCAAATGAATGTGTGTACCTATATACATTCGCACCCCTGCCCACTGAGAATAGCATGGTGGGCTCTTTTTTTATGAAAGCTTATGATATAATTAATGTTGGTCTTTAATGTGCCCATAGAACTTTGAGTTGTGTTCGTTACAACAGATGGTGGCTCCCCCTTTACAATCATAAAGTTGGAAGGCCCCCACCAAGGTCATCACAAGCAGTGATGACAAACCTTTTGGGCTTGGTGTGTCAAACATTCAGACAATGCCTAACCTGTCTCTGCTGGCGTCTCACCCACCCACCCACCCACCCACGAGAAGCAGTTCTTTACATATTCATTTATGTTAAAAAATTCTGTCCAGTCATGTATGGGGCAATCTATTATATAAATAATAGACAAAAATAATTTACAAAAATTTACAAAAATTAAATATGAGTAAAACAAACTCAGTTGTCGTCAGGTATTGGTGAATGCTGGCATGTCCCCCAAAGCGTCATGGCGTGTCACCTTTGACACATGTGTCATTGATTAGGTTTGCCATCACTATCCTAGAGCATCTCCAGCAGGTACCTGTTGAGCCTCTGCTTGGGGAGTTCCACGGAGAGAGAAATTGTTCCACTTCTTTGTGTACAGCTGGTGACATGTGGTGAAAATATCAACTCTGTCATCTCAGGTAAAACAAAATCTGCTCTGCAACCCCCACCCCCCACAGTTTTCAGATAATGAACCAGCACTATCCAATGAATAGAAAAGCTTTTCTAGGATTGTCAATATGTTCAAACTATTGTTCCTTTATTTTTCCACACATATATATGTCCATACCATTTGTTCTTCTGCTTCACATACTGCCTGATTTTAACTCTAGTAGTAACAATGAGGGGGAAAAGGCATTTTAGAAGGGCTCATTGGGCAGGTAGATTAAAAACGCCATGCCATTTTCTTTACATTAGACTGCAGATAGGGGAAATATCCAGTATCCATTTATCATAATATACAATCTTCGATTAAATCATTTTTCAGTACAGTTCTCTATGTGGGACTTTTTTTTTTTTTTTGCTTCATGGCAGATTACAGAAATTAGTAAGAATTTCAGTGCAAAATAGTCATTTGGATATATGCTTATTAAATTAAGGGGGGAAAAAATCCAATCTGGAACTCTCTCTAATTAATGCAGAATAGGCGCAATTGAACTCCACAGTATTTCCAAATCATTTTTCAAAGTGTGATATTTCTCTGAAATCTAAATACTTCATAAATTGCCCCAATTTCTGCTAGTTAGTTCAATAGCTCAGTTTCTTTGAAACCAAGATTGGAAGTGAGATAATTTTTAAAATATTTCTCTAAAGAGGAAACAAGAGACCCTCAAAATGCTTATCTTCCCTTTCATTTAGTGGCAAAAAATGTCTCAATTAGATTACATGGCAAAATGCTCGAGTCCATAAGATGATCGTTATGAAATTGTAATGGGAATAGGTTTATTATTGTCTCAACTTTTGAAGCAGAACTGAACATTCTGCAGTAAAACTGAGATCCCTGCACCAAAAAGTGTGGTTGATATGGAAAGTGAATAGTTATTTACAAGTACCTAGCTACCCTTAATTAAGAGAAAAAAAATTCCCATCTGCATGTTGTGCAGATGAAGTAAAGAGCTGAAGAAACACATTGTCAATCCATACAAGTTTTTTTTTATTAGATTCAGACGCTGGGACCTCTTACAGGTTTTAATAGATAGGTAGTGCCGAGAGGAGCAAGAGATAAGAATACAGACACACCCAACATGTGTAGAATCATAAAATGCTGGCGTTGGAAAGGGCCTTGGAGGTGATCTAGTCCAACCACCTGCTCAGTACAGGTTACTGTGAGGCTCCCCCTCCTTCCCATTGTTTAACTCTTGTGATTATTTCAAGGGGACCATCATTTCAGGATGGAGTAGTGTTCTAGTGTTGGACTGAGCTCTGGAAGATCCAGGTTCAAATACCCCTAGGTGACCTTGGGCTAGTCACTGTCATTCAGTCTCACCTACCTCACAGGGTTGTTGTGATAACAGAAGGTGGGAAGGGTAATATTACATCACCCTGAGCTCCTTGGGGGAAGGGTAATATTAAAATGTGAAAAATAATACATAATAATAAAATAAACAGAGAGACTTGGTGACAGTGGAGACTGTTCATGGGTGATTTGGGGGAGGAGTGGGGCAAGGAACAGCATGGGCATGGGTGGGTTTGGCTCAGGAGAGGGAAGGGGTAGATCTTGGCAGCACTACCAAGATCCAACCCAATTTTTTGTCCCAACATGTCACTGAGACTCCTTGAAAATACCAGCTAAATAGCTTGCATAGATCCTGAAAGAACCATTGACAACCAACAGCTTATGGTGAGGTAAGTAAAAAAAACAAAAAACTTATATCTAAAAATATTTTTACCTACTTCTTCCAAGCTGTCTGGTCACCCTTGCCCCACCATTGTGTGCATCATGGTGGGGGATAGGATTGCACCTTAAGTCAATTATCCAGGAGGCAGTAAAGGCTGCTCCTTAACAATCATCTCTGACTTCACCTTAGGCGTGCCCGGAGGCCCAAGCGTGCCCATGGCTGACGCCGAAACCGCGCCCCAGAACCTCGCCCCACCCCCGCACGTCGCTCCGACACGCTTCCCTTAGCCCGGAAACACTCCATTTCGGAGCGTTATGGAGGCAAGGGGGGCGGGAGGGCCACACAACACGCCAGTTCCTCCTCGCTATGCCTCCTCTGCACTGCCGGCGCCCATGCATTCTGCACCCCTGGCTATAGGGTAAGCACGTGTCTGCTTCACCTTGACAACTACTATTCGGTTTCTCTCTCCTTTTTGGGCAAGGCCAGTGAGCATGTGGTGGGGATTCAGCCCCAAAAGATGAAACTGATAGTCTTATCTCTTTTTAGTCTGAATTCTGAGCTGGTTTTGAATCTGAAACTGTCTTCACTGTCCTGGTGGGAGACCTTTGTTGGGAGCTAGAGAGCAAGAATGCATGCTTGTTAGTTCTGCTTGACGTCTTGGCTGCATTCAATGCCATTAATTGTGGTAATCTTCTGAAGTGCGTGTGCGTGCGCGTGTGCACACACATACAAGTATGGAGAAAAATGTTTTCAACAGTGGGGCTCAAAGACTGTGAAATGCAAAGTGTAGCAAAATGATGCCCCTTTTCTATGCAGTGTATGCAAGGTAAGATCATACTAGTGACCCATTCCAAACATCAGCCACTAGCGATGATACTATCTGACTTGTTGTGCTACTTTAGCATCTAAAAAAAGTAATAATAAAAATAATCCCAATCTCAACTGACTGTAGATTCAGATCTGTTACTACATTTGTGTTCAGCAGTTGCACGTTTAAGCTACACTTGAAGTCTTTTTTGTTGATGTGTACTGACTTTTTCACATGTTTCAGAATATATCAGCTTTTAAAGCATGCAGTACTGAGACAGATTTCAAACTCCATTGCATTTTCAACTGGAATGTCAGTAGAAGAGTCAGCAGGATATGAATAGGGGCATGTGTTTTTTTGATGTTTTTCCAAAATTTATTGATTAAAAAAAGCAAATTCTGCTTTTATCCAATTTTTTATTTGAAATTGTACAAACAGCACAATAAAGCCCAGAGAGAGAGAGAGAGAGAGAGAGAGAGAGAGAGAGAGAGAGAGATTTAAGTATTGTGGATCAAGAACTGGATCACATTTATCTCACAGTAAATTGTCATTCACACTGACCGTGCAGTCCTAAGATCAAGTAAAAATGTCTCAGTATACAGTACAATTTGCGCAGTATCTCATTGCCACTTGCATTTGCAACTTCCCCTAATTTCAATTGAGGTTGCTTCTGAGGAAGTGTCCTGCATCCTGAGATCTCTTTAACCCATTCGCAGCATGAGAATTTCCCTGCAGGTGTTTGCATAACAATTGCTACTTGGAGAGGTGCGAACTGCAAAAGGACATGACCCAAACAGATGCTAGCAGATTGGAGCATTCCAGTCCCTAGATCAAAGGCAAATGCTGCCAGTGGCACTCATCACTAGCACCTGGGAGGTACAAGGCCCAAGGGGAACCATGGACTGCACAGGTAAAAAAAAAAAAAAAGTTCAATGTCCCCCTTAACAAAAATGTCCCTCCTGCTGAAAAACGGGGAAGGCGGAAAATCCACTCTACGAGGGAAGGGATATAGACCCAGGGCAGCAAGCAAGCAAGAAATAAATGTGAGAGGCCCTATAGCCAGCTGCCCAAGCGAAAGCAAATTTGCTGGCACACACACCCCAGCCCAAAATGATCTGCTCAAAAGTTCCTGCGCTGTGCTCTGGTTGCTGCTTTTAGCATCTAAATTGCTTCTCACTACTTCCACATTCCATTAAAGTCATCCCAGCATGCACTGTGAACGATGAACATGCATGTTCCTATGGGTTAAGCAAGCTTCCTCCTTTTTCCTTTCCCCCTTCTCCTCCTGGTCTGAACTAGCACCAGGATCCCCTCCTCCTGAAAACTATTTGTGGATTCCTCAGAATCAAAAGTAGGCAAAAGTTGTGTTATTTCATGAAATAAGAGTGGTTTTTTGCATTTTGATCTAAATTTCGTTTGATATAGCAGTTTGAGTAGAAATTCTCATTAATTAGCATTCTGTGTTGGTCATTGAAAAGAAAAAAGAAAATCTCTACTTATTATGCTCAAGTTGACTCTCAGAGCGCAATCCTATACTAAGTCGGCCTAGTAAGGCCAACATAGCAGGGCTGTATTCTAAAGCCCATTAGGAGGAAGCAGCAGCAATGTCCAGGACAAGGGGAGGTTTTCCCCTTGCACCCGTGTAAGCCCTGGTCGCTCCTATGGGCCTGCTTGGATCTGCGCCTACTGCTTTGCAGGCACAGAGGAACGTGCTCGGGAGCAGCCTGAATCGGGGGTGCCATGGCCGGGACCGGGCATTAGGATTTGGCACTGCAGCCGTCCTGCATCACAACCGTGTCACAACCACTGTCTCTGCCCACTACGCCTCCCAGTTACGCCCCCAGAACACCTCTGGAACGCCCTCAAGCAACGCTGATGCTTGACTGGCGCATGGCCAGCGCTGCCGACGGTTGCAGCGGCACCTGAACACCGTCACTGCTGCTCATGCCGGTCCAGTGCCGTCGCAGACACGCTTTACAGCATGTTTGCAACAGCATTCGGCCGGCGCAAGAGCTTAGCACCGGCGCAAGGTGGGTATAGGATTCTGCTGCCTGTCTGTTCAACTCTTTTACCACGGTTTATTTAAGTCACATACTGTGCTCACATTTGAAGAGTGGTAATTCTTTAAAGGCATGATTATTCCATCCAGTTCCTTCAGTGTCTTTGGGAATCGGCACTGAGACATTCTAGGCTAGTCAAAACTGCTACAGTGGCTTTTCCTTGTATTGGGACCGTAAAATGAATGCCCGTTTGTTCCCAGGGAAGGCAAACCTCCCTGGCTGAGCGAGTATGCTCAGAAGCAAGGCGGGAGAAGCTGTGTTTTGGAGAAGCTCCAATGTTTTTGCAAGGGCTAAATAAACTCTTTTCTGGACATGGCTTTGTGAAATTTGCTAAGCTCAATGAATTCTTTTTCCCTCCACATGCTTCTTTGTTTCTTCCAAAAGTATGGCGCAAGAGAATTGGCAGCTGCTCAATGAAATCACTGTTACACTTACATCAAAAGAGAAATTGTGAATCTGCAGATCCAGTGAGATGCCATTGTTTTGAAACTATGAACTGAATTCACACTGTCTGCCTAGCCTAAAGAAGCATAGGTGCCTCAAACAATTCCCATGGTTAATGGGGCATTTTGCTTCCCATGAGCACTCCTGCCAAAGTTCACAGAGCTTTTGCACTTGGGTGGGCCTCTAGCCAGGGTCTCAGGGAACTTCCTCCCTGCTGCTCCATCAAGGTGCTTCTGATGGAGGAGGGAGATAAACCTCTGCATGGAAAACGGAGCACTGACGACCATGTTTTGCAATATGCAATATGTAGCCATATATATCAAGCGATTCTTGACCAACATGTTATTCATTTGTAGGTGGCACTTCTAAAAACTTGGCAAAGAAAAGTGTGAAAAAAGAAGGGAAAATGTAGAGTCCGGAGGGCATGCATTGAATCATCTCATGGAACTCAGCCAACTGGGGACAGCAGATAAGCTTGGACAGGGAGTGCAACAATGCGCAGTCTGTACTTTGGCTCAGCCTGTACAATCTACCAGGTTGCAGCGTATATATACTTGGCCAATTGCAAATGTAATTTTGACCAAAGAATGAATGAGATGGCAAATGCGAAGTTTTTGTTTTTTCCTTAGGAAAAACATGACGAGTAGTCTGGCTTTTTCTGATTTTGGAGCCCTGCTAGTGAGACATTTTTAGTCTGATGGAGAGCATTTTCAGGGAAGAATTAGCAAACAAGAGAAGAATTAACTATATGCCTTATCCCCACATCGGCATTATTAGGGAAATGTTCTTTGTCCCAGTTTACTAAAGTAAAACTCTGAAATTAATAGCTTAGATAAGGTCTGAAAATAAACTGAATTTTTACCTGCTCATCAATAAATAGGGTGGCACTAGAAATGTAGTAATCTAGATGAATGACCTTTTTGTATTCTCCCCCCCCCCCGGTGTGTGTTTAAATTTTATCTTAACAAGGTGGATCAATGTTTTAAATGAAGTTTAAAAATGATTTTTTTAAAAATGAGAACTAAGAGCACTGGTAATTTTTTTTTAAGATAAAAGATTGCCAGAACAATTGTTTCTATGGAATATATGTTTAAAAATTGTTTTTAAAAAATGCGTGCCCCTTTGGTGTAAGCACCCAGGGCAGGTGCCTCTTGGACCCTGCCCTCATTACATCTTGGTTACAGAATTGAAAAGTAAGGTCTTTGCAATAACTGGTCTTGTATGCACAGGCTTTTCTCGGTTCTACTGAATGCATAAGTGCATTTTAGGTACTATAGTATGTCTCATGTTTATTGGGTATGCCCCATTTGCTTTTTCCAAGGTTTCTGCATGAGATGCTTTTATACGTTTGCTTTAAAAAAATGTGTAATTTAAAGTTCCATGGCAATAATATATGCAAATAGAGATCTTTCCTTGGGGGAAAAGATCAATTTGGTATATGTTATTTAAAAAACTAAAACTGATTTGTTAGCATTACAATAATCTGGAAATAATTGTAATGCTAACAAATCAGTTTTAATGTTTTTGGTCTTTTAACAGAAAGCAAAAACAGTGAACCAGCCCCTGCCTTGTTGTATGTCCAGCCAGTGTTCCCCATAGCTCCTACAGAAAATCAATTTATTTTCTTTGCAGTGGTGTGGGGGGGGGGGGATCAGCAAGTTGCTTTCTTTCCTCACTTGGCACCTACAATTTTTCAAACTACTTCCATTTTTCATTCCATCACTGTTGGCAAGTCAAGATATTTATCCTGTCATGTAAACTGGCCAAGGGAAGTAGATCAGTGTAGTAAACTGGGGAGCTTACAGCACCATTCAAGTGATTAAATGGATTTTGCAGCATCTATTCCTCCCACATGTCCCACTCCCAATCGTCCTTATCTTCAGGATTAGATTCCATATTAGAATTTGAGATAAGTATACTTTAGCTTGTTGAGGGTTTCACACTTTTCAGGACATAAGAACGACACACTGTGCTTGGGTAACTTCGGAAGGATTCAGGCTTTTATACTGTATATTAAAGCATTAAAAATAAAGTTAAGAGCATGCTGCAAATAAAATGGAAAAAGGCAAGTGTTAGAATTCTTTGCGTATAGTTCAGTATATTCAATTTTATGTGGATAAGCTAACGTCCAAGTAAGATTGACTGTATTGAACTATATATAAATAATTATTTTACAAATAATCAAATATTGCTCATTGGAGTCTTGTTTCATTGTGAAGCAAAAGGAACACAGAGGAATGTTGCAAACGCTCCTACCACTAGGAGTCTCCCACTACACATGTCTACCACTACACGTGTACACACATAGAGTCTCAGTCCAGGTCTTCCTAGCCCAGAATTCCCAGAAACAAATTGGGGAATTTATACTTGAGATACCAAAATACACTGTGTGGCTATTTTGTGATTTAATTGCTGACCAGATAACGGAGCAAACAATCTCCAAGTGCCGCCGATTAGGTTAACACAATGGTTCCCAACCTGGGGGTTGCAACCCCGTGGGGGGTGGTCACAAGCTGATTTTCAGGGGGTCATGGAGACCCTATTTACTACATAGATATGTGCAGCATTTTAAAAAGTTGCATTTTTGCAACTTTTTCAGGGAATCTCCCAACAGAGAAAAACGTTCTCGAAAAAAAATGTCAAGGTGTTTCCACATATCTGAAAACAACTGTTGCATTTTGTAACCTTCTGCTTAATGACCTCACTTCTGGTCTAAGGGAGGTCCCTACAGTTTGCCGTACCAAAAGGGGATCCTGGTGCTAAAAACATTGGGAATGACATTGGGAATGACTAGGTTAACAGTAACCATGAGGTACAGATTTCCAAAGGTAGATAGATTTGACTAAGGGGACAATCCTAAGATTGTGCTGGGCGAAAGAAAGAACCTTATGCCGGTCCAATGCTGTTGCAAATGTGCCATAAGGCACATTTGCACCAACTTGGGACCTGGCTGGGCAAGTGCAAGGAGGCACTCCAGGCTGCTCAGGTTTGTGCCACCCATTTTGGTAGTGCAGATCCGAGTAGCCCCATTCAAGCCCGCTGCCACATTACCCAGGGAAGGGAGAAATACTTCCTTTTGTCCTTGCTTCTACCTTTTCACCTTGCTTTAATTAAGATAATGACAACACAAAGGAGAACAGTTTGGTGAAAATGAGTATGACAACTAGATACGTTGGTACAACAATTTCTTTAAAAAATAATTATAGGTGTTTATTTTTACCTGAAAGCTTTACATTGGACTCACTAATAAAGGCTACTCTCTGGCCAAAAATAAGAAGCCAAAATGGCAATTTTAATTTCGGGGGGGGGGGGGACACGGACAGACGGACAGTGATGTCATGCAGGGGGAACGCGGGAGAACTCAGTTCCAGTAGTTAAAATTAGGGCTGACTCTGCCCACTTCACTCTCCCCCCTCCCCCTCCCAATTCCTCTGCAAAGAGCTTTTCTTCTTGGTTGGCCGGCACTCAGAGGGTTAAAGGGAGCGACTCCGGATTCCTAGGGGGGCGAAGACGGACGACCACGACGACTCTGAATGAACAAAACTATAATGCCAGAAACCCTGAAATACACAAACTTATGCCTCTTCTTCTTATGTAATGACATGGGTAGACAAGGTCAATCTGAAAAGATCAAGCCTCACATTGTTCACGTACTTATTTCAGGACTTTTGGTGGGGACAATTTTTTTAAATTCCTGAATTAAAATCTGTTGCGCAAATGCATCTGAAGGGACCAAAGGAATGACAGGGTGTTGGCTGCACCCATGCTTAGTTTTGGTGAGAGAGGCTTCCTGGAGAAGGAATCTGAACAGACTGTTCATGTGGTCTTGGCCATTAGGCAATTAGGCTTACAGAACAATCCTTCCTAAATTCCCCTGCACCACTGCAACAGGGCCAGCATTGAATTGAATTGGATGTACTTCTGAAAAGCCTTAAGACTGTTTTGATAGCGGGGTGGCGGGGGAGAGAGAGTATAATGAAATATATATTTGCAGTTCTAAAAACACTTCCAGCACAAAACAATTGTAAACAGCTTTGTTTAGCTGAATCAAAAGGGAAAAGAAAAATTGCAACATACAAAACACATTCTTCCTCCTCTGCCATAAGAACCCCGCTAGATCAGGCCAAAGGCCCCATCCCATCTAATCCAACGTCCTGTATCTCACAGTGGCCACCAGTTGCCTCAGGGAGTACACAAGAAGATACTTGCATCTCATTGCCACTCCCCTGTATCTGGTAGCCTATTTCTAAAATAAGGAGGTTGCACCACCTATCATGGCTGTAGCCTGCGATGGACCTTTCCACCAGAAATCTGTTTTAAAGGTACCTAGGTCAGACGCCATCACCTCCTCCTGTAGCAAGGAATTCCACAGATTAATTACCTGCTCAATAAAAATGTTTCCTTTTTTTGTTCTATCTCTGCCAGCACTCAATTTTAGTGGATGCGAGGAGCGCAGCAGCACGGATCTCCATGGTCATGCTGCTGCTGGGGAGGGAAGGTTTTTTTTAACTAGGAGTTGCTACGGATCTCCAGAGTGTCTGGGGAGCCTGCGTCCTCCTCTACAGCCCTCTCCGAGGCTTGAAAATATGGTGAAAACCCCCACTTCCTGTTTTGGGCTGTAAATTGCCAGACCCTCTGGAGAGCCATTGCGACCCTCAGGTAAGTTTTAAAAAAACAACAACCCTTCCCTGCCCGGCATCAGCACAATCCTGAAGATCACACTGCTGCCGATTTCTGGGCCCTTCCAGTTAAAGGGGAAGGCCTTTTCTGGTTTCCCTGGTGGGTCGCGACTCACCAGTTTGGGAACCACTGGCTAATAGATACTGAGGATGAATATAGTATAAAGATGAGTATTTGCCATGTGGTTTCTGCGTCCAAACACACGGGGACCTGGTAAACTGCATTGATTGCCCATGTTGTAAGATGAATTTGGCCACATATACTGAAATTCAGATAAGTGATACTCCTCCTCTTAATATGGGTAGTCAAATGCCCATGACTGTGTGCTCACTGCGGTAAATAATTGTAAATAATTAAGAGGAGGATTATATTCGCCCGGAGCCTTCCATTCACACATCCTCCATACACTAATGCACCCTTGAACCTCAGCAATATTGTAACTAATATTGCAAAATCTTCAATTCCACATATTTCACTATTAGCAAAAAACAAACAAAATCCCTTAAAAGTAAAAACCTATTTGTCTCTTTAGTAAGTCCTATTGAATAGGGTTTACTCCCAGGTGAGGATTGCAGTTCTAGATATCCCCATCAAGCAATTCTGAGTCCCCCACATTTCTGACTTCATCATTCCTTTTATGGCAAGCAAGTCTTTTTGTAGCTATGGGAAAAGAGATTGATAGCTTTAGATTAAATGTGAGGATGAACTTCCGAACTACAGGCATATCCCGGTATCCACTGGGGTTCTGTTCCAGGCCCCTCCGTGGATAACTGAAATGGTGGATACTGGGGAGGCCTTTTTAAAGATAGGGGGCATCAGTGGTATTGCTGCAAGAAGGTTAAAAAAGGAAAGTTGTTTAATGTTCCCCTATCTTTTTAATAGGCGTCCCAGTGTCCATCGTATCTGTGGATAACTGAACCCGTGGATATCGAATCAGTGGATACTGGGGGATGGCTGTACAACCAAAATTCCATACTGGAAGAAGTTCTCTGGGAAGTCTGTGGAACTTCTTTCCTTGGGAATTAAATAGAGAATCACTGGATACCAGATATCCTCAAGGCAGGAATTGGTCAAGATGATCTGTTGGATCCCTTTCAATAATATGATTCTGCTAATCATTCACTCATCTAGTTTAAGAATAAGTTTTTTTTAACAACTTAGCAGGACTTGATGTTTGAAATATTTGCTGCATTTTTAGAGTGCAGCTCCTATGGGCATCCTACATTTGCTTTTCAGTGAGCACACGCTCATCTTTTGGTGTCATGTAATATCAGCGACAGCGCAAGCAGTGTAGCTGATATTACAAGACGCTTGCCTTAATATCTGAAAGCGGGATCAAACCCTTCGTTGATGGCTCAGGACCGAAACTCACTGCTGATTCATAATGCTGTATCTTACTGTCAACACAAGACTAGCATTTTATTTTCCATGATGCCAGAGGTTATATACTCTTTTCTGTTCGTTGCTTGTTGAACCTGTTGCTTTAGTGTATGCTAGACAGAATAGGCTGATAAATATAGTTTTCTGAAAACTTCATATTTTCAGTGATCATCTAAGCTCCCTCACAGACATGTTTTCTTGCAACAATTTTGATGCGAAAGTGTCTAGCAATAATAACATAGTATTACATTCTAACATCTAACCCAAATAAATTGTTTTCAAATGAGCGTTTTATGTGCAGATAAAGATTTATAAATCAGATATCTGTGTAGATAAGATGACTCTTTGCAAGGCCGAACAGCAAAGTAATACATTTGTGGGTGCCAAATTAGCACTTCTGAAGAGCTGGAACCCAGTACTATGGGCACTAGATTGGCTTATTAGAGCCTGGTTGATTATTGCAAAACTATCTCATAAACATGCAATAAATACAATCAATCAATCAATCAATCAGGTACTTATATACCGCTTTTCAACATGAAGTTCACAAAGTGGTTTACAGGCAAATAGTAATAATAATAAAGTTAAATGGCTCCCTGTCCCAAAAGGGCTCACAATCTAAAAAAATGTAAGATGTAAGATGTGGTCCTGATGTAAGATGTGGTTATGCCCTCTTGCGTGATTATGGTTTACATTTCCCATGTTACCATAAACAGGGTCACTGTATATTTTATTCAGATTATTGAGAATATTGCCTCATTTTTAAAATCCAAAATTAAAAGCAAAAAAAAATTTGTGAGCAAAAAAGTTCATGCTTCATACGCACGAGCACACACATACACACACACACACACACACACAAGTCTTTGTAGATTGTATCTGGCAACAGAGAGTTTTCATTTTCAAGTTTAAACATTTGTCCCGAATGAGTACATGCTGTTTATTCTGAGTACATGAGCACATTCTTAGCTATCCCTCTACAGACAACTTGAAATAGCTTACACAAGAACCTGAATAACTTTTCATCCCCATGTTGTCTACTTTTTGGAAACTCTCAATAGGGCCAGAGCCTGACATCATTGCACTTGCCTGCAGAGCCTCAGATGAAGCATTGATATCAACAATCCGACCCTTTTATATTATCGTTGTTGCTTTTGTGAACACCCTCCCTTTTCCTCTTAAGACTTCACCAATCCACTCCTGAAAGAGCAAAAAGCCATTGATTTCCCAGTTGTTGGCATTATTTGAAATGCAGTGAATGCCCATTGTTAGTTGCTTTTTTCTTCCCTTTGACAAAAGCCGTTTTAAGCAAGAGCAATCTGGCAAATGAAATTAATATGTGATGAATAGCTGTGACCCCGGGGGTGGGGGTGGGAATCCCCTCTTAGGCTAAAGAAACACTTGGCATGTATGCCCTTCTGCACTTCCTTCCTGACAATAAGAGCTGTGAAAAGTTTGTCTTCCTGGCAGACAACTGCCCACTGCTTTATTCATCAGCATCACAGCCTGAGTTGAATGTAGTCTGTGGGAAAGGAGGACACCGATTTTTGGTGATGCCAGCATGTCAAATCTTCAAATACGAGTACAGAAGGGCAAACAAGGACTTGAACGGTTATGTTTATGCAAACTAGTCTGGCCTTCAGTGTTGTTTTTTTTAAAATAGTTACTTGCTCCCTACTTAACCCTGATGAACAGACACGGACAATAGCCAGAGATACAATCTTGAGGTGCGTAATCGGGCGGTAATCTACCAATCTCTGCTGACATTCTGCCTGAGTGAAAATACTTAAAACAGGATTAAAGATTTACCCTAGAATCTATAGGCATTTAGATAAAAGATGAGTGATTCTGGTTATTAACTTATTCATAATTAAATCCTTAAATCTCCATTTTGTCCTCTTTAAACCTACTGCCCCCATATTCAGAAAGCTCCTTTCCTTCCCTTTCTTCCTGCCTCTGTTATTTATAATGGATAATATTTAATGGTTTGATGGATGCTGCATGCCAGATAAAGGTCAGAAGCTTGGGCTCACATATGCATCATAAGCGCTCCCTCTTCCGTTGCAGAAGAGCTAATGCAGTCTGTCTGGGAAATGAGAGCTGGGGAGCACCACAGCGGGTTAGCCCAGATTTCAGTTCTCTTCCTCCCATTCCCTGCACTTTTTTTGTCTGTGTTCCTTTTCTCACTTAGTTCTTTTCTTTGACATGAGAAAATAGGCCACTAATTTAGTGGGGGCTGAGTTTGGCTAGGCTACGCTGACAGATTTGTATGCTACGTGGCCGTGCGCCATTTTCATCTACAACTGTGTCTCACACTGTTGCCCCTAACTGGATAAAGGGAACATTGTGTCTCTTGGAAATGCTGCTGGCTCATACCCTGCTTGCTGTGTGAGAAAAGGAAATGTTCTGTTCATTCATGGCTTAGCAACGGTTGGCAAAAATGATGTCATGTCCATGGCAGTAGCCCTATACACACACAGAGAGAGAGAGCAAACGAGTGGTTTCTAGACAGGCTTTTGCACACAACACTCTGTGAAGCTCTGAATGGAACGTATGTATTACGTTCCGTCCATTTGATGTATTTGATAGAACTACATAGTTTTCTTTTTAGCTGTATATTTAATAATTATTATGAAATGGAGCATCTTAAAATATGTTTTTGTTCTCATTTTCCTTCCATTTTGCTTGTCCCTAAATGCAGCTAATCGAGAGGGCAAAAGCAAGCGAGCAAACTCCTTGAATCCTTTGTGATTTTTCACTGTTTACTGTTTGTTGATAATTACAGGCTATTCATTTGGTGAAAAACAGTTTTATTTGTTTTGCCTGACCATCTTTTTTTGAACTTACAGTGCTAATGGCTTCACCTCTATCCATTATTAGGTTCAAGGATTTAATGAAGACTATACGTTTGAGTGTTTGTCTTCAATATGGCGACAGGGAGAGTTGCCCTTCTTCTGGTTTTACTACTCCAGTGTGATACAATATTCTATCAGTTTTTCATGTGATGGCTTATGGTAGGAGGAAAAGGAAAAG
The DNA here is from genome assembly GCA_029204185.1 of Lerista edwardsae. Taxonomy (NCBI): domain Eukaryota; kingdom Metazoa; phylum Chordata; class Lepidosauria; order Squamata; family Scincidae; genus Lerista; species Lerista edwardsae. Next base: position 4,124,303 of record JAJKFI010000018.1, on the reverse strand, counting down.
AGCACTAAAGCACTATGCGTGTATTGAGCAATGCTTATGTTATTGGTACAGAATTACTTTTCAATGGCATAAAGAGATCAAAATGTTTCCCTTCCAGCAGGGCTTAATACAAGCTGCTCTTTGCTGGAGTATATGCATGTGTGGGCAGTTGCCAAGACTTGCCACTTACCAAGAGGGTTTTGGGATGCTGCCTCTTAAAATGGGATCTGCCTGCTGCTGTTTTAAATTATGGATTTTTCCCAAGATTAACGTTTAACATTATTTCTAAGAACGTTTTTTACAGCAAAATCCTAACCTGGGCTAGAATTGGCAGGCCAGCTGGTCTGCGCCACATCCAGCCCTGGTTAGGAGGTGGCTGTGGTGCAACTTGGAGCAAGGGGACATATGTCCCCTTACCCCGTATATTGCCCCAGCCACCCCTATAGGCAGTGGTGTCATCTACTCTCTTGCAGACGGAACGCTGGGCGGGACTTAGAGCGGAGGGAGCGCCTGCTCGCCAGGGGGGATGGGTGGGGGGGCGCCGGGTGCCTGGGCGAGCAGGCGCCCCCTCCGAGGTGAGGGAAAGCCGCGTGGGGAGCGCGAAGAAAGCGGAAGTGAGTCGACGGGCTGTCAATCACTCTAAGTCCCGCCCAGTGTTCCGTCTGCAAGAGTAGATGACATCACTGCCTATAGGGCTATTTGGATCTGTGCCAGTGAAATCATTGGTGCAGATTCAAGCAGGCATGTGTAAGGCCAGCCTGCTTGGGAAGGGAGCTAGGATATGGCCTACCTCCTGGAGGCCAATCCAACCCCCTCCTGGACCCCATCTGCCCACCAGCCCTGCCTTCCCCTACCTTCCCCTGCCTCAATCTGCTTTCCCTCCACCCCCCCTCTGCTCTCCTCAACCCCCTGCCATGGCCAAACTTGGCCAGTGCAAGTTCAGTACCTGGGACAGTGCGGAGGTTGGACCCTTGCACCAGCCCAGCCAACTCCCAAGTTCACGATACCTTGAAGGCAGCGCAGGTTTGGTAAGCCTACCTAAGTGCTGCTTAGGATTGTGCTGTTAGTTGCATGATGTTTTGTTGTTGCTCTTTCTCTTTTTGATGCTACTGTTTGCTGTCTTAATTATTTCAGTAGAATATTCCCCAAGCTTTAGAAGAGAGGGAAACAATGGCAGTAATGAAAAGCTTTCTCTTCTGGGTTAGATCCCAGCCTACAGCCCTGAGCACGAGAGCTCCTTCCATTAAAGGTGTTGGAAGGGTCCTTTCATGAACAAGCAGTGCTCTGTTGACAGAGCAGTATGTCAGGATCCAACATGATACCAGTCTTTTTATCATGCAAATAACTATTTCAAGGAAGAGCTGAAGAGGCTTCTCTTAGAAGTGCCTGTATCGTTCCTCTCGGAGTTAAAGGGATTACAGTGCAAGGCTAGGCAAGTCTACTTGGAAGTAAGCACCATTGATTTATGATGTAAGTGTGTAAAGATTTGTAGCCTTAGGGTGCTGCAAAATTAAATATCAATGGCACATTTGCCATTCCTATTCCAGTAAGTTACTATTCCAGTAAGTTCTTGCTGTGAATTTGCTATCGGCAGATTCACTTATCCGCGGGCAGCAAGATTGCTACTTACCTCACACTATCTGCTGATTGTTCTCAGCTATCCATGACTGTTTGCAGCACCTGCAGGCATTCTAAAGTTTTCTGCAGCCCCGTGAAGCTATTTGAGGCAGCCACTTTCAGCCATATCCTTGTCATTGTTCACGTTTTCCCTGCATTCCGGACCTCTCCACACCCATCATGGCACTATTGGAGACATTTAGGAGCTCTCTGTAGCCATCCTGAAGCTATCTATAATGGCCATTCACAAAGATCCAGCATTCTGAAGGTATTCCTGACCAGGTTAGTTACCCCTCCCCCAATCCCATTGATTCCCTAGCTGCAGATTCAGTAATCCACTGAGTTTTCCAGTAACTTAATCCCAGCGGATACTAAAACTGACTGTTATCAGCTTTCCTTTCTACTTAACTTGAGCTATTTCTACCATTTTCTTTTCTTGGTATTTCTTATGAAGAGAACCAGCAGGCACTAACATTCCCACCATCTGGCAGACTTCAATACTTGCTGGGTGTGAGTGGTGGACATTTCATGTGCATCTTATCACAGGGTGGATGAAACCATTGCCAAATGCAAAGGAAACAATGGCTAAGTGCATGGGCTCTGTTTTTTTGTTTACATGGTTTGAACCTTTGACAATCATAACATAGATATTCGTGTGTTAGTAAAAAAAAATTATGCCTAAATATTGCCCAGAAAACTCGACGTCGACTTATACACAGGTTAATATGGCAAATGCATTGAGTCACATGATGGGCAGAGCAAAGCCCTACCTCTTTCGAGTGCATCTGACTGTGTTTCTAAGCCACTGAGCTCTAATTGGCTGTATAGTCCTCTGAGCATGCTCAGAAGCTGCCCAGGAAAATGCATGGAGCCCTATGGAAAATGAAACTGAGCCACACTGCGCATTTACTTGCGAGTAGGCAACTGTGCCCTGGTCCATTGAAAACATCAGGCCGAGAGGAATGCGACACTACCAGAATGGTTCCAACCTGATGAATGTAGGCCCCAAAAACACTTGAGAAGAAACTCCCTTTGTCTAATCTGAGAAATGTATTTAACCTCATTGAAAAACTAAACTGAGCCATATGTTTGCGTTTACCTGTGAGTAAGCAAATGGTTTAATGATTCCTCACTATGATGGTGTTTTGTTTTTCCCTGCACTTTAAAGCCAGTTTTTTTCTTCACATAGCAATTCAATGCTATGTTCAATTCACCTTATAACTTTACTTTTTTACTTCTCTTCAATAAATAGGTAGACTGTAAAGTTCTTAGGTAACAATTACAGGTAGGTCATTTGTCATGATCTGGCATTGGGTAAAATCAGACAAAATTATCTAATTTAAAGAATTGCTTATACCTCTTTTACCCTCAACTTATTCATGGATCATAGGAAATTCCATGGTTTTTGGTTTAAAACATGCCCTCAACTTATCCATGACTTATACACGAGTATATATGGTAAATCTTTTTTCTTTTGTTTCAAAGAAATACATTTCTTCATTACATTTATCAATGTTCTTTCTCTACCTCAAAACCTAGCACATATCTTCTGAGAAATTGGAAACATTCAGAGCAAAATTCTGCTTACCCATTTCCCTTTTACACTCATGGTATTCAACAGAATTAGTAAGTAAAAGGAAAAACATTTAGTGAGGTGGACAGGGACTTTACTACATAAATCCTATTAATATTAATTATTGTATCGTGTGCTGCAAATGCTATTCTTAACTATTTGAAAGACTTGCTATTCTTGTGAAGCCCCATAAGCCAATTATACATGTAACTAACCGTTTAGCAGTCTGAAAATGCAAAGGTATTTAATATTCATGGTATAAGAAACCAGACTCATCCTTTCCACTTAAAAACATCATCACTCTTAATAGGACTCCACTAGTCCAGAAAAATTGACAGGTGGGCAGATGTAATCAAATTCTATGCTATGTATGTACAAAATGCATATGCTCCAATTCAGCTCTATTCATATTTAAAGATGGTGTTTCTCAGGATTAGTTGTAGCACAATGTAGATTGAAATTGTGCATTAATGCATTCCCTGGAAAGCAACACAGTCTGTATACACTCCAGTGCACATTTGATATGCTTTTGAATGCGTGTTGAAATTGTGCCAGTGACTCCAGATCCAGCATCTGATACCTTGTCTCATACCTTGAAAGGCAGTGACCCTCCAAATGAACAGCAGCAACACAATTCAGAAAACGAAAGCACAAAAACAAGGATACGAAGACTGCAACACTTTCATATCCATTGATTTTAATGAAAAATCTAGACAGGTATCCAAATATTTTGAAGCATTATATAGTTTCAGTTCACATTAATCTGAAGTAACTGTTATACTGTTGAGTGAAATGGCATAAAACTGCAGGGAGGGATATTAAACTAAGGGCAATAACAGAAAAAAATGTGTGCTATACTCCAAGCAAGCAGAAAAGTGAGAGTAAATGGTGAAACTATGGGAACAATTGTTGCTAAATTGGTCAAGTCATTTCTCTCTGCATGATACTGGATTGTGTCATAGTTTAACTCAAGAGAATAAATCATATGTGTATACATGAAGTTGCATTGGTAGGCATGATATGTATCACAACAGTATTTTTCACACAGTCAGGCTTGTTTCTGGTTTGATGTGTCCTTTTCCCATCAATTTACTGGCTATTTTGAGATCTTCATTTCTCTACTAGTGCATTACTTCCATGTGGCACTATTCAAATCATTTCCAAAGTTCTCAGGAGAGATGATCAGGCTTTATTCTTTTGTTTCCCCACAGTGCAAGGAGCCAGTGCACCCCCTCCTTCATATTCACAAGCACCTCCCAGTGATATTCAAACTTTTTAGATCGGGGCCCACTTTTTAGAATGGCACTCATGTCAGGAACCACCGGAAGTGGTGCCATTCACCTGGAAGTGATGTTGTAGCAGGAAGTGACATCATCAAGCAGGAAGTGCTGTCACTGTAACATAATAAAATGACACTCCTGGAATGCAAATTGGCATCCTTGGACTGCAGCAGTCGTACAACCATGAAACATCTCTGACAAAAAGCAAAGCACAACATATAATGTAAAAGCACTGAACTAATTTTTTTTTTTAAACCTCACTTGAAAATTCAAATTGTTAACACTCACAACAGGAATATAACAAGAGTAAGGTCTACAGTTTCCAAGATGGCTGCTCCCAGCTTTCCATGACCCACCTGAACGTCAGGTTGCGACCCACCAAGTGCTGAGCCACCATTTGAATAACAATGCTCTAACTGAAAAGAAGGAAGATAAAATCAAAGTAGGAGAAAGCTTGGAAAGAGGGAAGGAAAAAAAAGGAAAATAACAGAAGAAAGGTGACTCACAAAGAGTGTATGAAATTTGTTACTGGGCATGTTCTAGTTAGGAAATGTGTCTAGTAGTGCATACATAGGGGAAATCTGTTGCATTTGCAGGGATCCAATATGGTGGCTCGTGACGTAACTCAATGGAATGGCATGAAATGACGAGAGGCAGGGTTAAGGGTGCAACAATAGATAGCTTATCATGGGGATAATACAATAACTGAGAAGGGAGGTCAAAAATGCAATGCAATGTATATAACAAATCATTCACAAAACTAGGCCCTAAACATCAGCTATTTCTAGGTAGAAGAAAGAAATCCTTACAAGGGGAAGGGAGCACTTTATGGCACAAATGGAAAAGGAAGGAGAGGGAACAAAATGTAGGGAAATCAGGAGGGTTATCCAATTCCTGCATTGCCTATTTTGTGTAAAGAGCCTGTGTGAAGGAATAGAAGGAGTAAAATTCAATCTGCTGTCCAATCCTTGGAGCGATTTGACTTCCTCACTTTCCTCTACTGGGTGCTTTAAAAAAACCTGTTGGGTGAAGTAGCAAGACTGCTCTGTCTTCCACACAGGTCCTTTAAACAGAGGAGGAAACAGAGACTGTTCTGGAGGAGATTCTAGAGTGCTTCACATGTCGTGCTTTGATTCCACAGTCCACAGAGAAGAGGGAGCCAAGTATCACGGGGGCCACAGAGCTATGTGCTGCCTCAGGCAGCCTAACAACTTCAGGAAGGATTAGCTGATAGCAACTAGTATCTGCCCAAGAGTCAGATACTCTCTTCCCACCTCCATGACATGAATCACATGCAAAATTATTGGAACAGAATGAGGAGCTGCTCTGAACAATGTCAGAAGACTGAACTTGGATAGAGGGCAACTAACAGGCAGATTTTGTGACGTGAAAGGACAACCATGTCAATTGATCATCTTCCACATTATTACGCTAATCAGATTTCTTTTTAATAATGTCTGAACTGTTTGCACCAGAGTGTCACTGAAAGTAAGATGACATTGTAAGGATTATTTAGCCAAGTGTTTATGTAAAATTTGCAGAACAGAAAAATATGAACTGTTTAAGTGCTGCAGTTCCAACAGTCAACTTGCCCAGGATTTGGAAAAGTGCTCCTAGCAGCCATCTCATGCAGACTAAGGATGTAAATTAATGTACCGTTTAACCAAGTTAAATACAATCACCTTATTGAAAATCTGCATGTCATTCAAGTGGTCATTTTGGAAAACAGCTGTTAACAAATGAGGCGAAATTTGAACTAGCCCCATACCTTTTTCTGATCAGCATGCAAACATTAGAACCAGCTTTAATGCTTCTTCTCTGCAGTAGGCATGACCACACCTTAACAGCTCAACTGATACACTTGACGGGCAAAAGAGAACTATTGAGAACTAGGAGAAGGTGGAAGCAGCACACTCTTTCCCCTATGCTTCACCTCTCAAGTTATCGACTTACATGGGAATTAGCTCCGGCAATATGCTTCCCTGTTTTCAGAACCCCAGTTTGTTTGTTCCCAGGCTGGACAATCTTTTGGACACATTACCTTCTTGTGTTAGGGAGTAGTGGTGTTGCTAGGGGGTGTGGGCTGCACCAAGCGAAAGGCAAGGCATGTGTGTGACACCACTACTGCCAAAAATGGTAAAATCTTGGTATTTTTGAGTAATACCATCATGTTATATATCATTCAATGTGGAATTGACAGCAGAAACCAATGAAAGAAACCGCATGGGCAGCACAATCCTACTCGGCGCAATGGGGTTGCGCCGACACTGTACATTTAGCGCTGATGCGGGGGCACCAATTGGCACCCCCGTGTCGACACTAAGGCAATGGGACCGGCGCTGCAGGGACCGGCTCAGGGATTGGCAGGAGAAGGGTGGGACATAGGCGGGATGTGGGCGGGTCCAGGATTCAGCCATACAGCCAAATCCTAGGCCCATTTGGGAGGCCATGTGGCCCTGATTCGGGCCGCGCAGTCTCTTCAGATCTGCGCCTGCTGTTTAGCAGGCGCTGATCCGGGGAGCCCATAGGCTGGAGCCTCCCCTACGCTAAGGGAGTGAATGCTCCCTTGCCATGGGGAGGCTCCAGCCTGTCCTAAGAAGCGCTAGGATATGGCGCTGGCCCATCGGCCTCGCCAGTCTGGCGCTGCTTAGGACTGAGTCCTGAAATATCTGTATTGTATTGTATTCTATCAAATGTTATAGCTAAAAAGCAAAAACAAACAAACCCAAAAAAAACCCACAACTGCCTTCTATAACAAAAAGTGGATTTCCTTAACTCAAAACTGACCAATGAGACTGAGGGCACAATCTTAAACTGATTTAGGCCAGCACAGTTTAGCCAGCACAAAGGACACCGTAAAGTATGTTTGGACCACTGATTTGTTGGAAAAACTTCATTGTTATGAATTTAAATAAATAAATAAACCCTAGTGATACTATTATGGCTAGTCAAACTTGGTGGAAGTTAGGAAGCCAGCAGGGTACAGAAGCACCCCTGAACATCAGCAACCACATAAGCAAACGAATGAGGCAAGAAACATTTAAGGTGGTACCTTAAATGAGACTTGTATTAAAAATAGTTCCAATGGATTAGGCAGGTAGAATAGTCAGCAATGCAGTCCAGGTCCAAATACATTAGGAAAACAGATGTATCAAGCAGTAATAAGCAATTCCACAGTACTTCTTCACTTTACATGTTCCATGGACTTAACTCACACTCTAAGTCCATAATATACTGCAACACACATGTCGCAGTCTCCTACCACAGCTACACAACACTCGACAGTCACAGAGCACGGCAGATACTGTGGAGGGACAGCTTGGAGAAAACAGCGGACGGATGGGCTGGGGGCTTGTCTGGCTCCTTCTGTCCAAGGGTCCAGCACTATGTGATCATTTCAAGTCACTGTATGGAAAGGCCAGCTCTGCCGGAAATATTTCATTTCTTCCTCATGTGAGATATGGAGGATTTCTGAATTTTAAACTTTATTATTTTAAACTTTATTATAAACTTTATATTATTATTATTATTATTATTATTATTATTATTATTATTATTATTATTATTAT
>JAJKFI010000018.1:4061192-4116275 GCA_029204185.1 Lerista edwardsae | reverse complement strand
ATTATTATTATTATTATTATTATTATTATTATTATTATTATTATTATCATTTAATGAACACGTTAGTCCTTACAACAACCTTGTAGAGTGCAGATGTGGCTGAGTTTACAGAGGATTAGCTAAGGCCACTTATGGAGTTCATTGCTAAGGGAAGTCTTGGACGAGGGATTATCCTGGCTCACATTTGTTGTTGTTGTGTTATGATTATGGTTATACTTTGCTCTTTCCAAAAATGGGGCCAAATGCATGAACCATACATATGCTGTGTGTCTCAGATGGGAGCTAGTTTTTCAATTAGAAAATGGCAAGGCATTGATTTACAGTAATTGTTTAAGTGTTTAATTAAACAGCATTCTCAATTTAAATTAAAGAGCATACTCCAATTAAAGGTCACAGCAAATTGAGTTTTTCTAGATAATGGTCTCTTGGAATGCTTTTGGAAACAACTATTGATGCGGATGACTTAAAAGATTAAAAAGGAAGGAAAGCTGGCTGGGTTTATCATTCATGCCAAAGCTAGGCCTCACCCTACTCCTAAGGGAGAGATAACTCTATCTCTCATACAAAGTGAATGCTTCAGCACCCGTGCCTCTCCGAAAGAAACCAGGACATAGTAATTATGGGTGAAGAGCATTGTATATTTTAGGCTCTCCAAAGAGATATTTTCCTGGCCAAATTAATCTATAAATTCAAACCCCAAGTTTGCCAACCTTAGAAAATGTTGCCACAGGTCTGAAGTAATTATTATAAACAGAAGGCAGTTGTGATTCTGTAGACTGTAATCAAATACTAATTTGATTTTTTTTTTAATCACAGAACTAGGAAATACTTTTTGCACAGCTTTCAGGACAAATGGAAGTTTTGTAGGCCTCCTAAGTCTCAGGACTTCCAGTCCTGTAGCAGTTATATTTAATAGGAGAGGTTTAGAGAGGAGTGAGCCAACTGAGAAGCCAGCAATCAAAGGTAACTATTGCATTCTGCTGACTTCTTTGCTAGAGTTACTATCACAAAATGATTCTTTATTTAATATTGCAATACTTCTGCTCATGGAAACGAGAGCTACGTGCAACTTCATCCTACGAGTATGAGATGGCTTCTTTGGGGCCTTGTTGCTGCTTAATATATTTATTTATAGTTTTGCAAACACTTGGGAAGCAATGTATTTTGAAAATGTGTGTTGGGTGACATTGTTCTCCATCAGTCCAAAGAGCAAGAGGATGCACTCAACATGATTATTAGTGCTCCTTAGCATAATGAAGTAAGCCTCGGGAATTATAAATATTTATCTCTTCGATATGCTGGTCACGCATTCTATTACTTGTGGAATCACTGAAATCATTTTCAAATGCCAAGGATCAAGTTCAGATTTAATAAGGTTCTACGGTGCCCATTGCTTTCATGATATTGAACCACCATACCAACTGACCTTCCTAAGCATCCTGTGAACATTTAATCTAGATAAAAAAAGTATAGAGATCCATATGTTTTCTGTCTTTTAAAAATTCTTCTGCTTATCATGTTATTGAAACAATGCTCTTTCTCAGTCTGCTCAAAAACAATTAAGGCATGGTGCATTAAGGTGGAGTCCAAAAGGGTGGGGCACATCCCATGAACATTTTCTCCTTTTACAACTGCATTTTCCCCTTTTGAATGAACTTTCAGGGAATCTGATTTTATTGGTGGTGGTGGACATTACAGCAACAGCATGAATCAACCCTGATGCGCATTCAAGTTCTCCAGTACACATCTGCCCTGCACTGCCCTGACCTTCAGGCAGTGACAGCTAAAATAGTAGCAACACTCCACTGTGAGCTTAATGGCAATGGCGATTCTTCCTGGTAACAGTGACAGATATTAATGAATGCATACATAGTGGGAAGAGATTGCTCATGCCTTCCCCCCTCCACTGCACACATTCTTTTGCATGTCTGCAAAAGACCTGTGTGTATACGCACATTGGAGACATGCCAGTATACATCTGCACAGGAGGCAGTGGAGCCTGCTGTTCCCACCACGCACGCATTCTCTGTCATCTGTAAAGCACTAATGTCACTGTTGAAGTGTCAACCTGCCACCACTGTTTTTCTTTTCTTTTTTTAAAAAATGCATGCCACTTTTCAACAAAAGTTAACAAATTGGTTTACATATCAAAGTAGATGAGAAAAAAAATTGTTCCCCATTCCAGAGAGTTCACAATCTTAAAAAAAAAAAAAGACATCAGAAACATCTGCAGAAAAGTCACTGCTGGAGTGAATAGAGAGAGTTGAATAGAGAGTTCTATAAATATTATAGAACTACCACTTAAAAGGTGTCACTTAGCCCAGTTATCAGAATTTACAACACCATCCCTTACCACATGTACATTCTTTAAACCCATGGAGGAGAAAACAAATGTCTGTCAAGAACTATTGTCATGTACGCAATCAGCTTTGGCTTTGTGAGAATGTAATGAAGGCACACCAAGTTAGTTCAGAGTAAGGGCAATTATTGTTCAGGAACGAGCCTTGATTTGTTCAGATCTGATTTCCTGTGTGACTTCATTAAGAAGAGATTCCTGTGAAGGGCTGTTTTCCAAGCAAAATGATACAACTCCAACCAACTGCGTATGTACTGTACACTGCAGCAAACCAATGTAAAAAACATAAATTCTATAAATTGTAAGATGTGTTGCTAATTTTTATTTCAAATATGAAAGAGAGGCAGAGTATTGTCTGTTTCGCCCGAATTGTCATGTCAGAAACTACTCAAAGCTCCAGCTACTTTCATTAATGATCTTGTGGAAGAAAAACGCTATTTCTCCTGCCTTCCATCCCAGGAAACTTTGCAGATCCTGTACTGTATTGGGCAGTTTGATGATTATTAAATGCTATTTGGTTTCAGAGATAAAGGATTAGATGTAATTTATTCCTCATAGATCCTGTCAGACACGACCCTGGCTTCCTTATAATCAACTGTCAAGGGCTTTTAGTTATTAACAGCATATTCTACAGCTATTAACTGTCATTTAGAATGAAGAATTCAGTAAATGGAAGAGGTAGGAGGCTGTTTGTGTCCTTTATTGCTGCTTTCCTGTAGAGAAAGGAACATTTTGTGTCTCAAGCTGCATATATTCTGACATGGTTGTGATCCTGAGTACCGGGTTTTATAGGATGCTCAAGGTAACACTGCTCAGTTGTTTTTTGCTGTCTGTTGAGGGTGTCCTTCACAGAAAGGCAAGGACCTTTAAAGTGATTTCCAGGCTTTCAATCCTGCTCTATCAGCTGCTTAGTGCCTCAGGCTCATCTAACTGTGATATATGGTAAATATTTTCCCTGGCAGGGAAAGTGCTCCAACACTATTTCTGTGCATTGATTGAGCACATTAGGTTAATATTTATCCATTTGAAACCTGGAGATTTAGCAGTACATCAATTAATAGCTAGGCACCGATTATACAAAGTAATTATACATGAGAATATCAAAGAATATTAAGCCTCTGGTGGAGGAACCATCATAAATGGTTTAACGGTGATTAAATCTGGGAAAGCTGGAGTTGTTCATGCTTCTTATTAAATTTAAATAAGCACGTGACTCCCTCTGCATTGCAAATAAATAGAAGTTCCAACATCAATCCATCAGTTCAGTGGCATAAAGAACTCTGGAGAGAGGCCTCCTAATACCCTGATAAAGTCAGCTGCATTTGGTGCTGGTTTCCATCACTCAGTGCAGTTCCCCCGTTCTGCATGATGTTTCCAAAAAAAATTAAGGATTTGATAAACTTTTTAGTAAAGAACAATTTTCTTTTTGTTGACTTGGATTTCATCAACAAATGCTTTCCTCCAAATGTAGTTAGCCCCAAAAGTACTCTTTCAGCATAACTTACTTCATTGGCCTCCGAAAGTGGCTTTCAAGGCCACATTTGCAATAGAGGTTTCTTGCAGACTGGTGCCCTTTCTTAGCTACTCAAATTAGGGAAACCAAGATTTTGACCTGCCTGGAATTTCCACTCTCTGCCTCGGAAATTCTATCCTTGAGTGTACTATGTGGAACTTGTTTCTGAGAAGGAAGAAAGCTCCAAGTATACCTGTATAATGGCTTCACTTGTCCTGGCATTGCCCAAAAATTCCAGGGCTAAGCTCTTTCACAACCCAATAGACCGCACCCTGCAATGAATGAATGAATGAATGAATGAATGAATGAATGAATGAATGAGAGAGACTGGGGACCCACCAGCAATCCATCCCCCTCCTGGGACCAGGTCTGCTCCAATTGCTACCCACCCCTGCCCCATTTCCGCCTACGTCTTGTGTCCTCACAACAACCCTGTGAGGTAACAGCCTAAGCAGGGCTGGATTTAGGAGCTGCAGGAAGATAGCAAGAAGTGGTTGTGCACTGAATTTTACTCTGAATTTTATCAAGAACTCAGTATTGAAAAGGCAGTACAATTATTGGATTGGATCCATGCCCTCTCTTGCACAGGTTTTGAAAGTTTGCCGCAACCGCTCAAATGAGGCTTCGCGACCCCAATGGGGTGCTGACACACAGGTTGAAGAACGCTGCAGTAGACAGTACAAGCAGCTACCCAGTAGGCAGTTCGTACAGAATCACGAAAATCCACTGGACAACTCTTCTTCCTGTCCACCCCACCTTTTTGAGAGCTAAAAGCATGGTCAGAAATATAGTATGAAAACTATTGTGTCTTCCCTCTCTATTTTCCTTATTACTTTTCCTTTGTTGCGAATGAAAGCGAATGAGGGCGCAATCCTAAACTGAGTTAGGCCGGCATAAGCTAAGCCAGCAAAGTTTGGCCAGCACAAGGGACACCGTTAATTATGTTTGGACCACTCTTGGAGTCAGAGAGGCCATGAGCCATCCTCCCTGACTCCGAGAGTAGTCCAAAGACGCTTTATGGTGGCCCTTGTGCTGGCCAAACATTGCTGGCTTAGTTTGTGCGGCCTAACTCCAGTTTAGGATTGTGCTCTGAAACAAAATACTGTAGTCTGTTCACTTACAGCAGGAAAAAGGGACTGTGATGGGGGATCTTTGAGGGCACAATGCAGTTCTATCCTACCCTTTCATACAACAAAAACAGATGTGGGCATGAAGTAGCTAAATCCATTTTTTTTCCTGAAGCTTGAGTTGGTCCTGCCAGCTTGACATGTTTCATTCAGATTTGCACCAGAACAGCCTGCCCTGCAGTCTACAACTCCATAGCACTCCTGGACTACAAGCTTCAATTGGCTCTGCTATTCATATCTGGTTGATTTAAAGTTATTTATTGCTGAGCAAAGGGACTGCATCGGTTGGTGGAGCATCCTTTACATTTTTTCCTCTCATGTCTCTTCCCATGCTAGAAGAGACAAGCTCAAAGGCAGCTTGACCTTTGGGAAGCAGAAGTGGCAACATCCAAGAAACGTTCAAGGGACACATCAACAGCACACCTAATGCACTGCCTCATGCATAAAACACTACTCTGAATTGACTGTAAACTGTGAACCCTGTATCTAGGTTCTTATTCATTAGTCTTGCATGCCCACATGTAAGTTACCTAAGGCAGGACTGAAGCCTCGGTGCCTTATTTGGCCAAAGTCCAAGTTAAAACTGGCATGAACTTCTGCATATCAAATGTATATCTTTTGTATTCACCTAACGAAATAGAGCAGTGATTGGTCAGGACCCACTAGTGGGTCGCAAGCCAATTTCACAAAGCACCTTGGGCAGCCATATTGAAAATATGGGAGGGTGGGGTGCTGGAAAGGGGGAGGGGTGTGTTGTTGTTTTGCTTGTGTCAAGGTTGCAAATAGGCTTTTTTTTTTCTATTTCTAATTCACTTTGCTATTGGAAAACGACTGAGAAATTACCCAACTTACTACTGTATTCTCAGGAAAGCAGCAGGCTCTGGGATCACAATGATGGCACTTTTGGCCATGTCCTCACTTCTGGTGGGTCCCAGACAGAATGTCATTCTAAAAAGTGGGTCCCAGTGCTAACATATTTGAGAACCACTGAAACAGAGGATTCAATTATTTATTACATAGTCAGGTTACAGCCAGTGACTGTTAATATGTACATAATACACTGGTGACATAATACATTGGTGTACATAATACACCAATGATGGTGACTGCTGCAGCTTAGATCCAACTCTAGCTCCTTACCTCCCCTGAACTGCCCATGCCTCACCTCCCTGCCACCTTACCTGCTCTGGTATAGCCTTAGTGGCTCGTTGGTGGATGCATGAATCCTCCAGCCATTTATACTGGTGGATCTGGGAGCGCCTGACAGCAGTGTGTCTTTTCTGCTGCCATAATTGGACTTATAGAGTGGAGCACAAGGTGCTGGATAAGATTGGGCCATCAATGTACGATGACAGAATAATTCCATCTTCACCATTGCTTTGTTTTTGCTTTCTCCTGCCTCAGCAGTTCTGAAATGAGTATTTAAACTATATGTTACGTTTGACACACAACTGTAAACACCTTTGGATGGATTGTCTATTTTCATTCAGTTTTACTGATAACATTTTTGTAACCAAAATGACAAATAAAAATTGTGGCAAGCTACTGACACAATTGGATGTGCACATCAAAGTACAATAAGGCACAAATGTACCTTTGACTACACGATCCTGTGCATGTCTACTCAGAAGCAAGTCCCATTATGTTCAATGAGGCTTACACCTAGGGAAGTGTGAATAGGATTGCAGCCTGAGAAATGCAATGATTTTCATGTGTTGACATCTAAAATTGACCTTACCTGATCTGAAAACAAAAAGCCACAACACACAAATGCACACAAAATCCTATCCAAATGGAAGAGGTCTTGTTCCACTCTTTAGGGAAAAGATGTTGAGTTTTATTTTCCAGGAAAATGACATGATTATTTGCCTTGGTTATTTGCTTGGTTTAATGCAAACATCCATTATAGAAACACACTTAGAATGGAGATAAAACCCAGAAACCATGAGAATATAACCAAACATAGCATTAAAGAGTAACTAAAGAAGAGTAAGCAATTGTGCAAAGAAGGCTTTGAAGTGATCTTCCAGTTATATGCATCTCCAATCTATTTGTTATTAATCATTATGCTCCAAAGCAGTTGTTGAAAAAGTATATTTGCAAAAGCATTTTTATGGAGCAGGAAAAGGGTAATTATTCTGGCGTTGCTCCTATTATACTTCTGCCACTTTAGTCCATTAGCAAAAATCTGCATAAATATGCCATGATGTATCTGGCAAAGGCAGCACATTCCAGTTGGATGGAATAAAAAATCTTGAAGAAAAAGTCCATCTGTGGTTTAGCCCTGCAGTGGGAACATTTCTAAAAAGGGAAGCTCTTTCCACCATGAATAAAATGCAAACCATATTTTAAAACAAAGTTTTAATTACTGTTGTCACTACGCAGCAAGAAAGCTGTCATCAGCCAGAGGCAGGAAATCACGTAATTTGACAGTGACAGGTAGCAAGCCAGATGCAAGAGACTGTCAACAAATTCCCAACCTACTTTAGTACTAAACAATTGAAAAGGGGGAAAAAAAAACCCTTCATGTTTAATAGTTAAGCAGAAATGTTGAATATTTAAATAGTGAACTAATGATTGATTAACCGGTATTAAATAAGGATGGAGAATTTATGATGTAGCTGATATTCTGCCATTGTACAATGCACAAATGATGTGACATTATTTGTCACAGCAAGACCTTTTCAGCAAAATGCTTAGACAGAGGTTTGGTAACCGAAATCAGGGCCCGATCCCATGGCCCTCTTCATCAGCGATACTTCGTTATCGTTGGCTAAAAGTGTTGCAAATGTGTTTGCTGCACTGCTGAAGGCTCTACTGCCTGCGCTAGACCAGCAGCACTGGTGTTGAGGCTCAGTCTGGAGCAGCTGCTGTGCCGCCAACGACGGTAATAGTTACTGCAGACAAGTGGTGCACATTTGGGGGCATGGGGAGGGCGTGGTGAAGGTGGGGCGGGGCAGAGTGAGGAGCTGCCCCACGAGGGTGTGGAACTGCATCCCCAACCCCCGGGGATGGGGATGGAAGCGTCGGGTTTGGAAGCAGGCAGAGACAGGAGTAGCCCCATTGCAGGGCCCACGGCTTTCCTTGGGGGAAGTGGACAAATTCCCCTCCTCCCAAGGAGAGCCCGGCTGCTGCTGAACCTCCCGCAGGAAACGGCAGTGCCCATTTTGGCACCGCTGCTCCTGCAGGAGCCCAGCAGCACAGGATCAGACCCTCAGGTTTGTTCCCAAACGCATTTCACAATTTAGCTGTGATTTCACTGATTCGAAGAAGCACGGCCAACGTTTGTCGGTTTAGAAAAATAAAATTACTGTGAGCTCTGTTAATAAAGAAGCACTGCTATGCTTTGGTACAGTCATAGACTTGCCATGGTATGAAAGTATTGATTATAATTTCATATTTGAAGTAGAAATAACAAGCATTTCCAAGTTTCATAGGAGCTGTGGTAACCTGATGTTAGCAAGAGCTTTGGCAGGATTGCATTACACTGGAGCAATGTACAATGCCAGTTTTGACAGCCGCTATTGACTGCAAAGCACTCTTGGGAGAGGGTACTTCACACCAAAGAATTGCTTTAACCGTTCATTTGCCAGTTGATTTACCTTGGAATTATTTCCCAAACCCTGCAGCTTCATCTCTGCCATAATTCAGGAATTGTGTTTTCCTCACAAACTTGACTTCCTGTGTAGTGGAGTGAAGAGCACGAAATTGTAGAGCAAAAGCTGACAGGAGAAGGTTTAAACACCCCCTTTTGTCTAAATTAGTGGTCTCCAAACTGGAGACTGCTGCAACAGCCTAACCTGTCTCCCTGGCCTAACCTGTGCTTACCATTTATTTATTTATTTATTTATTTATTTATTTATTTATTTATTTATATCCCGCCTTTCTGCCCAAGGGCACCCAAGGCGGCTTACAACAAATAAAATACAATAAAATCACAATTTAAAATTAAAAACAATAATTAAAAACAACATTAAAATAATTAAAATTAAAAAAAACAAGCCCCATGGATCCTAAAATATAAAAAGTCTAAAAAACCAGCCAGCCTGTCAACAATTAAAAGCTTGTTGAAATAAAAAGGTCTTCAGCCCCCGCCAAAGTATTACCAAAGAGGGAGCAGTTCTCAATTCTAAGGGGAGGGTATTCCAAAGTTGGGGGGCCACCACCGAGAAGGCCCTATCCCTGGCCTCCTTCCCTCTCACCTCCCCTAGTGACGGCACAGTCAAAAGGCCCCCCCCCCCCAGATGATCTAAGAGTATGGGCAGGATTGTATGGAAGGAGGCGGTCCCTCAAATACCGTGGACCCGAGCCGTAAAGGGCTTTAAAAGTCAAAACAAGCACTTTGAATCGGGCCCGGAACAGAACCGGCAGCCAGTGTAGTCGCCGAAGCAACGGCCCGACAGAGTCAAACCGATGTGTTGTAATTTCCGGACCATGTTCAGAGGCAGCCCCATGTAGAGCACATGGCAATAATCTAATCTAGATGTCACTAGGGCGTGGGTCACCGTGGCCAGGTCTGCGCAGCTCAGGTACCCATTCCACTGGGGAGCGAAGTTGCAGCCACAACTACAGTCCCAAGTGTCACTGCGGCCAGCTGTGCTTTCCCAGCATTCCAGGTGCTCAGCCTGCTGGGGTGACAGAACCCGGAAGCAGCTGGCCACAGCCACACTTGGGAACTGTAGTGGTGGCTGTAACTTCGCTCCCTGGTGGAATGGTAAGCACGGTTCACCCAGCAGAGGAAAACAGCGGTCACTGGATCCGACCTGTGGGCCGGATTTTTGGGACCGTTGCTCTAAACCACTACCCTTCAAGAGGGATAGGGGGACTGCACATGGCCTCTCTGGCACTTAGAAAACCCTCCACACACAACCAGAGCACAGCTTGGACAGTGCAGCCCATGCCAGCAAGGTCAGGAGGGCCAGAGGCTCATAGGGGACCCAGAGGCTTGCCATGGGCCAGATAGAGACTCTCAGAGGGCTACATCTGGCTCCCTGGCCGGGGTTTGGAGACCCCTGAGCTATTGCATGAAGCCATCCATTCAGTCTGTCATGTTTGATCCAAGATGCAGAAACCAACATTGTCAAATGTACAATAACTAATGACTAATCGTAATGACTAATCATTCAACAAATGCTTTCAGGAACAAGGCGAAATAGCCAGTTAGCTTATTTTTGGCTGTATTAGCACACCAGGTTATTGAGTCCTGACCACTTCCAATTCTTAATATAAAGACCTCAGATTTTCACTGATGGGTTTTATGTTGTAGAATAGCTTCCAACACCAAAGTTAATCATCTGAATGCATATTCAGAATACAGTATAAATGACGAATGGCCCTTCTGCTTAGAAAAAGAATTCATTTTTCACTGCTTAATTGTAAAAGTCTGACATGCTGGGGTATTTGGGCGGGGTATGAAATCTGTTACAGGCTATAGCATTGCAACTTAGATTGCTCAGAATAGCATTTATGTGGTCTAAATGCACCTCTACAGAATGATTAAATCCTTGTTGCCTTTTTTTTAAGTCAGCAGTTCACTAGTTGCAAAGCCAGCAGGAAGAAAGTTGCATAATATAAACATTGGCTTCTTAAACATTCGGGGTTTTGAGAGTTAGCAGGATACTTCCATTAAACATCTTCAGAACATGAAATGGATCGCCTTTGTGAAATGCGCTCGAAATTACAATATCAGGTTTCAGTTTGATCTGAGGTGTCGCCTATTTACATTATTTTTAGAAATACTGTTACAAGTTCCAAATTATCCTCTTGATCTGTTTGCTTCTCCCGCATATCAATCTTAAGCATATTTACTTGAGTGTAATGTTACGGGAATTATCACTTTTCCTGGGATGAACTGGCAATTGGTGTGTTTTACTGTGTATTCAGGGTCAACACAGGACACAAGAGCAAACTGTTATAAGTGTCAATAAAATTTTCCTTCTAATATAGTAACTATATGGGACAGGTTGGCAATCTGGATTGGAACTGTGACGTCCCATGATATAGTCCTAGCCCCGACTGCCCCTGTGGCTACTCTTTGCTGAGGGTTTTTTTTTTTAAAGCCCTACAGTCCTAATATCTGGCTTAACATAGAAAATAGTTTGGCCCTAATTTCTTCCTGATAGCATTATGTCTAATAGTAGCTCAAGCGATGCAAAGCTAGAGTAAAAGCAGTGGCATAGTGGTAAATTTTTAAGTGCTTAAACTCATGACGACACTCCCCCAAAGCCATGCCACTCTAAGACAACCTTGACTTTAATTTTTTTTAGTGTTTTCTTCTCCTGCCACTTATTCCTACTTAGAAATGTATTGCACTTCATCTAAAGATCAAACATATTTCATTTCAATGCTCTTCAAGTGGGCTGCAGTGGCTTTAAAACAAACATAGAAAAACTGAATTAAAAATAATCCAAATCAATAGAAATGATTTATTGGAGTCCTCGCCTCTGCATGTCTGTGTAGAAGTTCCACTGTGTTTCATAGGACTCACGCCCAGGTAAATTTGCATATGATTGTAATATGAGCTACAAACTGTCTCTCAGATGCCCTTGGGAAAGGTGATAGCTTAGATATGCACTTACACTCCTAAGCAGATGTCTCAGTTTGCCTCTTGCTGAGCCTGATGTATGCTAAGGTATTTTGAAACAAGTGCCAAAGGCAGTGCTTCAGCTTCTGATGACATCCTTTCTCCTGGGGTAGGAGACGTCCTAGAGCACCACTTTCCCTGAAGTACCCAAGTAAAACTTCATGAATTCAGTAGTGCTAGCATGGAGCATTTTGTCACATAACAGAACTGCTGATGATGAATGCTGAAAGACACATCAGAGCTCAATTCAGCCTAGCTTCCTTTGCCCAACAGAGCAGCATAGAAAGAAGGCTGAAGCTTCTCTCTCTCTCCCTCTCTCTCTCTCTGCACAACCAACTTTCCAGTACCTGGGTAAGGGCAATGCAACTCTGAGGGAAGGGAACAAACATTCCCTTATTTTGAGGAGGCCTCCATGACTACTGCACTGCAGGATGCAGCACATGCCCCATTGACACAGCTATGTCAGTGCTGAAAAATTGGTTAGGATTGGACCCTCGCACGCACGCACGCACATGTACGCGCGCGTGTACACACACACACACACACACACACACACACACAAAAGAGGGGGGCATTAGCATGGCAGGCAAAGGAAAATCAGACAGTTGGAACCCCAGTTAATTGGTTCTAACCTCTGCTGACTTCAGTGGCATCATATTTCCAAGCATTTCTAGGGTTGCAAAGGGCAATCCCAGACTCCACTAAGCAGCAGCAAAGCACCCAAGCAAACACGCTGGCATTCAGCTACTAAAGTGAAATGGCTCTTTAAACATTTGTAACATTGCTAGTAAAAATATCTTATTAGAAAACTCCTTTACAAGGGCGCCGTTATTTAACGAGCTATAATTCTTTGTCATTACATTTTACCACATTTTATTTAAAAAAGGGAAGTGCTCTCCATGTTCTGAAATTTCTATTAAGCGCAGCCTCCGACAAACAGTGCAGTAAAACTAGAATGTTGCTATGTATTGTCAACAAGCCACAGGTGCCTACAGCCCAGAGCAGGAAACAAAATGGCCTGATCCAAGTTCCGCAGCAGCCAATATACTGTTTACATTGACTCAAAGGCGAAGAGGTATGACTAGGACAAGGCATGACAGCAGCCCTACACAACCTTAAATTCCAGAGGCAAAATTCATTATATTAGCCAGATGCACACCTAAGGTGTTTTAAGAGTGCAACTACAATATAAAGTGTGTGACTGCAACAGATAAGGGGGGGAAATAGGAAGGTCCCTTGATGGTAGGAAAGCCCCTTGATCAGGAAATAGGTAATTGGCCCATATCTGGAGCCTGCAGCTCTTTTGCTATTTGAACCTTAGCTGGTGTCCGTGGTCAGGTAGTCTTTTCCAACACTTATTGTTCTTGTAACCTTGACACTGATTTGACAATCAGTTTAAGATCTTGCCGCTGTAATCTGATTCATGCCTTGGTAACTTGTAATGTAGACTACTGTAATACACTTGATATGGCTCTTGGTTGGAAAAGAGTTGCATTAGTAACTAACTGTAGTTCTGGAAAAATCAAGATGTTGGCTTACTTTAAGGACCCTACATAGTTAGAGGGCCCAATCCTATCCAATGTTCCAGTACCAGCGCAGTCATGTCAATGGGGTATGTGTGCTGCATCCTGAGGTAGGGGAGTAATCACAGAAACCTCTGCAAGATATGGAAACATTTATTTCCTTCTTTCAGGGCTGTATTGTGGCTGCACCTGTGCTGAAAAATTGGGTAGAATTGGTGCCTTGGGTCTTTCTTGTTTATCGCAATGCCTTCTATCTTATTTCCCTCCCACTGCACTTAGATCACCATGTATTCTCCATTGTTCCTGATTTTGGAGGTAATTGTTCCTTATTTAGAGTCAAGGATGGAAAAGAGTGTTTATTATCTTGGGCTTCCTGTATCATCTCTAGGACTTGGAGTAGGTGAGCAGGCATATTCCTGGCCACCCTTAATGGTCTATGGGTAAACATAGTAAAGGAGGTGGTCTGTTGCGCCCAGGATTGTGATTGGCTCCGATTCAGCCCCATTATTAGAAAGCAGCATCTTTATCCAGAGATCTATGGATTGTGGGTAATTTGAGTGATGTTGCATTTGTAACTTTTGTATTTTTCATTTTCATTCACAGTACTTTTTATAAATTTAAGAGTCTGAGTCTAGCACAATGTGATCTGAATTCCAGCCTCTCTGTGCCAAGGAATTTTAAATACATTTTGCTAAGGCGAATACATTACAAATCATCGTAATACTTCACTTTGTTTTCCCTAGACAACGAATATCCTTTGGAGAGACAAAGTGACTCCACCTTGCTCTCAACTTTAATGGCTTCTGAGATTCTAAATTAGCACATGCCATTTTAATGCAGACTGTTGCATTCTACAGCATGTTCATTGCATTAATCAAAATGTCCCCTAATTCCCATCAGTGAAGGGCATCATCTCATTTAGACACTTGCTGGAATAGCCTCTTGAGGACATGATTGCGTAATGCTTTTGTGTATTGTCCTCTGCACTGAAAAAGCGGAATTTTTCATAGGGCCATTGCGCTATAAAAACATGTTAAGAAGGGTAGGACAGGGAACATTTAATACACTATCTGATTTGACTGTGTTCTCTGTGGATTCTAGTTACTAGGCATTTTTGAAAACCAATATTCTTTTTTTTTCTGTTAAAGAGTTGCATGAGAGTTAATGTTTTTCTAAGCAAGTGTCACTTGAGAGCACATGTCAGTGATCATTTCTAGACATAGCACTCTCAGACATTTCCTATCCCAAAGTAGTTATATATCTTGTATTAAATAATAAAATAATTCCTACACCTGATTGTACCAATGATATTCTGTCACACATTAAGAGTGGAAATAATCTGACTGCAAAAGGAATGTGGTATTCCAAACCTACCTTTTGACATTTTTCCCCTAGGGCAAGTTAACTATCTGTCCACTTTCTTAACAGAAAGGGATGCTTGACAAGTGAGCATTCCGTCAGTGATTCCACTATGCAGTCCATTTGGCAGTCCTGCTTACCTGATGATGTCAAAGACCACATCTTGAGTAGCTAAACAGAACCCACTTGATAGTCAATAATACAGGTATCCACCTTTTTTTTGAAGGAGATAGTTTACTACTGAAGTGGGATGCAGGGATGCAAATTAGCCAGGTGAAATAGTGGCTGGGGGACCCATGTCCATCTGAGGGCCCACCTGACTCGAACAGCCCCTGAAACCTCAGCACCAGTGGCAGCAGTTGTGCCTAATCATCCATCAGGGCTCAGGCAAAGGTTCCACTGGATCCCCAGTATGGGACTTTGCTCAAGCAATCTGGCAGGATGCACAGGATGGACGGAAGGGACGTTAAAAATGTAAAGAGGCAGGTGAGGTACGGTGTGAGCAAGGTGCTAGAGATCCTCCTATCATATAAAAGGGACTGGGTGATATTTGGCCATAATATTTTGTTTTGTTTTGTTTTTGAAACCCCATAGAAACTGTACGTTGGTTCTATAATCTGCACTTACATATGAAGGTGCACTAGAGGAGAGGTGATGTGAGTGCAGATTATGGAACTGCCATGTGCTCTATGCTCTGGCTTGCTTGCCTCTCACTCTGGTCTTGATATCTGCCCTGCCCACTGATCAAGCACCTCTGCCTTGTGCCACCTTTCTCACCTAGGCTGTGGGCATTGACAGTGACAGGTGACACTGCAGTGAGGGACTCTGCCCCATCCTACATATGTGTAGGTTCACAACTATGTGAAGAAGTTCCTGTTTGTGTACAAATACATGTCCAATATGTATGCCATCTTCCAAGAGTGGTCCAAACGTGCTTTACGGCACATTTATGACACTCCTAGGCCAGCCCAAGGGACTTGTGCCAACCTAAATCCAGGTTAGGATTGCACCCTGAGAGGGACTGTTCTTGTAGCTATATGAGATCCTGCTATGTCAGAATCTAAAAACAAAATTACAGGAATTGGTAAGATGACATCATTCACCTTTCTCACAGTAATAATAATGATGTTCTTGAGATTGGATCCATGATGCATTATATTTCCTTGATATAATCTCTCCTACACAAAAAAAGATATTTCAGAATTTTATTGCTTCATATATTCCACAAGTTACGTACAAATCTCTACGACTTTGACCTTTTCAGTATTCCATAATTTGATTGACTGGCTACTCTACTTTTCTCCCTGTTTACAGTCTCACTAACCTATGGGGAAGAAGAGATACGGTCAGCCAATGAAAACGCAGAATACTGAAAAGATCAAAGCAGTAAAACATACTGTAGTCGTTCGTAGCATACATTAGTCATTAACATTTTGATATCACACCATAAAAATATAATTTCTCTCCCTACAGCTAAAGAATATCATAGAGGTTGATAGGCACATGAGGCCAAGGGAGGCACCGATCAATACATTTTCACCCTCTTTGGCTCCCTTTAAGGATTTCATGTTTTGCTTCTCAGTGACTCAGTATCTATGCTCCTTCATGAAGGTAGTATCATTAGAGATCAAAGTATCATTAGGATCAAAACTCATTTTACACTGAGTCAGTATCTGTCACTTCCTATATAGGGTTCCTCTTGCATGATTTTGGACATTGATGTGATTCAGAAAAGTATCACTGTGAAGTCAGTACTTCGCAGAGACATACAGTTAAAAAGGCTATTTCAATATCAGATAGGACAGTGGTTAGGGAACAGGGGTAAATTACCCCAAATGGGGTAAAAACGAAATTCCTGGGGGTAATGAACAGTCGCACTGCCGAGACACAGCCAGGCATGCATATGAATCTGTATGCATGCCCAGCGGTGTCTTGGTAGCACAACCGTCCATTACCCCCGTTCCGGTTCCATCGCTGGCTGGCTGGCTCTGTTTTGTTTTGTTTTGTTTTGCTCCGCCCACTTTCGCTGTCCGGTAAAATGCCCCAGACTGCTCTGCGCCTGCTCTGCTTTTCACACCATGGCTGTTTAGAGCACGTGGACGCAGCGAGGAGAGCAGCAGAGCGGCCGCGCGTTGGACCTGAGCGGCAGGGGCGTAACTAGGGGGTGGCAGGGGGTGGCACAAGCCATGGGCGCCATCTTGCAGGGGGCGCCGTTCGCATGGCGCCCTCCCCCCCAAAATGGCGCCCACAGCCCTCCCGCTCCCTGCGCCGCATTCTCCTCGCTCCAGCTGGCCTAAAAGAGCCAGCCGGAGCGAGGAGAACGCGCTGCCACCCGGCGCCCCTCCCGCTTCTCAAGGGGGCGGGGCGCTGGGCGGCGCCGTGTTCTGTTTGCTCCTGCCGGCCCTTTAAGGCCAGCGCGAGCAAACAGAAAGAACGCGACCGGGGCTCTTTAAGGCCGGCATGAGCGACCAGAAAGAACGCGGCCGGGGCGCCGCGTTCTGGTTGCGGCCCCCGGCGCTTTAAGGCCAACGGCAGTGAACAGAACACGGCGCCCCAGAATGCGCCTCTTAGAAGGGGCGGGGCACTATGTCATGATGTCACGATGTGACGTCATGACGTTGCGTGCCCCTAGGGGCGCATTTTCATTGGGCGCCATGGGTGCCCTTTCAAATAGATTCGCCCCTGCTGAGCGGCAGTGGAGCAGAGCGGCAGTGAAGAGGCAAGCCAGGGACAGCCAGGCATCGGAGGTGAGGAAAGGTACGCGTCTTTCCCTCACCCCTGCCTCCGTTGCCCTGCCGGGGCACGCGTCTTCCCCCCACTCTGTTGCCCTGCTGGGGGGGAACTAAAATATTAAAAAATATTTAAAGAACTTTCCTAACTCTCCCAAACCCTTTACAACTTCATATTTACATAGCATTAATTAAGCTCATTAATTAATCCAATACAAAGCAATGGGTTCCAATATGTAATTTTTTTTCTTTTGTTCTGGCGGGGGGAGGGGTAACATCGGCGTCGCTAAATATATTTTGGGGTAAAAGGTAAAAAAGTTCCTTGACCCCTGAGATAGGAAGTGCTGTAAGGTATCCTTGATGGATGGTAGTCTAGCTCAGATAAGTAGGTATAGTAGGCAGGTTCATGGGTAGATTGCTGAAATATTTTGTCGATTATCATCAACTGAAACTCAAACTGATTGATCAGAACTCAAACCCAACATTTTATTGGTTTTCCCATCCTGCCACATACATACATACATACATACATACATACATACATACATACATACATACATACATACATAAAAAGGTAAAGGTTTCCCCACGACCGAACGGTCTAGTCGTGACCGATGGTAGGGGTCGGTGCTCATCTCTGTTTCTAAGTCTGTAGAGCCGGCGTTCGTCCAAGAGTAAGCTTCTGTGGTCATGTGGCTGGCATGACTATACACCATAGCGTATGGAATGCCATTATCTTCCCACCAAAGTGGTACCTATTTATCTACTTGCACCATTTTTAGGTGCTTTCGAACTGCTAGGTTGGCAAGAACTGGGACAAGTGACGGGAGCTCATGCCGTTGCATGGTCTTGAACTGCCAACCTTCCGGTCAGCAGCTGGGCGGTTTAGCTCACAGCCACTTCTCACCAGTTCTGCAGAACCGGTTGCTAATTTATTTATATACAAAAAGTAGTGCTGTAGTAAGAAGCAGTACAAAGAGAGGAGGACATAGAACCGGTTGTTAATTTATTTGAATCCCACCATTGGTTCCGTGCACTACCGTGTAGAGTCATGCCGGCCACATGACCACGGAAGCTTGTCCTCGGACAAAATGCCGGCTCTGCAGGCTTTGAAACAGAGATGAGCACCGCCCCCTACAGTCGGTCACGACTAGACCATTCGGTTGTGGGGAAACCTTTACCTTTATGATATGATACGGTTTGGGATTTCTTCACTGCCACCTCCTTCAGCAGTAGATCCTTTGCTGTTGCTGCTGCTGCTGCTGGATCTAGTGTCCCATATACTCTGAGGGCGCAATCCTGACCTGGAGTTAGGCCGGCACAGTTAGGCCAGCAAAGTTTGCCTGGCTCAAGGGCCACCGTAAAGCGCATTTGGACCACTCTCTGAGTCAGGGAGGATAGCGCATGTCTGTGTGCTGGCCTCTCTAACTCTGAGAGTGGTCCAAACATATTTTACGGTATCCCTTGTGCCGGCTACACTTTGCTGGCCTAACTCCAGGTTAGTATTGTGCTCTGAGTTACTTTCCATAGCAAGTTGCTGTTGTATATACTTGGCAAGTCACCAATGCAATACACAATTAATTACACCATTTGTCACTAAAATGTAGATTACTTTGTAGGAAGCCTGTCACTTCTCTCGGAACAAGCAATATTTAGGGCATTTGCATGTTATACACAGGGTGCTTGATATGCCCACAAGACTTTGTTACAGGGTATGATTAAACTGTAGGCCCTGTCGCCAAGGAAACAAAGTCTGGAAGCTACTGCCTGATTAGCCTTCAGAGAGAAATAACAAATGTATACTATGGGATAATAAGAAGTTATAATATTTACAAATCAGATAATAATGAATGTAATGAAACCTAAAATTTAATAACTCCAAAATGTAAAAAGGTGCAAAAACTGTCAATAGTGCATTACTTGCTGTCCTTTGGTAATGACTGCAGCCCCTGGGCTATGATGCAGAGTAGCAAGAATGAATCTTCTTTATCGGCCAGTCACTCAGTGAGATGTTCTCATGCTGCTTGTGATGCCGTTCTGTCTTTTGCCCTTCATAATGCATTATCCTGCTCATACATCCTGCCATATTATTCTATTATTTCCCCCCTTGCTGTCCTATGACCTTCTACATCAAATATTCCCATACAAAAGCATTCTAAAGAACAGCAAAGCATTTGACAATTTTTGAAAAATTAACACAAGTTCTTGTCGAAGGTATTTTAGTAGTGGATTTGAACTGTGATGCATTTCCAAAGAAAAATGCTATGCGGAAGACTTACATTTGCAGAAGCCATCTGTAAGGACTTGAATAACTTCTGGAAAATCCTCCATCTTGTATCCAAAGAAGCATTTAAGAGAGAGGGTATGCAATTTACTAGGGCTTTTTCATTTATTTTTTTCTTTGCAGCCAGAGTGCACCCTAGGCAATTTCACGAGCTACTTTTAAAAGTTCCTAGCCACAACATTCTCTCTGTGTGTGTGTTTAAAAACCACTCGTACCGAACTGTGTGTGGGTCAGAGAATGTAATCTGCTGCATGGTTATGAAAAAGGGCACTCTGGAGCAGTGCAATTATCTGTGAGGTGATGATGCATGCACATCAACTTCTTAACTGGCCTGCTTTCTCTTCAGTGGTTCCTCTTGCCCTAGTGGACTCATGTCACTCTGGATCACAGACAAAGTGGCTCTTGAATATGCCCCAGGCAGTGGCTTAACTGTGTTTATGGGGGCCAGTTTTGAGTTAAGTGAACGTATAAGACTGTACAGAGTTTCAAAACCAATGTTTGCGCAGAACTGACCTTAGACTTATGATATCTTCTCATTACTCCCCTAACAGTACGTGATGTCTCATAGGCAAATTCCTCCTTGCGTATTCTATTCCGCCAAATTAAATTTTAGTTTCTGTTCCCGAATAGTGTGATATTTTTCATTCCCCGTTCTAAATTGACATGTGTAGTTCTGTTCTGATAATGATTAAGATTGTGTAATACTTCATAGCTAAATTGCTCCCCCCAGGAGCTAATCAAACTCTGCAAGAATTTGACCCATGGCCTTCTGTGCTCTTATTTTGTTAGTTTGATGTAGCGTATGCATAAAAATAATTTAAGTTCAAGAAAACCAATTAAATTCCAACAGTTGAGCACTATTGCTAACAATTATTTTGCCCACAACCTTAGAATATTAAACGGCAAATTGTTGTTAATAATGTCCTCTAGTAATTATGGTGCATCTGAATGTTTGCTCACATCGCGTTGAATATATGATGATGCTTAATATTTGAGTGAGACCAGTGGGCCATGGAGCCCAGTATGATCGATTCTGACTTGCAGTGACTCTCCAGGGTTTTTCCTTTTTTTCCAGTTCTGCTACCTGAGATCCTTTTAATCAGTGGTTCCCAACCTCAAATCTTGCTTTGTCCCCTTCTGCTTCCACCACCATTGGAAAGGAAAGGGGGCTCCTGCTATCCCAAGGGAAGGAGAACTCCTCTATCTTCTCCCTTTCTTTCCTGCTCTATGTGAGGGGAGGTTTGGTCAGGGCAGGGTTGCTTGCGCCCTTGAGAGGATTGTCACGTATTGAAGCAAAGGAGAGCTTCTGGTCATGCCAAAATAAAAGGCAGGTCTTAAACAGAGACAGGCCTGAACCAAAGTTTGCCCAGCATGGCAAACAGGCCTTCCGGCTAAGTAAAAGAGCCGAGTCATTCCCTCATGACTGAAAATTGCCTACACCTGTAGCAGAAGGGATGTGTGCAGAGGGCAGTAATCTGCCACCACACCCCTCAGCAACAGTCCAGGGATTGGTTGAGAATTTGTATAAATCTAGCCTCAAACCATACTGTTGGTGTTCTGCTGAGGACCAAGTGCAGCGAAGCACTAGGTCCATTTTGATATGCACTATGGCAATGTGATTTGTGCTATCATGTATTTTGCTTAAACAAGTTTCCCTGCGAGGAACCTTATGTTTGCTGGACATTTTTCTTTCTGTAAATGCTTCGAGCCATTTGCTCTCAATACACTTTGGTGTGTGAAACTGCTTTTGCGTCCTTGAAGTTTCTTCCTACCCTCCTCCACATTCCTGAGGTGGGAGTAAGCTTTGTTCCTGTACCAGGAGGAGTTGTCGGGCTGCAGCTACGCTGTGCATTGTGTTTTGTGCGTAGCAAGCGCTTTGGGCAAGCTTCCCCCGCTGCTGCGGGGTCCAACCATTCTCAACAAGGATGACATGGCACCTTGTCTCAAGCAGCCCTTGTGCTCAGGCTGCATTTGCCATAGACTGTCTGCAAATACTCAGGGATCACCTTCTCCCATATGTTATCTCCTGTACATTTAGGTCAGTAGGAAAGGCCCTGCTTCATATCTCATATCCTTCTCTGACATGAGAATGTAACCA
Organism: Lerista edwardsae; assembly: GCA_029204185.1. Lineage (NCBI taxonomy): Eukaryota > Metazoa > Chordata > Lepidosauria > Squamata > Scincidae > Lerista > Lerista edwardsae. The sequence goes on along the minus strand of JAJKFI010000018.1, from coordinate 4,094,703 downwards.
ATGCGGAGGAAAGCCTTTCTCTGTGCTTGCCATGGACATCCAAAATGGATTCACTGTGGCACTGATCTGCCACCTGCTGCTGTATGCTCCCCTCCCAAAAAGAACCAGAAAAAAACACAGCTACTTACCTTGTTCCTTCCCACGTGATCCTTTCAAACAATACAGGAAGTGCAGGTCCTGCAGGGGAACATGTGGGTAGGCTCACATCTTCCCTGTGCAGGCCCTTTAAATTTATAGGGATTGCATGAAAAAGGAGCGAAATGAGTGGGTAGGGAAGTGGATTGATGCAGCCACATCCACTGCCGGAGAGAAGCAGCGGCAGACTCAGATTCTTGTGGGAGACAGTATTGATGTGCCAGGAACACATGTGCACATAAATAAGCACAAAAGGAATATTGTCGGGGGGGGGGGGGAAGCAATCATGTATATGATTACATGACTATTCTTTTGTTGCAAACAGTGTTTTATTAATCAGCACATGTGTGTTGATAGCAGGGATGGAGCATAAATAAACTGAAGGAATGAAAAGCTATTACAAGCTGGACATGCTCCAGTTCCAGAACTGATTTTAGAAATTCTCCTAGTTCAACCAGAGGAGAGGATTGCAGAGAAGAGTGAAATGCAAGGGAAAATGGGTCAAGAAAGGAATGGAATGGGGAATTGATTTACTCCTATTATTGAGTTGAGCATTGTATGGAACATGTGTTCTAATAGGCACACCTATAATGGACCAAAGGAAGAAAGAAAAATGTATATACTGAGTGGCATAATTCATGGTCTTTTGCAGTGTTTATTATAGGACGGAGGATGTACTTTCAAAGGATGTACTCCTAACTGTCATTCAGTGAAGAGATCTGAAGTGTACTGTACAGTCTTTTTATAAAGTCTGTTTTCTGTGGGTTAAACCACTGCTGCTGGGCTTTCTGACCGGAAGGCTGGGAGTTCAAGACTGCGACGGAGTGAGCTCCTGTCGCTTGTCCCAGCTCCTGCCAACCTAACAGTTCAAAAGCATGTAAAAATGCGAGTAGATGAATAAGTACCACTTCGGTGGGAAGGTAACGGCGTTCCGTGCACTACGACATAGAGTCATGCTGGCCACATGACCACGGAAGCTTGTCCTCGGACAAAACACCGGCTCTACAGGCTTAGAAACGAGATGAGCATCTCCCCCTACAGTCGGTCATGACTAGACCATTCGGTCGTGGGGAAACCTTTAGTTTTACCTTTATTTCATTTTATACTGCTTGGTTTAAATCTAGATAAAATAAGGTTGCTCTCAAATAAGTTGTCTTTCACAAATGGGATCTGAAAAAAATCATGGCATGAAACAATGTTCCTTAACAACGTTGCTATGAGTCTTAGTGGATAATCTTGGACAGCAATGTGTTCTTCTGTAGCAACCTTCCAGTAGAGCTCAGTTATTCAGTTCATATACCTGTTCCATATACGTGGGACGTGGTGGTGCAGCGAGTTAATCCGCTGTTGTTGGGCTTTCGACCGCAAGGTTGGGAGTTCAAGACTGCGTGACAGAGTGAGCTTGTCCCAGCTCCTGCCATCCTAGCAGTTCGAAAGCACTTAAAATGCAAGTAGATAAATAGGGACCACTTTGGTGGGAAGGTAACGGCGTTCCTAGAGTCATGCCGGCCACATGACCACGGAAGCTTGTCCTTGGACAAAACGCCGGCTCTACAGGCTTTGAAACGGATATGAGCACCGCCCCCTACAGTCGGTCACGACTAGACCATTTGGTCGTGGGGAAACCTTTACCTTTATACCTGTTCCACTGGGGACAGACATCTATCACAAGCGGAGTTTGATTACTTCTTTTACTCTGAAGTAATTCCATTGTAAGAGGCTGTAATCCGATCTTACTCACCTCTATCACCTACTGTTTGCTTCCGAGTCCAGACATACAGATCACAGTGGAGGACATGGATTAGCCTGAGCCAATTTCAGGTCTGCATTTCATCACATTGCCGAAATTGATGCCCCACTTCCCAGACTCATTTCTCATATGATGACCTTGAAAAAAAACTTGGCGGAAATTAGGAGTTTTGTTTGTGGTGATTACTATGGATAGTGCGCACAGCCCATTCCATCCAATTTTGTACTTCCATCAAAGGCCTGACAAATGCAGTCAGCTCATATCGTGAGGGTACCAGAGCATCAAAACTTTGCCTTTGCCTTTGTATGCACAAATGTTAACAACAAAGGCAATCTGTGAGTTGTAGCAGAAAAGAATCGTAATGTTAGAATTAAAAAAAAATTCTGACCTTTATTTAAATTCTGTGGTGGAGGCACTTGCAATTTCTTCTAAAGTGCAAACTCTCCAGCTGTTATTGTTATGAGGGGCATGTTTTCCCCCTGATTAACTTTTCAAGGATAATTTCTAGTTTTAAGTGATTAACTTTGTTTAAGTCACTTGGCTGGGTTCATGGTAATTTCATCTGAAGCAGGGACAAAGAAAAGTGATATCCTTTTATTGAGATGTGAGCCTATAATGTTCAGTAATTGGCCAGAAATGCCAATTAATGGAATGGCAGTCATGAATGTTGATGTCAGCTTTTCTCTACGGCCAGTTATGAGCAGGAAGAGTATTATACTTTGGAAGAATACAACTGGCACTAGTTGTTGCGACGAAGCTCTGCAATTACCTGGCTTTCCCGGATGACTGCCTGGGCCATCATTCTGAACACGGTGCAGTGTGCAAACTCATTTTTAAAGCAGAAGTTTGCTTCATTTATGAGCTGCCCAGGCACCTTGCACTGGCATTTTATGCTTCCTTTTTAATAGTTGACCATCCTCCAGTTATTAGCATTATTAATTTGCAAGACCTTCAGTAGCATAGTTACTAGTGTCAATCTGAGGCAACAAAAATGCTGTGAGCACTGAAGCCATTGCTGATTTTGTATGGGTATGGTGCCGACTTCTGTCATGCGCTAACTGCTGAAAGAACTTCCCACAGTGAAAGATGTGGTGTTACCCAACATTCCCTATTGACTCATAAATTGGTCCCAAGGCATGCACTGGGCCAGGGTCTAGTCAACTTAGGAGTGCCTAAACCAAGGAATTCTGGGAGGAAAGAGGAATTTTTGCTTCCCATTAAAGCATCTTATTTTTCTAGGGGAAAAGTGCCTCGCCACCTGCAAGTCAATTAAGCACAGGAGAGTCTCTAGCCCACTAATTTCAATCAAGGGTTACATCAACCTTTGACCAACCTGAGTGTATCTCGCAACAGTTGTGAAGTTTTTGAATGGAAACCCACCCCCACTTTTTGGGTGTTCTAAATCAAAAGTGACCACTTTTGTTTAAATTGGAAAACAATCGTTATCCTGGCCATACTTGGCTTTTCAGCCCCTGAACCAGTGATATCATGCAGGGGGAACACGGGGGAACTCAGTTCCACTAGTTAAAATTAGGGCTGACTCCGCCCACTTCACTCTCCCTCCTCCCCCTCCCAATTCCTCTGCAAAGAGCTTTTCTTCTTGGTTGGCCGGCACTCAGAGGGTTTAAAAGGAGCGACTCCGGATTCCTAGGGGGGCGAAGGCAGTGACATCATTCAGGGGGAACGGACCAGAACGGGCGTTCTGGATCCTAACAGGCTCTGTGGCTGGTTCCCGACAAGTGCCAATCAAAAGTGAGTTCCTTTTCCTAAATCATATGAATGACACCGCTGCCCAGAACCCACTTGTAAACATTTGTTCGGAAGGGCCTAATTAACCTACTTTGCACTTTTCATGATACTCAGCCCCATCTGAGGAGGCAAAACCTCAGTCAGGCAGGGAGGAGGGCTTGGGTGCCTCCCAACCTCCTCCTCTGCCAGACTCTGAGGCCAGCTTCTCCTCCGAGGTGGGCCCTGGGCAAAGTGAGCAGCCCCATGGATGTGGGGCCAGAGATACTCCCCCACAATTGAGGGTAGTTGTGTCCCCACATAGTGTCTTTCTCTTTCGAAATGGTTTATCCTCTTGATTAATTATCCTCTTGATTGGAAAATGTGAAGATTTTCAAGGAATGGCAGGGAATAGAATGAAAGATTATTTCCACCTCCTGTTCATTACATGTCCTGTAACATTGTTGAGAACTTCTAGGCCATATTTCGTCTTCCAAATGATCAATGTCCACACGGTAGTGGAGAGAGCACCTGCTAACTTAGCTGCATCCCAACAGGCTTCAAAAGCCCCTCCCCTATTCATACAGCACTGTCTGCCATGACAAACACCATACACAAGAGAGATTCTTCCCACAATTCGCACATTGACTTCAATTAAGAGGAAGAATCCCATTGGCTGCTGCAAAAGTTGCAATAGTACTGAAGTCCACTTAGGAAAAGTTAAAGTCACAGTGACTCTGGATTTGTGACTCTGGATATCTGACTTATTTATTTTAAAGATTTTTATCCTGCCTTTCCATTTGCAGGAGCAGATAACAGCAGCATAAATGGATTTAGAGAAACTATTTTTTTGTCTGGAAACATGCTTTGTACTGTACTGGACACTGTGTCTTGGTATTTGCACTGAAATGAATATTGAAATAGAATTTAGCATGTGAAATGCATCTAACTACTGTGATCTTCAGCCCAGAAAAAATGCCAAAATGAGTGATTAATTTTGCTATAATCAATTATCAGAATGCAGTTCATAGGGAATTTATTAAATAGAAATTAAATAATGTAGGGACCTCACTTACCATTCAGATGATATACCAGACTTCAAGGCTAAAGGCAGGATCTTGACAAATGGGGGGAACATAATGATAGATGCAGACAGTTAGGATACATTTTATAATAGATCTTTTGCCATTTTAATCTGGGGCTGTTTACTATTGAGATATGAAACTAGCAAGAGATATCTGTTTTTAATTCAGTACTTCTTGTTCTGTAAACTGAAATATTGCTCTGCAGTATTTGATACATTTTGTACAGTATAATGCAGCCTAAAAGAATGAGAAATAAAAAAAAAAGCATTTCAAATATGCACTTCAGTGCCCTGACATATTATTTTGAATTAAAAATAATAGTTACATTGGACTTGATAGAAAATGAGGACCTAAGGCATATATTGGGGGTGAAAATCATAGAAGTGTAACACACATTTGTTATAAAATGCCATTGAAATTCTGACTTTCTCCTCTGCATGCAAGAACCCAAATGAATCATCGCAGTGATTCTGTATTATACCTACTGGCATAAAGCTAGGACTATCAAACCTTTCTTTCAAAAACAAAATAAAACCTACAGTACTAGCAGCTGACCCACTTTAAATGGTTTCGTTTGTTTCATGCAGGGATCCTAAATGTTGAGAGTCTGCTTTGCAATTGATCTCTGTTTGACAAATATTTCCCTGTTTAAAAAAAACCCAAAAAAACCCTACATAAGCATCTCTTTCAGAATTCAATTTTCCCTTGGTATACATAGCATATATGGAGAATTGCATTAACTTGGATCTTCACACAGCGTTCTATACAGTGCCTGTGCAGTTCCTGAGGACTCAGAAGGGAATTGCTTATATGCAAATGCGTGCAAACGCACCTTGTATTGCAAGGGTATCATCCCAACAGAAGCTCCCTTCTTGAAGAGATGGAGTATGATAAAGTACGCTAACAAAAAAAATATGCTCTGGGGAAAAATATTCTGATGTTTTGTCTCATATAAAAACTTGAAATAGTTTGCTGAGAAAATCCAAATTATGTTATTGGAATATATATTTATATTAATAAAATTGGAATACGGTGTACAAATTTTTATATTTGTTTTTAAGCTGCATATACCACCTTTTCTATATTCAAGTTGAGGATGTTTTCATGTATGTACACATATGCACTTATTTTCCATACTTTGTTATATATCTGAGATTTGATCTCAGGGCCCGATCCTATCCAGCCTAGGAGCAGCAGCTCCCAACGGCGACTGCTGCATTCTGTGCTGGATGCGAGCAGGTTGGAGGTCTCCTCGGAGGAACTAGACATTTGTGCTCTTACCACATGCAAGGTCCCAGCCGGCTTAATGGGAATTCTCCATTAGGACCACCACCGGTATGAGAAATATATGTCTTGGAAGGAAATTCCACAGTTTGGGTTCAATCGCTAAAAAGCCCCCTCACGGAAATACCTTATCTACGCCCTGGTCCATAGGGCAAAAGATGGATGTTTCATGTTCCTCTATGACCAGTGATGTCATTCAGGGGGAACGGACCAGAACGGGCGTTCCGGATCCTAACGGGCTCCATGGCTGGTTCCGGGTTCCCGACAAGTGCCAATCAAAAGTGAGTTCCCATTCCTAAATCATTTGAATGACACCACTGTCACTCCCTGATGATGTATGTTTGAAGTGAGCATGACATGATGTCATAATAGCATTGGTATTTCCCAGCCCCACCTCTGCTTTATTAGCTGCTGCTTGTGAGGTGGCAAGGAAATGCTAGCATGGATTCACATCAACTTGTTTAAAAAAAATTACTCCCATTACTTGGGAGAAGCGAATGTGTGGCTGACATGTCTTCCCATAATGTGCAGGTCAGGCCTTAGATGAAAACTTGCTCAATTTATCATGAACAACAAAGAGGTTTGTGCTATCCTGAAGACGAACAACTCTTGTTCTAGCATTAATTTTCATGGACTGCAATCCACTTCATAAAGCTTATGCTACAAGAAAAGAATCAGTATTTAAGGTGCTGCAAAACTCTTAGAGTGCAATCCTAACCTGGAGTTAGGCTGGCACAGTTGGGCCAGCAAAGTTTGGCTGGCACAAGAGGCATTTTATGTTTGGACCACTCTCGGAGTCAGAGAGGCCAGCAGATAGATGTGTACCATCCTCCCTACCTCCGAGAGTGGTCCAAAAGTGCTTTTTGGTGGCTCTTGTGCCGGCCAAACTGTACTGGCCTAACTCCAGGTTAGAATTAAGCTCTTAAAGCGCTATCATATGCCTGTGTTGCATCGGTGCTACATAAGAACATAAGAAGAGCCCTGCTGGATCAGGCCAAAGGCCCATCTAGTCCAGCTTCCTGTATCTCACAGCGGCACACCAGGTGCCCCAGGGAGGCACGAGACAACAAGATGCTTGCATCCTGTTGCCACTCCCTTGCACCCGGTACTCTGAAGTAGCCCACTACTAATGTAAGGAGATTGCACAATCCATCATGGCCTATAGCCCACAATGGACATTTCTTCCAGAAATCCGTCCAATCCCCTCTTAAAGGCATCTAGACCAGATGCCATCACCACCTCCTGTGGCAAAGAGTTCCACAGATTAACTACACTCTTGTGCCAATCCAGCGCTATCGCAAACGTGGCGTCAAGCACATCTATGCCGGCTAGTCAGGTGCTGGACTGGCACAAGGAGCAGTTTTGGCACACGGGCGCAGTTGCGCCTGTCAGCAGCGCCGGCTGTGCGCTGGTCAAGCGTCGGCGGTGCTCAGTCAGCACAGGACGTCGCTGAGGGAGTTCCAGAGGTGTCCTGGGGGCGTAATGGGGCAGTGCAGTGGGTGGCGATGGGGGTGGTAATGCACGACAGCTGTAGTGCCAAATCCTAAACTTCGTCCCCAACCTCGGCAGCCCCAGTTTGGGCCCCTGCTGTGCATGTGCACCTGCATCTGCAAAACAGCAGGCGCAGATCCGAGCAGCCCCCTAGTGCTGGCAGGGACTTACCCAGGTTCAAGGGGAAAACCTCCCCTTGCCTTGCGCTGTGCTGCTGCCACCTTCTAATGGCCTTAGGATGCAGCCCTGCTATGTTGGCCTTACTATGTCGGCGCTGCTTAGGATTGGGCTGTCAGTCTGTGGCTATCCTTCTGGCAGTTAAGCATGAACTGTCTTGCTAGATCTAAAAACCACTGAAAAATCATAAGATGAACATATGCCTGAGTTCATGTTAGAATTAAAGAATTAAGGAATCTGAAATGTAACTCCCATTGTTGAATTGTTACGATTCTATCTTAAATAATGTGAGTCAGTCATATTTTTGTATGTATATGAAGTATGTGAATTCCAGGTGGACCTAATTTGTGGTCACATCAAAGATCTGAGGGCCCATTGCTGTCAGTTTTTCACCTGTCAAGAGAACCAGATTGTCAATAAAAGCCACAGTTAATAGTGCGGGGGAGAAAAATCCACATGTTTATTTGAAATGATTTTATTCCAGCAAGTCATAAAGCCTATTAAGTTCTTCAGGTGCATGAAAGTGGGGTCTTTATTGTTCAATTAAGTTACACTTTTCATACACTGACTCTGCCCTTAAATAATATGTATCCAAAAATGCTGAAAGAGTAAACAAGAAAATGGAATAAAGCAGATATAAAGATTTACAATAGACATTTCCCTGATCAAATGTGGTGAACACTTGAGCAAATAAACAAACAAAGCAGGCTTATTTGCTGAGGGACATTGGAAGATTAAAAAGCATTAAGCGAGGACCTCATCTAGAAGTTAATATCTATTCATGAAAGCTATAAAAAGATGCCTGCATCAGCAATTCAAACATTTAAAAACCTTTAATATCTGTTCAGATTTCAAAGCTGTTATTCCACACCCCACCTCCTTTCAGTCACAGTCTTGGCTGATATAAACTGAAGCTCTGCATTCTTGGGTCAGCCACTTAATTGACTTGATTGTCATGTAGGCGCCTGTTGTCTCCATTAGCTATTGACTGAGCTCACTGTTTACAGGTGATTGATAAAAGGCCTCAGTTTTCATTGATAAAAATATCCTTGAAATGATAAATAGAAAAACTAGCATCCATTAGTTAGCTGACAGGGGATTGATTGGCTGCGGGATAGATCTTGTGGTGCAAGTTACATAGAAAAACAGACACAAAAAAGGTACGATTTTTGGTCCATCTTCTATAGCTAAAATGTATTGCTTATATACACTGAGGATAGGATCAAATGTGATAGCAGGGAGAGACAAACGGCTTCTCTTAATTAAGAGAACTACCAATATTTCAGGGCTGGGTGGGTTGAGGTTTCCTGAACTCGCCAACCATAACTCACAGCGCCATCCTATTTGGCACTTGGCACTGATGCAATGTTGTTGCGTCAGCGCTAACGCATTAGTGCCAATGCAGGAGCGCCTAGCAGCACCCCGCGTCAGTGCTAAAGCAACAGGACCGGCGCAGCTGGCTGTGCCGGTCCTGTCGCACCCACATAGCGCTTCCCTCGCGTCGGCCAAAGCCAGGGATTCTCTGTCCCATATCGGGATGGGGATTGGTGGGAGGGGGGAGGCGCAGCTTGGGCGGTCTTGGGAGGTGGCCGTATGGCCACTTCCTAAGCCTTTCAGTGAGGCCGCACGGCCCCAATTCAGGCCGCTAAAGAGTGGGCACAGATCCGAGGAGCACATAGGGGAGGCTGGAGCCTCCCCCATGGTAAGGAAGCGCATGTTCCCTTGCTGCAGGGAGGCTCCAGCCTCTCCTACACAGCGTCGGATATTGCGCTGGCCTGTCGGCCTTGCCAGTCCAGCACTGTTTAGGATTGCGCCCTCACTGTTTCCTGATAGTGTTCTCTACTCCTAGCTGCTTTTGGCGTTCGTATTTTCCCCCCTAGGAGTCTCTAGAATTAGGACCAGCAACGTTGTTGTAACTCTGATTAGTTTCAGAATGACACTAGGTCACTACGTGATGTAAATCTGAAGTCAGAGTGACCGCAGTGCTTTCTGTGGAAGAAAAATGGTAGCTTTCATTCACTGGTGGTCCAAAGAGGTCACAGTAGTGGTAAGTTTGCTACTGACTTACAGTCCAATCCTATGCTGCCCTGGCGCTAGATAGTGTGCACTGGCTAGCCAAGTGACTACTGCTGCATCCTACTGGCACCAGGCAGGTGCTGGAGGCACTTCGGGAGAAAGGGGTGTTTGTCCCCTTCCCCCTGGGTAAGGGTGCAGGGCTGCCTATGGGTCTCCACACGTCTGTGCCGGCTATTTCTCTGGCACAGACTTGAGGGTCTCTGTGTTGAGAAGCATGGCCCCACATGGAGGTTAGGATCCAGTGGTGGAGGCCACCACTGGTCCCACTCCCCGCTCCACCACTTCCCCTGCCCAGTTCCACCCTTCCCACCTGCCCAGAAAAAGCACAATGCCAGCAACAGTGAAACTAAACTTACTGCCTGCTGGCTCCACCTCAGTTCCTCCAGGCACTGGGCTGGTACCAGCAGTAAGCTCTCACTGCAGATGGTGGAAGTGCCTTATGGCACTTTTGCAATACTGGTGCTGGTGGTAAGGGCTTACCGCTGGTGCTAGTGCCAATAGGATTGGACCCTTGACCCCTCCTGTGTTTCCTGAAAATCCCTAAAATAACCCCCAACTTTGGAAAAGGAGTGGTAAAACGGAGAGGGCACCAGCACCGGCTTGTAGCTTAGTTATAAAATGTTTAGCCCATCAATTACATGCAGTAATTATATCAGACAAGCCCTGCTGGATTAGACCCAAGACCCAATCTAGTCAACAGCATGTTTCTCACTGTGGTCCACTAGGTGCCTCTGGGAGGTCTACAAGCAGAATAATAAGGCATACTTCTTTCTTCCCTCTTAACATTGTCAGCTATCAAGATTTCAAGTGCTGTTTTAAATCGCTGGTGCACCCCAAGTGGACCGTGCAAGGCCAATTGGGCCATAATCAGGGGTTAGGTTCCAGCACAAGTGCTGGATCTTTGTTCCACCCCCTTCCTGGGCCAGCCCCCCCATGGGCTAGTCCTCCTTCCACCCTCCTCATGTCCTGTAACACCTCCCTTCCCCTTCCCCTCCCACTGGCTGCGCCCGGCCAGGCCAGCCTCAGCTTACCTGGGCCAAGTACAGCCTCCTTGGGCTGGCACAACCACCTGCATCAGCCCACAACCAGTGGTGTTATTCTACCGGAACGCTGGGCGGGACATCCGGGTGATCGATAGCCCACCCGTCGCATTCCGCAGCATTACACCGTTTGCGTAACCAATTACACCGCTTGCGTACGTTACGCAAACGGCGTAATGCTGCGTAATGCGACGGGCGGGCTGTCAATCACCCGGATGTCCCGCCCAGCGTTCCGGCAGCATAACACCACTGCCCACAACCACCTGCACCAGCCCATCTGCCTCCGTGTCTGGCGCACACATGCCTTGTGGCATGTTTCCGACAGCACTGGGCCGGCGAAAGGCATTGTGGCCTGATCCACATTTGACTTTTATTAAGCTCTTGCTACAGCTAATAAATAAAATAATTAATAAATCAAATAATGTTACCTGTTGGATGGACTGAAAATTGGGTGTTTTAAGGTTGTAAACACCAAGGGGTCAAAGATGACCCCAGAATTTACAAGATCCAATACAGAATCCATTTACTGAAGCGTTGCAAAGGCAAATCAGTAGAATTTTGGTAGGAGGAAGTGATAAATATTATACATGTACCAAACAGTAACAGGGCCAAGCGTGCTGTGTAGCTATTAGACGTAGCTGTCAGATACAGTTTGAACGAAGAAACTCTTGGAATCGGCACTGGTTCCCTGGTTCACCAACTCCTCTGGTCAGATAAACTAACTGCCGATAGTCCAAGCTTTCACACTTATTACACAGCAGCCCAGAATCCTCCAGGATTGGTGAATCAAGTGACACCAGGGAGCCAATCCTGTACTGCTCTTTGATGTAAAGTTGTCAGACATGCTGTAGCCCCTTAATCTGGGCAACGTGCCTCTGAGGGAGGCCACCAGGTTATCCCTCTGTCTACTAGTTGCCCACCTGACTTCGCTGCAAGAGTGACTTCTGACCAACCCCTGGCCCTGCCCATTGAGTTAATACGGACGGATTGACGCCAAGGGGGCGGGCTTAGTGGCCATGTTGTGTGTCCCTAAACAATCCTCATTCCAAGCATTTCAAATGGGTTTTCGCATGATGTTTAGGACTTATTTGTTTACTCCTGAAGTAAAAACTTACCAAAATAACAACGTGTGATCGTGGAGAAACATCAGTGGTAACCTAATTATGAGTTAATATGCAATTCCAAGGTTTAATTCCGCGTAATTATATTACTGAACATACCGGACGAAATGCCGCTTGCTGTCTATTTAAACTCGGATTGCACTGTTTTGACAGACTTATTTTTTGAAATCTACACCAGCAGAAATAAAACGGCCATGCCCCATTAAAAAAATGTCTGTTAATGTTCAGAATTTCGAAAATATTACCGGTTGTTTTATTGAGCCGATGTAATGAGAATACATGAATCTTTCCGTAAAAATTAAATCCCATTTTTCGTCCAGCGATTCGCACACCCATATGCAGAACACGCAGGCATGCTTAAAGACGTTGAAATTAACTTTTACACACGGGCAGGGAGATTTTTATTCGTGAATCCCGCGGCAACCCTCCTTCGCGGCGATTATCTCAGTCAGCCATATTGTGTGTCCCGGAAGCATCAAGAATGTGACGTCATGGCTCATCCAGTCATTTAAGATCCTTGCTTCTGACGGACAGTTGCTGGTCTGCTGCCTGTCTGGCTTCTGCTGGCTCGATAACTGCCTGCTTGCCACCTGCTTTGCTGCTTGGAGGTACTTCCTTGCCCTTGTGCCAGAGTATCTGTCAGTATGCCAGAAAATAACCCATGGTCGCCTTCCTGCTGTCTCCCCCTTTGCATGCAGTTTCTTAGTGGTAATTTCAGCTGTTAATGGGCAGGCTTAGGCCACTGCAGAAGCTTACGATAATTGATAATGGCAGTCATACTGAGCTGCAGTAAGCAAGCACAGTCCTATGATCCTTTTTCATGCAAAAAAAAAAAAAAAAACCAGTGTTGAGGTTCAAATGAAAATGTTTGGTACAAACTAATGGCAAGAAGAGATTGGAATGTGTGGAAATGGTGTACACTGGTAACACTGACAATTAGCTGAAGGGAGTGTAGAAATGCCTGCGGGAACCACCTCTGCCTACTCAGAAAGATGAGCATGTTAGTATAGGAAGCTGAGATGATGTTGTGTAAATGTTAATGGGTTATTATCAGAGGGAAAAGGCCATTGCCTAGAATAAAGAATCAGAACTGTGCCCCGTACAGCATGATTTTCCCTTGACAGCTACTAATGACAATCTACAAATACTGTTGATTGATCTGATGTATAAAGATTGTCGTCCCTTAACTAGTTGTCATGGCAATTAAGGTATGCCATTTCCTCAGTCTCCACTTTTGTTTGTTCTTGCTAAATATGAGCTTCATTTCAGCCTTAATCCAGCCTTTGTATGAAAATAGTAAAGCTGTGATTGGTTTGGGTGTGTGTTTAGCTGGGGTATTTTAGCTTTGCTTGGATGTGTCGATTTCTTTTAATTTTGGAATGTTTTGGAAGATATATTTTTAGAGTGCAGTTTCATGTCTGAAGGGATCATTCAACTGTGCATATACATAATGGGCTTTTTCAAACCCGTAATTATGCAGCACTTGTCACTGGGTGCGTGAACCCAGTCTGTTGAAGTGCCTTGTGTTTGAGATGATTGGGAGCCTTTGTCTTCCCTTTTGTTTCCTATTCTCTTTCCCCAGCTGCTGGTCATAGTCGAAAAACACATTGTTAAGCATGCTTAATTCTACTGAAATCGTAAAACGTAACTCTATGTAGGGCGGTGGATGCCTGGGACAGCCCAATCCTATGCCCTTACCATTGCTATTGCCATTGCCATTGCCATTGCTATTGCCTATGCTATTGCCAGCGCTGCAACCGCAACACTGGCAGTGGGTGTCGCAACATGTCGTAAGGTACATTTATGACACCCAAGGCGTAAGCAGCGCTGCTGGGGAGGCCTGCACCACCCCATTAACGCTGCTGCAGGAGCCTCAGCTGCTGGCAGAACGAAGGTGCAAAGCAGCATGGAGGGTGGCGAGAGGGCATGGGGAGGCATTTCTGGGTGGGGGAGTGCAGAACAGGGGAGGGACAGGCCCAGAAGGGGTGGGGGAGGCGAAATAGCGGTCACAGATTCAAGAAGCCCCATTGAACAGGCTGGGGCTTTATTTGCAGTAAGGGGATGAACCTCTGAGGAGACCTCCAGTCTGCTCACATCCAATATAGGATGCTGTGGTAGCCTTTTGGAGCTGTTGCTCCTATGCTGGATAGGATTGGGGCCTTAGTTGGTACGCCACAAAATCCAAAAGGGAAGCCTCAAGGCAAGGAAAAGTACAGACATGAGGCAAAGCTAGTAAGTTCAAAAACTGTTGAAAGAGGGACAACGTGATCTGTACAGTAACGGTGGGTGTGGGTATACATGCATACACCAGGAGGGGAAGCTTTTCTGTAAGGGTGTGTCAGCTCTAATACTATTTCCTTCTTGAGGAGAATATGTCTAGAATCAGTCACCAGCCCCCCCCCCCAAAGATTTTTGAGATTATTGGAGCAGATAGCACCCGCCAAAAAGAGGGAAAGTGAGGATTTTCAGTACACAGTAGTAGAAAGGGGCACCCACAGCTAACTTCATTTTGGATATACAGTGTGGTTCTCAAATTTTATAGCACTGGAACCCACTTTTTAGAATGACAATCCACCAGAAGTGACATAATTACCCTGGAAGTGATGTCTGGCCTGCCCTGTATCCGACACAGGTTAGGAGCAGGCTGGAGCCTCCATGGGGTAAAGGCACGTTTGTCCTCTTACCCCAGGATAGGCAGCAGACATCCCAGTAGGGCTTCTTGAGTTAGCACCTGCTGCAAGGCCTGCGGCCCGTGGTTTGGATGTGGCCTAATGGCTGCATCCATGCTCCACCCCACTCCCCGGGCTGTCTGCCGGAACACTCGCCTGCCACCCTGTTACGCCCTCCTGCCTCCCCCCACCCAGAAAAGACCCTGTACTGGCTGAACCCGGCTGCCGTAGGAGTGGCTCAACGGGCACCTGCCCCCAGTACTCCTGCGTTGATGCACGTGCCTGTGTCAGCGCAACGTGCCTTGCACTGGCACGCACATGCTTTATGGCATGTGCGTGACAGTGCTCATCCAACACAAGTGGCTTGCATCAGCCAAAGGGGAGGGTTGGGTTGCCCTGCTCAAATAAGACACACATTGAATTGAATGGGGACCCACCTGAAATTGGCTTGCGAATCACCTAGTTCGTCCTGACCTACAGTTTGAGGAACACTGACCTAGAGCTTTTAAAAAACATTTTACATGTTTAAAACAATAAGTAGGTGAAAGAATTCATTCTGGTCTCAACAAATAGGAAATTCATTGAAACATGCTTAGGCAGCATTTTCTGTCACAGGCAGAGATAATAGCCCTTGCACACATCTACTTTGAAATATCCTTGGATATTCTATTTCCACAATAAAGAGCAATACAAGAAAATACATTATTAATCAAGAAACATGGCTGTCATCTTGAAATTCAGATTACAGCCTTACACAGCATTTTTATTTCCTTTTTATCTTACCCGAACACATCAAGGTTGAACAGTTTGGATAACCTCACCTGCTGGTTGCCACACACTTGTTTTGACAAGGTGGCTGTGCTTCTTCAAAAGAGTGGAGGGTGGATTAAACTGAAATGAAATTCCTGCAGATGATCTTTAAGCTAGAGAACAGAATCCAAAGAGGAGACCCTATTGCCCAGGCAAATACCCTCATTTGTTTCATACCAATCTACATTAATTGGCACTAATATCCACATTTGTTTGCCCAGCGTTGCTGAGCATAAAATGACTCCCCCAGTGCTCTCTGCGCATCTGTGGTTGGTCCTGTGTGAGCCTTCATTGGCTTTGACAATTGAAATGCTCCATAAAGTCTTTGAAACATTCTTTTAAAAAGCTATTCGGATGCCTGTTGTTGGATGTTGTACTGATTTTTCATGCTGTCCAAATCATAAACATTGTCCACTACTAATGCAATTACATAGGTGAGACATAAGGCAGAAAAGTTATAATTAAAATAGTATGTTCACATCGTTTTATGGCTTAGGAAGCCATTATTTATTCAAATCCTCCCCACCTCCAACGTCTGGGGTTTTACCAGCTCAGGCCAAAGGAGAGCGCTGCAGTGAGACCAGCACACCAGCCAAATGTTGCCAGCAGTGCTTTTTAAAACATACAAATAATGCACACATTGGGGTGGGGGTGGGGACACTTGAGTGTAGCAACCCAGTCCTGGAATGTCTATGCAATTTGGTGGTGAAAGGGTAATGGAGGCAAAAGTGCTCAAGAACCAAAAAGGGTTTGAACCGAGACTCGCTGTCCTACTCCCATAAACAGTCTTAAAAGATACAGTGGTAATTTTACCACACATATGCATAGACAATGGAGTCCTAAGGAAAACAATGAGGAGGGGGAAAGGAGAGGACAGAGGAAACCCTTAGAAGGAGAAGGGGAAGAGCAAAGGGGGAGGAAGTGTGGGTGGGGAGGGAAGGAGGGAGGTATATTGCTTGGACTTCCCAGGGGAGGTAGGTAAGTAGGTCATCAGTAAACACATCAGTAAACTGTGCCCTTTGCAAATGGCTCAGGAAACGAGTGGAGGATAGATGGTTCAAATCAGGAGACCTGTGAATGGCTTTACATAGCTTGAAAGGCTGCAGGCCAGGGGCGAGGCCAATGCCGCAGAAGGCGTTCACCCACTTGTGGTAGGGAAGCTAGTCTCTCCTCCCAGACAAACTCTCTTGACTCATGTCACAGGCCCTCTAGGATCTGCTGCGTCCATCAACCTGTTTGGTAAATTGAGCTTAATCATGAGGACAGTTGGAGTTGTGAAACCTTCCTTTCGTTTTTCCCGAACTCTGGAGTCCAGGGAAGTGGCTAGGGTCCTAAAATATTAATTTTTCTGTTCCAGCAAGATTTAGAACTGGAATGCTTCACCTCCACTTGGAAGTATTGCATTAATGCCCCATGGATCTGTGGCCCTTGTCAAACCAAGGGGATGCCACCATACCTTGCAAGCAAGCCCCATCAAGAACGGGGCGCAGTCATCATGGGGTGGGATCCATCAGCTTCTTGTGCCACTGCACCACTGCTGCCATTTCAGCCTCCGCCCCGAATCAAAAACATCTGCCTCGAAGGAGGAGTTTCATTCATTTCATTGAGCTGGGATATGTGAGGTGTCAGTGTCCTCAGGAGCAGCTAGGAGAGTCACTGGCTCCATGTTGCACATCATTTCATACCCAACCCAATCCAACCTTTATTGGCACATAGAATATATAACATCCATCCATCAGTAAACACTTCATACCCTTTGCAATGCCCCTTGCCCCCCCAGCACTATGTCAGCACAGAGGTAAATGGAGGCAAGACACACCCACTAGTTGAGTTAGGAGCTGTCTTTTCTTCAGTGCCCAGCAGCCTCATGAGAGTCTGTCTGCTAAGCTGGGTGGTGGTGGTGGGTTGTTGGCTGTTTAAATGACATCCTAGCTCCATCTCCTGGGCCGTAATGGTTACTACATCCATTTGGAGAAAATATTTCTCTGTATGCTTTCCAGCCAAGCTCAGGCTTTTTCCATCAGCCTGCTTGTACTTCTAGTGCCTGCTTTTCTTTCCACCATATTGTTTAATTCTGTTTTTGTTTACTGTAGACCTTTAATAAGCAGGTCACAGTTTGACCATTGGTCTGCCCGGTCCATGTTCACACATAATACAGTGGATTGTTACATGGCTTCACCTGGGAGATGTTACTATGGATTTGATTTTTAATAAGAATCCTTGGGATTTAGGGCTCTCCTGGGTGCCAGCTTTTGTTCCCCAGGTGCCCCACCTCTTCCTGGTCTCTGTAGCCTGGAACAGTGCAATATATGCAAACTACCAAGAGTTTTTCCCTGTTCAGATGTGTGAGCATGCTAACCATTCTACTCATGCCACAGACTCTCTTGGATCTGCTGGGTCGAACAATGTGTCAATCAGTTCTACCAGGATTCCTTACTTGACGGATGGTCTGCACTGTCTTAACTTGAGCAACTCGGCAGCACCATAGGCTCCGTAATCATTCACAGGACCTAAGTGGTGAACATTCTGACAGCAATCCAAAGGTTCCCTTCCACTGGCACAGCGACCCCTGCACCAGCTGACAGTATTGCAAACCTGCCATAAAGTATGCCTGTGGCACCCAGAGGGTAAGCTGGGCTGGCGGGAAGGCCTGTGCTACCCTGCCCTAATTACACTGCATCCTGAGGATAGGCTGGTAATGGTGGTGAGAGACACACCAGGCAATGGGAGGATGGATCAGAGTTGAGGAGGGGCGTTTCTGGGGCTGGGCAGGATGACGCCAGATAGGTATCCTATCCTCCCTCCCCAAGCCTGGACACCTGGATACCCTACACAGGGATGTTTGAACTTGCGCCAGCTAAATAGCTGGCTCATATCCCCTTCCTCCAGAAGACCTCCAGCCTTCTCCTAAGCTGTGCCGGATACAGAGGCCCTGCGGCCCTGCTGCACCACTGCAGCTTAAGAGGGGGCTGTGAGTGGTGTTTGTTGTGGTGTCACTATATTGGTCCCCCATTACTATGCTTCTCCCTTTAAAAGAACAGACTTCAGGCCCATTTTTCCAGAAAAAAACCATTCATGTTTTCTTAGCAAAAGCACTTAGATACCTTTGGAAAGTGGAAAGGCCAGCAAGGTTTTCTTTTTCCATGCGTAATTTATCTGCTAGTATTTTATTAATCGTAGCTCATGATGTGTTTGCTTTTCTTATTAGTTTTTTCTTTGAGTCAGAAGAATAAAATAAAAATCACTCTTCTTGTACATTCTTGTCCTTGACAGTTTAATCACAGAAAAGCATTTCAGCCCTTTTGACATTTATTTATGGCAATGCAATTGATTTGGATTGTGTAACCTTCCAATGAAAACCTCTAATGTTCTTTCACTTAGTAAATTTAAGTGGATGAATGGAGGAAAGATATTGGCACGGTACCGAGAAGTTGAGGCATATGTCTTGTAAATATTTGTAACACTCAATCCTTCCCTGCCTTTTTTTAAGGAGGCAGAAAGCAGCATCCTGTTTCCCGTGGTAGATAGTCATGGTCTGTTAGTACTTTTAGGTCGCCTCCTGTTGCTGCCTGTGCTGCTAGCTTCAGATAAGAAACTGGAGTTTAAAAATTGGCCTTTTCAAGCAAGGAAGTTAATTCTGAGTAAAAATGCAATCGAAAAATATCACAGGGTAACATGAAAACAAAGCGTGCATGTTTAGCAACTTCAGAACTTAGCTTTCTTCTCACAGAGCTCTGCATCTTTTAAACCATATTTTGAATGATATCCTGAATTTAGTCAGGCTGCTTCTGATAAAATCACCGCAGGAAGCCTCAGTTCTATTTTCCTACTGTCTGATGAAGTCTTTGTTGTAATCTGAAACATTTCTCCTGTGCCCACAAAAAGCCAGGATATTACTATCCTATAGTAATATAGGATCTGACATAGATCTGTCAGATTTTATTTGTCCTCTAATAGATCCCTTTAAATGAGTTTCAGTTCAGCCCTATATTGATCTACATAAAAGTAAGCCCCATTGAATTCAGTGTGACTTGAGATGCAATCCTGTGCATTTTTACTTGGAAGTAAGTCCAGTTTTGTTCAATGGCACTTGCTTTCAGGTAAGTGGGCATTAGAAGTGCAGTCACTCCTGGGTAAGTCTATATAGGATTGCAGCTCTACAGCCCAATCCTAAATCCCCGTTCAGCCAGTGCAGGCCTCCCTGGGCCAGTTCTAAGTGTTGCAAATGTGCCATATGGCACATTACTCAGGAGCCAGCTGGGTCACGGCACTGGCCTGTGCTGACTCGACTGAGCTGGAGCCTGACCCTGTACTGGTAAGCACAGGGGAATGTGCACCCAGGGGTGGGTGGGAGAGGGTAGCTGGAGGATGGTTTAGAGGTAGGGATGAGGTGTTTGGGGGCAAGTGAGGGTGGGACAGGGAAGGCTTGGGCCTGGGAGGGGTGAGGTGAGATCAGCAGCAGCACATGCCATATGCCAACCTGCCTCCTGGCCAAGCCAGCATTGCGCCAGGCTTTTTGGTTTGGGGCTAGTTAAATAGTTGGCTTTTGAATTATGGTGTTGGAGAAGACGCTTGAGAGTCCCCTGGACTGCAAGGAGATCCAATCGGTCAATCTTACAGGAAGTCAAGCCTGATTGCTCCCTGGAAGGACAAATCCTGAAGCTGAAGCTCAAATAGTTTGGCCACCTCATGAGAAGAGAGGACTCTTTAGAAAAGACCCTCATGCTGGGAAAGATGGAAGGCAAAAGGAGAAGGGGGCGCCAGAGGATGAGATGGTTAGATAGTGTCACCGAAGCGATGAACATGAAATTGGGTGAACTCCGGAAGCTAGTGGAGGACAGGGAGGCCTGGCATGCCGTGGTCCATGGGGTCACGAAGAGTCGGGCACGACTTAGCCACTGAACAACAACAACAACAAAATAGTTGGCATATATCGAGTAGCCCCATAGGGCAGGCTGGGGCGTTACTCAAGGTAAGGAGGAACATATCACCTTACACCAAGGTGACCTCCAACCTGCTATTAACCTGGGTAGGATACCACAGAGGCCACGCTGCCTGGCTGTTTTGGCGCAGGTCATGATTGTACTGTTAGATCTCTAACCTCAACTCTTAGCTGAAAAGGCTTTTGATTGTGAGGCAGTTTGATGGCATGCAAGATTGCTCTTTATTTTAAGGAGGTAGACGTTCATGGGGTGGCCGGTCTCTTCCAGTTCGGGCAGCAGACCTGCTCCTGCTGCTCTTGGCTGAAAGTTTCATTTTCCTATTGAGAATAAAAGGGGGGGTGTTTCCTTGTTGCCTCATATTTATCAAGGCCTTTAGTTTTAATCCAGAATTTCAGTCCCACTCTTTAATTTAGGTTCCCAATTCATTCCCAATCAGAACTAACTGATCTTTGATTTCCCAAGAGCAGCAACTGCCATAAAAAGATTTCTGCTAGATCAGGCCAAGGTCCTATCTTGTCCAGCTTCTTCCTCCCTTCCGATTCCATCTCGGGCCCAATCCTACCCAGCTTTCCAGTACTGATGTAGCTGTGCCAGTGGGCATATGCTGCATCCTGCGGTGAAGGTGCCATCACGGAAGCCCCCACAAGGTAAGGGAATACTTGTTTTTCTTACTTCAGGGTTGATTTGTGGTTGCATCAGCACTGAAAAGTTGGATAGGGTTGAGCCTCTAGTTTACCAGGTGCCTCTGTGAGCAGACAAGACAACAAGCTAATCTTGTATCCTGTTACCACTCCCTTGCACCGGGCCTTTTCTGCTACGCCCCCCCCCCCCAGGATGTTTGCTTGGCACCAACTCTGGTTTCATCTTGGCAACATTCAGTGATTTATTTATGTACCCACTCTTTTTAGTGTATTTCATGGTTTGATGAAACAATGTCTATTGGTGGTTTAATTGTATATTTTTATTGTTTATTACAATGTTAATTTTTAATATAATGTGTTTTGGAAGGTTCCCCTAAACAGTGGTAAAGAGATCACTTTAAATAAATATTTTCGACATTTGGTGCAAAACAAAACTACAGAAAAAAGAAAAAAAAATCACCTCACTGATTACTAAAAGATCATATAACTCAAATACATAACTTTGCTTCAGGTTAGAAGTAATACTTGCACTTTGTCATTCAGACAGAAGCATACCTTTATTTGTATGATTTAAAAATCATAAGAATCATTAAATCGTTCTTATGATTTAAAAATAAATGCCTATTTATTTAAATATATATGACAAACGGGTATTCATTATAGTTTGATCTAATAGCACATTATCTTGTTGTATGATCAGGGCTATAATTGGGTATTATGATTTGTATCCAGGAGTGATGTGCCTACATAATTTACTCATGCAATATTCTTTCTCTTTGTATTTTATTATGGGTCATCTAAGAACTAGAAAGAGCAGCTTTTCTGCTTCATTTCTCTGGGCTTGTATTGGCAATGCTGCTCTAAATGTACTTGCTTCTGTGAGGCTGCGTGCAACCCTCCATTTGTTCTACAGCACGGTCCAGATGTGCCTGTTCCTACCATGTGCTATTCTCATCAGCTCTTAACCGTCTTTGTGAAAAAGTCCATTGTGCTAATTTGTTTGATTAATTTTGAAAGAACCTGGCCGGTCTACCCTATTACATTAATGCTACTGATTTTCAACAGATGTTTTAAACAGGAAATGTTGCTAAGGGGACTATTGCCAGAATTTCAATAGTCTAATAAAAGCTGGGTTTTAGTTACAATACTTTCAATGGCCTAGAAGCCTTGTTATATGGGCAGCTGTGGTTGATTTATTCTCTATTCCTCCACCCTCCCACCCTATTTTATGTTAGTAATGCCTCAGCGTCTCTGAAACTAGATCAGAATGGTTTAATGAAACTCAGTCAAAACAGATATGCCGTTTTATGAATATTCCAGGATGCTCTGCTTCTTGTCTTCTGTTGAACTTCCTCTAGCCACGAAACACATCAAGGATATCAACCTCTCTCTGGATGAACCCCTTTCTTGAACAGCTGACGGGCTCTTTTAAAGCAATACTTCAGATTCGTCCATACTTTCCTTTTAAGTAGTCAATCGAAGTAGAATATTATTAGCTCAAAATAGTGTGACACAGTGGAACCTGCTGCTCCACTGGCCAGCTGTTGCCCCAGCAGGCATTGCGCGAGGTCAGCTGGGGCGATATCCGGCCAGAGGTGCACAAGCAGCAGCAGGTGGAGCAGCCAGCCAGCAGCAGGGAAAGGCCTTTCAGGTGCAGGGGTGCTGGTGGTGGGGCAATTTCAGAGTACTCCTAGCAGCCTTATTTGGGGTGTTCGCTTTTGGTCTGACCACCGAGGGACCATTGTATATAGAGTCTGTTTTTGGTCGGAACCAGTGATGTCATTCAGGGGGAACGGACCAGAACGGGCGTTCCGGATCCTAACGGGCTCCGTGGCTGGTTCTGGGTTCCTGACAAGTGCCAATCAAAAGTTAGTTCCTGTTCCTAAATCATTTGAATGACAACACTGGTCGGAACACCATTAACTGGTGCCTACCTGCACCAACAATTGAGACAGTGCAGATCTGGTAGAAATATTATTTCCCCTGCAACTACACAAATGGCCTTACATTGATTGTCAATATATGTAGAAAAGGGAGATTATGCTGAAACTATGCCAAAGCATTCCATTCTGTTTCAGGGATAGCATTGACCCTTTTGCTCACACAGTGGCCAGGGCTTCTTGTGTAACTCCTTGTGTGTTCCTGTTAACGTCTAAGTGCACAAAGCCCTGCGAGTTGAGCTGATTGCAAGGGTCCTTTCCATATCAATATTGCTTAGTCTCCAAGGAGAAACAGCAAGCTTGAAAGCACTCTGACGGTCAAGGGCAGCTGTGAAGCCTTTCCAATGGTAGTGAAATCATGTTTGCAGTATCATTATTTCTGAGAGTCTAGTCATAAAAAAGAATAATCAGATGGTATGGAAAATGTGGAAGGACTGTAGTAGGCTAAGCAGATCACTGATCTAGAATCATTAGGAAGCGGTTTCTAATAGTTACAGTTCATGCAGTTGGTGCTCAGATACCAGACGAAATATTCATATTCTAATTTTAAAATTGACTATTCTAGAGAAAAATTTTCTTTGGTTGCCGTTACTCATAAATAAACACTAACAGTTTTCTTCCATTTAGGTATCATCTACTGTATATTCATGAAGGAAATGTGTGACGAGCTACAGTTAGACTGAATCTGCTGGGTGGTGGTTATTGTTTTAACATCCTCTTATGCCTTTTTAAGATATAGTAGAGGGTGGTATTTTTAGTGTTTGTTGTTTTGAACACAAAGTTTGCTTTATTTTAGGATTAATTAAAGGCTCATGTTTAAGTGATCACCAAATTTAATGAAAACGTTCCTTTAAAAAAATTCCTTCCATTTTCAAAAAATAGTAAATCTTCACCAAATTTTAGATCACCTAATAATCCTAAAGTTCATCCACATATTGTGTTCTCGTCATTTTCGTAAAGTATTTGACAGTGTTTGTCTCCCCAAAACGTGTTTGTCTCCCCAAAATAGTAAATGTTCATA
This sequence comes from Lerista edwardsae, assembly GCA_029204185.1. Classification (NCBI taxonomy): domain Eukaryota; kingdom Metazoa; phylum Chordata; class Lepidosauria; order Squamata; family Scincidae; genus Lerista; species Lerista edwardsae. Next base: position 4,070,795 of record JAJKFI010000018.1, on the reverse strand, counting down.
ACATAACCCTAACCCTAACCCTGCGTTTGGGGCGTATAATTCTGCTAGCTAAATAATTGTATTGTCACGTAAATGTCATGTTATATATTTGGTGAACATTTACTAAATTCGGTATAACTATGGTTTGTTTTTGGACCACAGTGCTGGGGGCTCATGGTTTAATTAGGTAAGCATTTAATTTGTCCCCTTAAGGAAATGCTCATGCTGACACAGAGTCTGTTCAGAATTTTTTTGACTCATAGTGAAAATGTTTTCATGAAGGAACAGTTGCTGCTTCAGAAGTTATTGGGTTCATGGCTGTTGAATTCATTCACATTGTATGCGCCTGTGTTAACCTTATTCTGTGCGACAGACTGGGGAGCCATGTTAAATTCTGCCTTCTACCAGTTCTAGGTAGTCTTTTCCCCCATTGGCTCCTGCTACTGGGTTCTGAGCTGTCTGTGACAAATCAGAAGAGAGATCTTGGGGTGCTTGTGGACAGCTCGATGACAGTGTGTAGCGGCAGTGAATAAAGCCAATTCCGTGCTCGGGATCATTAAAAAACGGGATTGAGAATAAAACAGAATATACCATTATAAAATAATCTTACAAAATAAAAAATATATATAAATGAGAATAAAATCATTAAACACCTGTGTTTAGAGATGTCTTAATTATGAAGCCAGGGCTTCATAATTTGTGTGTACTGCAGGCATGTTGTATCTTGTCCACATATTAAATGAAGCTTTAGAACCCATGACCCACCAAGCAGAATGCAGCACACCAAGTCATACATATTACAGCCTGCCATCTGCTTGGCAAATACTCTGTTTTGCAGTCCCAGGTAGGCAAAACAAACAGGAGGTTTGCTGAGAGGCTGGAAGGCCATGTTACATGGTTGATCAGCTGCATTCAACATTGTGGGTTGCCAGTGTGTGAATCTGCTTGTATTTGCTGGTGAAATGCAGGTGTTCATGCAGCAGTTGGTTTTCCTTTGTGATGGGTGGCTGTGCACTCTTTGCTGTGCTAGTGAATTTCCTGCTGAAGGGCAAGGATGAGGGATGGCATAACTGTGCCACATTCTTTTTTTCCCCCCAAGATTCTCTGCAGAATTACAAGGGCCAGGCATGGTTTTTGGGTCCTTGCTATCTTTTCATCACGCCTTCCAAAAGGTATAATGGATAATGTTTCTCCATTATCATTTCTAAAATCTGCTCTGTCCGTCTGCTGTTTCTATTTGATGGCCCATCTGCCCAATTTCATTCCTGCATCTTGATGTGTGTCATAATATCTTTAACTGTGACCTGCTGCCTGACCCACAAATTTGATTTTCTGTCATTCTGTGTAAATGTATCTCATGGTTTCCATGTTCCTTGCACCAGCCATCAGTTGAGCTCGGGCCTTGGGACACTACGGGGACCCCTCCCTTGCACAATTGAAGTTATGCCCTGTATGCCAAGCTGCAATATTCCAGCCCCTTTCATTATGAATTTTGTACATTCAAGCTGTTGATGTGTCCAAGCTGCCAAAAGGCAGATAGATATTGCTATAATGAAACAAAGTAGTGTTCTATCTAGTCCAGTGCCCATTTTAATGGACAATAGTCAAAGCCTGGCGTTCTGGAGAAAGGTGCAGTTCTCTGGTTTGGTTAGTCCTACTAGGGCCACTCAATCCATGAGGTCCACTGAAGCAGTTGCCTCAAGCAGCAGATGGAGATGGTGCCCGTCTTGGTCTGCCGGCTTGCCTTCATTGCTTTGTTCCCATTTCCACTCCCTGGATTGGACGGGAAGAGGACATGTGGCTGGGAGGAGAATGCTGAACTAGAACATTGGAGGGTGGGATCTGGCGCATCAGTGGGTTAAGAGGGCAGCACTTGGCATGCTGCCTCAGACATCAGGAGGGCCAACCCTAATAACCTCTTCCCAGTCCCCTGTTGTTAATGACTGGCTTACATATTTAGTTTCTTAGACCAGTGGTTCTCAAACTTTTTAGACGGGGACCCATTTTTTAGAATGGCACTCATGTCGGGACCCACCAGAAGTGAAGTCATTAATCTGAAAGTGATGTCATAGTCTGAAGTGACATCAAGCAGGAAGTGCCATCATTCTGATGTAACCAAATGACACTCCTGGACTGCAAACCGGCATTCTTGGACTGCAGCAATTGCACAACCATGGAACATCCCTGACAGAAAAGCCAGATTAGGAAAAAATAAAAGCACTGAACTAAAAACCAAATTTTAAAAAACCCTCACTTGAAATACGTACAAATTGTTAACACTCACCAAAGGAACTTAGCAAGAGTAAGGTCTGCATCTTCCAAGATGGCTGCTCTCAGCTTTTCGCTACCCACCTGATATCAGATCGCGACCCACCAAATGGGTCCCGACCCACAGTTTGAGTAGCACTGTCTTATCTGATTGAATCAATCATCTGATTGACTGTCAAAAGCACAAGAACTGTAGTATCATTCAGGATTTATAATATCCAGGGTATGACTAAAAGTTTTGCTTGGGCTCCAGATTCCTCTGTATATTCCTCTTCTGGACACAGTGACCTCCCTTGCCCTCAGAACACCCTCTGGACGCAACCAGAGCACAGAAGGGATGCAGTTAGCAGCAAGGGGGGGCAGGACCCGGTGAAGGCAGCATTGCTCCCCCCCATGGAGTGCCCCCCACAGTCCTGTGACTCCTGTGAACCCCCCTTAGCTACACAACTGCTTATCAGTTTCAGACATTGCCAGTAAATTCTCTCGCGTTCAGTGGGGCTTACTGCCAAATTAATGTGGATAGAACTGGAGCCTTATTCTCTTGTTGGTCTAGCTAAACCTTTGGCCTCTCTAAGCTCATGACAAAACTTGTCCACACTAATTGTATCTCATGTGGAAATGTATTTCTGCAGGCCTGAACTATAGTATATTATCATTCAGCTTCTATGACTGTTCCTTGGTTTTGTATTAGGAGAGGAGGTTGATAATCAAAGTGCCCTGTCGGCCTTCTGTGTTCCATTTATCATTTGGTACAATTTTTCATGGCCCTTTTCTTAATTTTTAAGATAAATAGTTCCAATACTTTCTGCTTCTTTATAAAAGAGCCTTCCATGCCTTTAATCATTTTTACCAGTATTCAACCATCCCCCCCCCAATACTCTTTGGAGATGAGGTGACCAGAATTGAACCCATAGAATGATTTTTATACTTAGCATTATAAGATTTCTATATCATTCCCAGCTTATGCGTCATTCTGCTTAGTGTGTCAGGGTAGGGGAGGAATCTTTTATGTTGCATACTGATACAATTGTTCAATAATAAGTTGAATAGCTGCACCTTTCCTATGCATTCTGTACAAGAATATTTCTATTTGTATGTGTTGGTGGGGGGGGTATCATAAGAACATAAGAAGAGCCCTGCTGGATCAGGCGAAAGGCCCATCTAGTACAGCTTCCTGTATCTCACAGTGGCCCACCAGATGCCTAAGGGATCTCAGTAGGCAACAAGATGCTTGCATCCTGTTGCCAATCTCTTGCACCCAGTAGCCTACTACTAATATAAGGAGGTTGCACAATCCATCATTGCTTATAGCCCATGATGGACTTTTCTTCCAGAAATCCGTCCAATCCCCTCTTAAAGGCATCTAGACCAGATGCTATCACCACCTCCTGTGGCAAAGAGTTCCACAGATTAACTACCTGCTGGGTAAAAAAGTACTTCCTTTTATCTGTTTTAACTCTCCCAACCCTCAGTTTTAGCGGATGCCCCCTGGTTCTGGTGATTTGAGAGAGGGAAAAGAATATCCCTCTATCGACTCTATCCCTTCCGTGCATTATAGCAATCATGTCTCAATCATGTCCCCTCTCAGGCGCCTTTTTTCTAGGCTGGAGAGCCCCAAACGCTACAGTCTTTCTTCATAAGGGAGGTGCCCCAGTCTCGTAATCATTTTTGTCGCTCTCTTCTGCACCTTTTCCAGCTCCACTATGTCCTTTTTGAGGTGCGGCGACCAGAACTGTACACAATATTCCAGGTGTGGCCTTACCATCGATTTGTACAATGGCATGATAATATTGGCTCATGAAATAGATCCTTTAACATGTGTGTCTCAATCCCAAATCACTCTGCTATAACCCTGCAGAGGTATCGTCACAACAGCATTTGACTAAAGCAAATGTTATATTATTTTGCATAAAGCAATAAAAGAACAAAAAGTAAAACATTGTTCCTCCAGTTACGAAGTTTAGATAAGGCATTTCTGTGGTTGCTGTTATATTCAACCATGTTCTGCTGGGTCATATACACCCCCCACAGCACCAACACAGAGATCTCTTATTGATAACCCTCCCTCTTGATTATACCAGTGCAAGTACTGCTTTGTTATTATTAATATCCAAGTGCCTTATTGTCAGCCAACCTTAGGGAGCACCTACACAGCCAGTTTTGCTTGCGTTAAATAAAAAAAACCTAGTATTCATCTGGGTTCAGTTCTGTGAGTCGATTGAGGGCTCAGGCCTATCTAATTTTTCAGCACTGATGCAGGCATGCCAATGGGGCATGCACTACTTCCTGCAGGGGAGCAGTCACAAAGACCTTCTCTAGGTAAGGGAATGTTTGTTCCCTTACCTGAGGGATACATTGCAGCTGCATCAGTGCTAGAAAGTCGGTTAGGATTGGGCCCCTGATTCTGACTTCTCAGAGCTTTTAGGTAACTGTTCTTAACCTTGTAGTCTGCAGTGCTGTACGCCTCATTAGTGATGTGTATGACACTTTAGCTGACAGTAAGGCACATCCTCTCACAGTAGCTCTCACAGTAACAATGCAATTCTTTTGAATCGGCCCAGCATCAGCACATGACACTCTTGGTCAGCTGCTCGGCTCCTGGACACCACTGGGACTCAGAGGCAGATCTAAGGGAGGGCAAATCTCTAAGTTTTGCAAGACGCCTTACCTTGCAGTGGCAATCACTCCTCTCCTGCACCGTTTTAGCCAATCCTCACAGGGAACAGCAACATCTTGGTGTTGCTTACTGGCTACAGCAGCAAGGGAGAGGAGGGATTTACATGACAAGGTAAGGCTCCTTGCAAAACTTAGAGCTTTGCCCTCCCTGTAGATCCGCCTCTGCTGGGACTCACCTCTTCATGCTTCTCCTGGACCTCCCTTTAAAAAATGTTGGTGCTCCACTGCTTTCTCCCTGCCAACCAGGCATGAGTGTTTGCCCTATCATTCAGATCACTTCCCCTTTGAGGGCAAGATTCCATTCTTGGATAGAAAAGCCCCTGTAGGTGGTGGCCACAGGCAAATGTTTTGACTGAGATTGCAATCCTAAACTGGAGTTAGGCCAGAATAAGCTAAGCCAGCAAAATTTGGCCAGCACAAGGGCCGCCATAAAGCATTTTGGGACTATTCTTGGAGTCAGGGAGGATGGCCCACATCTGTGTGCTGACCTCTGACTTCGAGAGTGGTCCAAACGCACTTTGCAGTGGCCCTCGTGCTGGCCAAACTTTGCTGGCTTAGTTTATGCCGGCCTAATTCAGTTTAGGATTGCGCCCTGAATCACTCTGCTACTTCTTCTCACTCCATTCTGAATTAGAAGTTTGCCTTCAAAGGGTCCAGAGAACAAACTCATAAATGCCTCTGGTGACAAACTCACATTTCCTGATGGGAAGGAAAGGGAGAAGGGAAGAGGCAGCCATGATGAAGAATGTGACGCCGCATCGCACACCACTGAACAATCCACTTCTTAGTCTATCAATTATAAATATGAAACTGAATTGTATACACATTTCACTGCAATTAAACTACGTACTACTGATGCAGCTGGTAAGTACTGTTCATGTGACCTAAAGTGGTTGGTTATGTGCACCCCCACTAATAACTGGTAGCCAACAAGTTTCAACTCACCAGGTAGAGCAGTAAAATATAACAACTTTTTATTTCCCTTCTGAGAGCATATCTATCACTGTGCCCCATTCACAGCCAAGAAATAGTGTTAAGTGGCTCATAAATTTGCAGGTGATGGCTGGCTTTGCTAATGGGCTCAGTTCCATTGGCTAAACACCTCATATCATTACAGAATAAGAGTGCTTTCCATAACCTAAAATGTCTTGAATCAATTCCAGGTAATGTCTAAAATATAAAGCCATTTATCATATCACTAATGATATGTATCCAATTTACCAGGGTCCTTTGCATAGCTATCTACTGTGTAGTGTTTCCCCACATACACAAAATAGAAACTGAACGCATACAGTCCATTTATTTAATTTGCGGAAGGAAATTGTATACAATGTATACCCGTAAAAGCAGGATCCTCTTTTTTTGTATAAGCTACAAATTACCAAATACACTAGAACATTTTTCTTTCCCCTTTTTGTTTTGTGCCATTTCTGCTACTGTCATCTTAAATAGCTACTGTCTGTCAAGTATACATTATTACAGTAGCATTTAGTCTCTATCTATAATGACTCCTATTAAAAAAGAATTTAAGAGGTGCAATTAACGTCCTAAAATCCATGCAGTTCTTGACGGTGACGTTGCCATTTTGGAGGTGAAATAAAAGTTCTATTATGTTGTGCAGTTGTTCGATCCTGTTCACAGCAGTGGTTTCATAACACCTCGAGGCTCACTCACATCAGGGACCTGCTGCACACACATGCACAACACAGAAGACTGTAACGTTTCCCAGAGCACAATCCTAAGCAGAGCTGGAACAGCGAGACCGGCAGACCTGCGCTGTATCCAGCACAGCTTTGGAGCGCTGAAGAGCCTCCCCAGGGCAAGGGCACATTCATGCTCTTGCCCAGTGATGTCATTCAGGGGGAACGGACCAGAACGGGCATTCTGGATCCTAGGGCTCCGTGGCTGGTTCCGGGTTCCCGACAAGTGACAATCAAAAGTGAGTTCCTGTTCCTAAATCATTTGAATGACACCACTGCTCTTGCCCCAGGGGAGGCTCCAGCCACTCCTATGAGTTCCTCAGATCTGCACCTACTATTTAGCAGGCGCAGAGCTGAGGAAGCCTCACAGCCCAAATCGGGGCCACACAGTCTGGTGACAGAGGCTTTGATGCGGCCTAAAGACTGCATCCCATCTCCACTTCCCAGCCCACCCACCCCCACCCAGTTCCTTCCTCCTGCCTGCCCACCCTCCACCCAGATCCTCTTGTGCACCAGCTGAGTTCAGCCGGCACACGAGTGGTGCAGTGGGGCTGTTGGCTGGCACCATTGGGTTGCGCCCCCATGGTTTGCGCTAGTGCCGTTGAGCCAGTGCAAGTGGCTAGCATCGGCCCAATGGTACTAATAGAATTGCGCCCCCAGTCCTGTCTGGGCTTTCTGCTGATGGAACTCATGTTCCACAGAGGGAAGGCCTGGTATGCTCGCACAGCAGCCGCAGTGACAGACTGTGGAATGGGGCCACTAGAACAAATGGTTGGCAACTGTGTGCTCCCAGTCTATGCTCCCTTCTTGGCCTCAACCTACCCCCTTGGGACAACTCGAACTTCCACTGTCCAAAGGACCGACGCAGATTCAAGTAGGCCCACTGGGGAACATGGCGCAGCAGAGTGCCACCTGCACGCCACAGGCCAGCTGAGGGCAGGATTGGGCCGTAAATCATCTAATATTTCTTGGTGATTGATTCTGGATAGAGATGAAAAGCGCATTTGAAGTGCATCTGGGGCACAGTGGTGGGGTAAATGCTGAAGTAAATGCTGGGGCACAGTGATACGTTGAATAGAGTTTTAGCAATGTGGTGACTGTATATGGTGTCCGCCTTGATCTTGTTGTATTGCTATTCGTTTTGGTCTTGTCTTGTTTTACCTTGCGAAAGCACCTGATTTCGTTGTACTCGTGCACACGGGTACAATGACAAATAAATTTTCTATTCTATTCTATTCTATTCTATCTGTTAGGGTGGGAAGAATATATCTCAGAACCGTGAAAGCACTAATCCATATTGTAAAGACAGTGCTATAGTACTGATGAGTGCAGGGAGGGTGTTGCAGGGACAGGTTAAACTTGCCAGCACAACACTACCGATGGAGGCTGCTGAGCTGGCTGTGGACTACAGTGATGTGCTAGTGCCAAATCCTCATGCCAGATCCTTATAGCACCTTGCCACATTGAATATCCCTACACTCTGGCTCTTTGTGTAAGTAGTTTTATCATGCAATGTTTGTTGTGCAATGTTGTTTTATTGAGTCTCAAAACTGCTGTCTTTTTCCTGAATGTTTGAAGACTCATTTTGATAAGTAGTTTGAAGCTATTTTTAAAAAAGAAAAACATTATTAAAGTTAGCTATAATTGTTTGCTCCAATAATGGATTTTTCTTTCTTTCTTCTGGTGTCCCAAAATCAAATTACTGTAACTAATGTACCACTGAAACTCTCTCCATTGCTGAAAGCAAAAAAGCAATCCATCAAGGCAAAATATTAAGATTTTAAAGTCATGTTAAGTATCAAGCAGAAGAAAATTGTCAGTGTGAAACCTCAACATTTAAATCTACTATATTATTGAGAAGATTGGCAAGACTTCTGGATTGAAATTTTGTTTTTTGTTAAAGTGGTGGAACTAGGCAAGAGAAGTATGGTAAGAACATAAGAAGAGCCCCACTGGATCAGGCCAAAGACCCATCTAGTCCAACTTCCTGTATCTCACATTGGCCCACCAGGTGCCTAAGGGAGTTCAGTAGACAATAAGATGCTTGCATCCTGTTGCCACTCCCTTGCACCTGGCATTCTGAAGTCGCCTACTATTAATGTAAGGAGGTTGCCCAACCCATCATGGCCTATAGCCCACGATGGACTTTTCCTCCAGAAATCTGTCCAGTCCCCTTTTAAAGGCATCTAGGCCAGATGCCATCACCACCTCCTGTGGCAAGGAGTTCCATAGCTTAATTACCTGCTGGATAAAAAAAGTATTTCCTTTTATCTGTTTTAACTGTCCCAACACTCAATTTCAGTGGATGCATCCTGGTTCTGGTATTGTGAGAGAAGTAAACCACAATAGTGTAGATTTATTGGAAACAAACGTACTTATATCTACTAGTATTCACTGATGGTCTCTTATCAGTATTTATTTATTTTTAAAATTATGTGTTTCTTTTTGGCCAAAACAGGTCCCTGTTGCTACTAGTAATGATGATCTGGATTTTGCTCAGAAAAGCCCGAGGCTAAATTGGAATGTCTGGATAGAGGCAGGATGCCATTTCTTTATGTCTGGTATCAAATGGGCTTTTTCATCTTTCTTGAGGCTGTGTGTTGCAGATACAAAACGCAGTAGAGGCTTGCTGAAGCATTAGTGGAGTAATAGATGCCATCCTTTTAGAATATATATTCAGGATCTACAGTAAAAGAGGAGAAAATAACTTGCTTCCCAATGCATCAAGCACAGGAATTATGAAGCATACACAAGAATATAATAGAAAATGCAGCAAATGTAGGGGCTGTTTGATTTGGTTGTGTTGTTTTTTTCCTTGCCAGTTCAATTTGGCCTGTATTCTCATTCTCTCTCTCTCTCTCTCTCTCTCTCTCTCTCTCTCTCTCTCTCTCTCTCTCTCTCTCTCTCTCTCTCTCTCTCTCACACACACACACACACACACACACACACACACACACACACACACACACACACACGCTCT